>JBBBDQ010002154.1:1335000-1472500 GCA_037127315.1 Ascarosepion bandense | reverse complement strand
GACCATAAATGGCAGCAGTACTCCATGCACGGACGGATGGTTGACTTGTATATATGCAGGATGTATTCAGGTGGAAAAAACATCCTGGATCGACATAGTGACCCAATCTTCTTAGCAGTAGATTTTGCTATGGATTCAATATAGTGGTTCCATTTGAGGTCTGAGGACAGGGTAAGTCCGAGGAGGCGTAATGTATTACTCTCCGGGAGAATCACCTGGTCCATGCTTATGGGAGGCAGAAGAGGTTGCCTGTAATGGTTGACAGACAAGAGCTTGGTCTTAGATGAATTGAAGTTGACAAGCCACTTCTTGCCCCAGTTCACCACAGAGTGCAGATCCCGCTAGATAGATAGATAGATAGATAGATAGATAGATAGATAGATAGATAGATGTAAACGCAAATTCTACTCCATCAGCTTCTTTTCTCGCACCTTCCTCCCTTGGAATTCCCTTCCGTTTACTTGCTTTCCCGACAGCTACAATCTGCAAGAATATAAATGTAAATCAATAGTCATTTTCTATCTCACTAACTTGCATTATGAATATATGCAGCATTGGTTAGAGCCCCTAGGAATTTGCCAAAACAGAGAAAGAAGGCTAATGTTCCGAAAGTTTAGAGGGTGGGTTAGTTCACCATTAATCAGTTAAATGCCATACGTGACACACCTTTTGGGTGATCATATCTCGAATGAGAGATGACTGACTGGACACAAGATTATCCCGTCGTAGGTTGCCATTACTTTCGGCGGTAGACTGGTTGCCAGCCAAGGCTATAGAACCCAATCTGTCCTGTTATTTGACTCATAGCTAAATGGAGAGACATTTATTGTATTAAGTAGTAATCAGTGAGAGATTAGTTTATTACTTCATAACAATAGAAAACTGATCCCCCACTTTATGCCCATTAGAAGTCGTAATCATAATTCTAACTATTATATTCAGTCAGTCAGTCAGTTAAATGCCATACATGATACACTCTTTGGGCGATCATGTCTCGAAAGAGATGACTGATTGGGCAGAAGTTTATCCCGTCGTAGGTTGCCATTGCTTTCTGCGGTAGACTGGTTGTCAGCCAAGGCTATAGAACTCATTCTGTCCTATCATTTAATCCATAACTGGAAGGAAGAGACGGATTAATACCTTTCCCAAGAGTGTTTGTGCGTAAGTGAATGCAACGAATTCAACATTAATTTGAACTCGGGACCCCGACTTGTCATTCCTAGTCGTTATCCACTGATGACGTTTTTCAGCAGACAGGAAAGCACGAGGCAGCGAGGTATTTATTATACAGTTTAGAAAAAAAAACTGGAGCTATTTTTGGAAGCACAGATCTCAATAACTATTAAAGAGAAGCCATCGGGTCCATATGCTTCGTGGGGATCTCAATTAGAGATGACAGCAGAAACTATGGATATGATTATATGCATATCACTCAAGACTCTCTTCAGAGTGGGACTGGATGAGGCAAGAGTTGAGTTTGAGGAAAATTTGCGGGCAAAGCATACAGCTTTATCAGCAGAGGACGTTAATAATCTCTCTAATGAAACAGAAATTGATTGAAGAGAGAGAATAAAGGTTTATCAGTTATTCAATACCTTTTGCACTCTTTTAGTACTCACAAGAGCTAAAGTTGTTAAAGGATATGGAGTCTCTTATTCTCTCGACGAACAGGAACATTGCTTCTTCGAGGACACGCTTAATAGGCAACTGTTAAGACTGGAGATGTTATGCTTGTATTGCCGGAAATAGTGGTATCTGTATGCAATAGCATGAAGATGATTAAGGTTTAATCCGAGAAGGAGTGAAAGCGTCTATTTCGGTTTTGACTGTAGCTAAAAAAAAAAATTCAATGGCACAATTTTCAGTTGGGAGGTTAAAGATATCAATCCATGGGGCATCACGAAGAAAATTACGGAGTTCGTCCCAATGATCATGCTGGTAACGGAATTTGATCTCAAAGATGGAGGGGTTCCTGCTTAAATAAATGATTAAAAAAATATCAGTAGCTACCACAGAGTGGTCAGAGCAGTAGAGCGAATCTTGATAAAAGCCAAGAGGTAAAAAGTAAATCTTAATAGATGAACTTGTTGCTCTGTTGAGCTACTGAAACAAGTAGAAAAATTCACAATTTAAGTAAGAGATTGATGAAAAATTTAATGTTTTAGCCATGTTTAATGGTGAGGGAACATTAAAATAAACTAAGGCAATGATCTTCACAAATGGATGGACGAAAGATTTAAGAGAGAGAATAGAGATTTTTCACTTATTCAATACCCTTTGAACTTTTTTAAAACTCACGAGAACTATAGTTGTTAGAAACTATGCGGTGTCTACATCTATCAGCAAACAGGAATTTTGCTTCTTCGAGGAAACGAGCTGCCAGGCTGGTATTGCCGAAAATAGTGGTACCTGTGGGAAATAGCTGTCAAGCATGGTGGTGTGAACCACGGAGAGGATTGAGGTGTTACCTCGTATTTCCAGGAAGGAGTAAAAGCGTCCATGCCGGCTTTGACCCAAGAGGAAACCTCAACGGCGCAATTTTCAGATAGGTGATTGAAGATATCAATCCATGGGGTAACACGAAGAAAATCGAGTGAGTCCCAATTATCATGCTATTAACAGAATTATGTCTTATAGATAGAAGGGTTCCTGTTTAAACAAATGATTAAGATAAAGTGACAGTAGCTACCATAGAGTGGTCAGAGTTACCAAGACGGCAGTAAAAAGTAAATCCAGAAGATAAACCTGCTGCTTTGTTGTGCTACAAAAACAAGTAGGAAAATCCACGATTTAAGCAAGAGATTGGGCAATGAAAAATTTAATGTCTGTATACCGGCAACATAACTACATTTAGGATGTTTCAGCCATGTTTAATGGGGGACATTAAAATAAAAACAAAGGCAATGATGTTCGCAGATGGATGAAGGAGAAGTGCGCTTTCTATACTGCCAGCTCATATGTAATATTTTTTTAATCGTTTCACCCTAAGCAAGGTGGTACCGCCACTGATCCGCAGGGGGCTACATAAGAGAGTAAAAGTTTAGACAGTAGAAGAGTGAAGAGAAAGACCAGTTACAGAGGGTGTCGCAAGAGAAGGATGTGAACACAGGAGTGAAGACAGTTGCGAAGATAGAGAGAAAGGAAAAGAACAAGATACACGGGGTGATGTAGAAAGAGTGAAGAGAAAGACAAACCAACTACAGGGCGTGAAAGAGGAAGGGCAAGAAAAGGATGTGAACACAGGAGTGAAGACAGTTGCGAAGGTAGAGAGAAAGGAAAAGAACAAGATACACGGGGTGATGTAGAAAGAGTGAAGAGAAAGAAAAACCAACTACAGGGGGTGAAAGAGGAAGGGCAAGAGAAGGATGTGAACACAGGAGTGAAGACAGTTACGAAGGTAGAGAGAAAGGAAAAGAACAAGATACACGGGGTGATGTAGAAAGAGTGAAGAGAAAGACAAACCAACTAGAGGGGGTGAAAGAGGAAGGGCAAGAGAAGGACGGAAACACAGATATGAAGACAGTTGCGAAGGTAGAGAGAAAGGAAAAGAACAAGATACACGGGGTGAGGTAGAAAGTACTGGAGTTAAGTGAGTAAGAGATGGGAATTGACATTGCATTTAAATTTCTGGAGGTTATAGTCGTCTAGTAAGCAAGTTACAGAAGGGAATGTCACAGGTGGGAAGTGCAAGAAAAGAAGCTGTGAAGTAGAACTGTCGGTTGCATTTGATTGAATTAACTTTCTCATCGGCGGGATGTGGCTTCCCTCTGTCTCTTCCACAAATATTTTCATGGCTTCTGCTCCGACGAACTTTGGTCACTGGTGTCCCCTCCACAAGACCCCACTGAAGAAGTTGCAGAAAAAACCGATTTTCATATATATATATATATATATATATATGTGTGTGTGTGTGTGTGTGTGTGTGTGTGTGTGTGTGTGTGTGTGTGTGTGTGTGTGTGTGTGTGTGTGTTTAAATAAAAAGAAGACAAGAGGAAAACTATTTAACTCGCCTACACGTTTCGTTCTGTGATGGACTTTATCAAGGCAACAAGACGAAATGATTTTTGGTTCAAAATTACGTATCTATAAACAAAAAGTGTTGGCAACTATGAAAACGCTCACAAATCATTCAAAAAGATTAACAGAATATTTTAATTTTAGAATTCCTTCATGTGTAGTGCAATGTCGCGAGGTGTTAAAATGAAGGGAATTCAACCGTTTCCCTTGGACTTTTTATTATGTATGTTAGTCTGTTTTTGTATCATTTCCATAAGAAAGGGCGAGATTGGGAAAAAATGGGGCGTAAATTGATATTTGATATCAATGATATCAAATTATACTGAAACACATCTAAGCTACGCTTAGGAAATAACCATACTTACTGTTGTGGGATCTCTCCTTTTGTATATGATGGGCTCGACTGCGAGTACATATACTCCTGCTATAAAAAGGACAGGATTCGCAGCCAGCATTTGCCGCTGTTACTATGACACTCAGCACTCTGCCTTCGAGTGGAGAGCGCTCTCTGCTTCCGAGCAGAGAGCACAAACCTAGTCGTGGTTCCGCTGAAGGGTAGAATCACGACTCGGTAATAATAGACAGACATTTTTTAGCCCGGCTATATGGCCAGGAAGCCCCACTATAAAATGATCTTGTGTCACATCTAACCTTGCGTGGGAAGGTTGGTAAATACCGTCGCATCCGGCATTTGCATCTGCTACTATGACTGTCAGCCCTCTGCCCTCGAGTAGAGAGCGCTCTCTGCTTTCGAGCAGAGAGCACTAACCCAGTCGTGGTTCTACCGAAGGGTAAAATCACAACTGGGGGAAAGATAGACATATTTTTGGCCTGGCTATATAGCCGGGAAGACCCACATGAAAAAGACTTTGTATCACATCTCGCCTTACCTGGGAAGGCGGGTAAATACCGTCGCAGTCGGCATTTGCCTCTGCTACTCTGGCACTGTCAGCTCTCTGCCTTCGGGTGCAGTTGGCAGTAGAGAGTAATCGTAGAGATCTGTGCGATTTCTCGGAGAGTACCGGAACTGATGCGTAAGTTACCGAGAGATACCGAACTTACCCAAAGACTACCGCATCAGTTGTCAGACTAGCTCTGAGCTCCAGTCAGCTAGAATAATCTACACGGATATACTATTTCCAACGACTTCACTTCAAGACTTGTATATATTTATTTCTTACTAATAGTATTCCTGGATTTACTAACCTGCGTTCAAGTTTGTATATTACGTTCAATATAACCTACTTTTCTATCTCCATATCTGATGTCGTTGTTCATTATTTTGTGCGGTTCCTCACCCGGAATCCACAACAGATGGATTTATTTTTTATTTTTTCGTGCATAGATAGATAGATAGATAGATAGATAGATAGATAGATAGATAGATAGATAGATAAGGAGAGACACTCAGATAGATAGATAGATAGATAGATAGATAGATAGATAGATAGATAGATAGATAGATAGTGTTGTGGGATCTTCCCTTTTGTATATAATAATGGACTCGACTGAGTATACAAATACTCCTGCCATAGAGAGAAGAGCACTTGTTGCCATATAGAGAGAGTATTCGTAGAGATCCGTACCAGTTATCGGAGAGACCGGAACTGATACGTAAGTTACCGAGAGATAGCGAACTTACCCAAAGACTAACACATCAGAAGTCAGACTAGCTCTGAGCTCCACTCAGCTTGAATAATATACATGGATATACTATTTCCAATGACTTCACTTCAAGACTTGTATATATTTACTTTCTTACTAATAGTATTCCTGGAATTTACTAACTTTCGTTCAAGTTTGTATATTACGTTCAATATGACCTACTTTTTCTATCTCAATATCTGTTTTGTTGTTCATTATTTTGTGCGGTTCCTCACCCGGAATGCACAACAAATAGATTTATTTTTTTATTTTTTCGTGCATAGATAGATAGATAGATAGATAGATAGATAGATAGATAGATAGATAGATAGATAAGGAGATACACTCAGATAGATAGAGAGATAGATAAATAGATAGATATTTATGGAACCAAAAATTAGAAATACCTCTGATATATCGTTCATTCAGTAATGAATTTGAACACTCTCAGCTACTGACGTATGTTTACATTGTATATAACACGGTATGAGCAGGACAGATTAGGTTCTATAATCTTGGGTGACAATCAGTCTACTACAGAAAGATATGGCAGCCTACTGGTGGAAAATCGGCCGCCTAGTCAGTCACGGATCGAAAGAGACATGATCACCAGAGCGTGTATTACGTATGTCACATAACTGACTAGATTGGAATATAGGTGCCAACCTGTTACTGATATAGACTAAACTATCGCCTGGTTCACACTCCACCCACGTCTATTGAACAGGTGAAGAGGCTCATCCCTTGTTCCCTGTTTAGGATGTGGTTTCCGGCTTTCTCTTTTACAATCTTTTTACTCCTTTCTTTTTTTTCAATTGGAGTAGATAGACTAAACTATCGCCTGGTTCCCACTCCACCCACGTCTATTGAACAGGTGCAGAGGCTCATCCCTTGTTCCCTGTTTAGGATGTGGTTTCCGGCTTTCTCTTTTACAATCTTTTTACTCCTTTCTTTTTTTTCAATTGGAGTAGATAGACTAAACTATCGCCTGGTTCCCACTCCACCCACGTCTATTGAACAGGTGTAGAGGCTCATCCCTTCTTCCCTGTTTAGGATGTGGTTTCCGGCTTTCTCTTTTACAATCTTTTTACTCTTTTCTTTTTTTTCAATTGGAGTAGACAGACTAAAATATCGCCCGGTTCCCACTCCACCCACGTCTATTGAACAGGTGCAGAGGCTCATCCCTTGTTCCCTGTTTAGGATGTGGTTTCCGGCTTTCTCTTTTACAATCTTTTTACTCCTTTCTTTTTTTTCAATTGGAGTAGATAGACTAAACTATCGCCCGATTCACACTCCACCCACGTCTATTGAACAGGTGCAGAGACTCATCCCTTGTTCCCTGTTTAGGATGTGGTTTCCGGCTTTCTCTTTTACAATCTTTTTACTCCTTTCTTTTTTTTCAATTGGAGTAGATAGACTAAACTATCGCCTGGTTCCCACTCCACCCACGTCTATTGAACAGGTGAAGAGGCTCATCCCTTGTTCCCTGTTTAGGATGTGGTTTCCGGCTTTCTCTTTTACAATCTTTTTACTCCTTTCTTTTTTTTCAATTGGAGTAGATAGACTAAACTATCGCCTGGTTCCCACTCCACCCACGTCTATTGAACAGGTGTAGAGGCTCATCCCTTGTTCCCTGTTTAGGATGTGGTTTCCGGCTTTCTCTTTTACAATCTTTTTACTCTTTTCTTTTTTTTCAATTGGAGTAGATAGACTAAACTATCGCCTGGTTCCCACTCCACCCACGTCTATTGAACAGGTGTAGAGCCTCATCCCTTGTTCCCTGTTTAGGATGTGCACATCAGTGGCGTAACTTCTCTGGGGCTTCCTTCTGTTTAATTTCTTCCCTGATAACTACATTCTTAAAAAGATTTAAAGGCAACATCAATTGCCATCTTCTGTCTTCATAAACCCCGTTCATCTATTGTCCTTTCTTCCATCCCTATACTCAGTCTTTCTCTAACTTTTCCATCTGACCTTCTATAGTTCTTTTGCAGAGTCTGTAAAGTAAATCAAGGTTCGTGCTTTCCGAGGATGTGCGTTGTGGTGCAGTGGCTATCGGCTCGGAACGAGAAATTGGGAAACAGAGTTCGAATTCCAGTTGAAATCCTTAGATTCACTTCCGCGCAAATATCCTTGGGAAAGGTATTAATCCGTCTCTTCTCTCCAGTTATGGGTTAAATAACAGGACAGGTTGGGTTCTATAGCATTGGCTGGCAACCAGTCTATCGCAGAAAGCAATGGCAACCTCATCATCATCATCATTATCATCATCATTTATCCGTCACACCCAGATGGTGCATACGGTAGCAACCTTTTGTTGCTGTTTCTGTAACAAACTGTTTTTTTTTTCCGGGGCAGGGTTGTTAATCCTGCGCCCAACCCACAAACCTGGAGAACCGGTGGACCATTCTTGGTTCTTCCGTTTACAGCACCTAGTATTCCCAAATGGTCACCCATCTAAGTACTGACCAGGCTCGATGTTGCTTAACTTCGGTGATCGGACGGGAACCGGTGTATTGAACACGATATAGCCGTAGACAATGGCAACCTACTGCGGGATAATCTTCTGCCAAGTCAGTTATGTTTCTTTCGAGACATGATCACCCAAAGCGTGAATCACGTGTGGCACTTAACTGACTGACTAAATATAATCGTTGGAAACATAATTAAAACTTCTACCGCGTATAAAGTGGGGATCGGTCATCTACTCTGATGAAATAATAAACTGATCCCCCACTAATTTTACGTAGTATAATAATGTAATATAATCTATCACTTCTCCCTTCAGCTATGGGTTAAATAACAGGATAGATTGAGTTCTATAGCCTTGGCTGGCAACCAGTCTACCGCAAAAGCAATAGCAACCTACTGCGGGATAATGTCCTGCCCAGTCGAGACATAATCGCCCAAGCGTGTATCACGTATGGCACTTGACTGACTGACTGGGTTTTCTGACAGACATGCCGAATCGTGCCTTGTAAGCCTCAAATATTTTAGCTGATCTTGCCACATAATACTTTTTCATTGTTGTCTTGATAAATTCGCCACACATGTAACGGTTGCTTACAATCTTTTGATGCCATCTATGACGAATTCCTCAACAACGCCGTCTTGTCTGCACTTGGACAGTTGGAAGCAAACTGAACTGTTAAGATTCAGTCTGTTAAGTGCCATACGTGAAACACGCTAGGGCGATCATGTCTGAAAAGAGACATGACTGACTGGGCAGAAGATTATCCCGCAGTAGGTTGCCATTGATTTCTGCAGTAGACTGGTTGCCAGCCTAGACAAATAAACTCAATCTATCCTGCCATTTAACTCATAGCTGGAGGGAGAAGAAATAGATTATACTACATTATAATATTAAGTAAAATTAGTGGGGCATCAGTTTATTACTTCATAACAATAGAAAACCGATCCCTCACTTTATGCCCAGTAGAAATTTTAGTTATGTTTCCAACTATTATATTCAGTCAATCAGTTAAGTGCCATACGTGAAGCACGCTTGGGTGATCATGTCTCGAAAGAGACATGACTGAATGAGCAGAAGATTATCCCGCAGTAGGTTGCCATTGCTTTCTGCGGTAGATTGGTTGCCAGCCAAGGCTATAGAACCCAATCTGTCCTGCTATTTAACCCATAACTCGATGGAAGAGACGGATTAATACCTTTCCCAAGGGTATTTGCGCGTAAGTGAATGCAATGGATTCAACTGGAATTCGAACTCGGCTGATTACTTTTCCTATATTTATGCTGCCGTCTATGTTGCCAGAAATGTCTAGAAATTTTTCAAACATTTAGAAATTTCTAGAATGTTCTTGAAAATTCTCTTTCAACAAACCAGCGCTGAATCTTTCTGCAATTTAATGGGAGATCTTCTTCTTCTTCTATGATCCCAGTCCTTTAAGGACGTAGGCAATCATGGCTTTCTACGTCTCTCTATCCCTGATGGCTCTTAGCACACTTTTTCCTGTTACACCATGCAACCTTCGTTCCGTCATCCACCAGATCAGGTCCTTCAAATATGTTATCCGCTGCCTTCCCCTGTCTCTTTTTCGCTTTTCCTGTTAGTATCAGGTTCTCCAAGCCCTCTTTCCTCATTGCATGTCCCAAGGAATTTCAGCTCACTCTTCTTGATGATCAGTATTAATTTTCTTTTTGTTTCCACCATTTCTAAGACCTCATCATTGCTCAGATGCTCGATCCATGATATTCGCATCATCCTTCTGTAGAACCACATTTCAGTTGCTTCAAGCTTTTCTTTTAACTTAATGTTATTGTTCAGCATTCACTGCCATATTGAAGAACGGACAGCACATAGCAATCCAGTACTCTCTTTTGTGTTTCTAGCGAAATTGTCCTGTTTCTTAATACCTTACTCAACTTCTGGAATGCTTCCTTCGCCATGCCAATTCACCTTCGGATCTCTATGTCGCACTTTCCGTCTTCTGTTATAACGTTTCCCAGGTATTTAAATTTTTGTACCTGTTTGATTCTAGTATCCCCAACCTGTATTTGGCATTTTGGGCTGCCCTTTTTACTGATGACCATGCATTCGGTTTTGTTGCAATTTATTTCCAGTCCTTTCTCGTCATTTTCTTCAGCTACCTTCTGTAGGAAGTTTTGTAGTTTCCTTTCTGTGTTTGCTATCAGCACTGTATCATCAGCGTACCTTAGGTTGTTTAAATTGTGGCCTCCGATGACAAATCCAGACATAACTTCTAGGGTCCTCAAAATATTCTCGCTGTACAAGTTGAACAGATCCGGTGAAAAGATACATCCTTGTCTTACGCCTCTGTCTATCTTTGTATCTCTGCTGAATTCGTTACCTGTCCGTATGCATGCAGTGTGCTGCCAGTAGAGATTCTTGATTACTCTGATGTCTTTCCCAAATATGCCGAGGTTTCCGAGTATCTCCATCATTTCTTTATGGCGTATTTTGTCAAACTCCTTTGTATAATCGATAAAACATAGGTACAAGTCCTTCATACTAATCATAAATATGGCCATCCTTGTTCCTGTGTCTTTGACGAGCCCGTATTGTTCTCCGCCTATTTCTGGCCTGATTCAGCTTCGTGCTCTATTTCTCAGGATTCGGACGGTCAGTTTTGTTATATGGCTCATTAAAATGATGTTTCTGTGGATTTCGCATTCGTTTGCACCTGGCTTCTTAGGCAGTGCTATGAAGATCGATTTGCTGAGGTCATCTGGTATTACACCACTATTATAATCTTCATTTATTATTTCTGTAATTTTCTCTGTGCCAAATTCTTCCAGGGCTATAAGCAGCTCTATTAATACGCCGTCTGGTTCAGCTGTTTTTTTTTAATCGATGAGCTGCTGGATTATATAATTTAAAATTTGTGTATTTAGGCAACAAATTTTTAATTTCTCATTGACTTAACTCTCACAGCAGACCTCAAGTGGAAAGAGTATGTAGAACCCATAGCTAAATCCGCTGCTAAGTAAGTCGGTTCTGTGTAGGGCCAGGGAGTTTTTTTCCGCCTGAACCAAATCCTGCACATAAATACTACTATAATATAAATACACACATCTACTATCCGCCCGTGCATTGAATACTGCTGCCACATCTGGTCGGGTGTCCCTGCTATCCACCTAGGGATCCTTGAGAAAATCCAACGGAGAATCTGTAAAGCTAAGTTTGAAGGGAGTCCTTTTCTTGTGCATTCGAAAAAGAAGCAATCAGGAAATAATTAATACTTACTGATCAAAAACAAAAAAAAGTCAAATTTTGTTAAGCAGTGTAATCAGTGGATGTCCAGTATTTATTGCTCATTGTCTAATTGGGTTCAGCTTATTCAAATAACGTAATTCTACATAAATACCAAACATTTTAAAATAAAAAGATGTTAAAGATAAACTTTAAATGTTTAAATTTTCTAACTCTGACATTTTATTTTATTTATTTGCTGCGTAAGAACGCACTAAAAGCAGTCATCTAACAAAACCCGGGTAGCTACCCAGATGGCACGAATTAACAGCATTAAAAGATGAATGTAATATATAAAATAAACTGCAAACATTGTGTCTCATTATTTACAAAAAAAATGTTCATACTCACGGATAATCTTTCGCGTATTGTAATTGTAGAGGCTCATCCCTTGTTCCCTGTTTAGGATGTGGTTTCCGGCTTTCTCTTTTACAATCTTTTTACTCTTTTCTTTTTTTTCAATTGGAATAGATAGACTAAACTATCGCCCGGTTCACACTCCACCCACGTCTATTGAACAGGTGAAGAGGCTCATCCCTTGTTTCCTGTTTAGGATGCGGTTTCTGGTTTTCTCTTTTCCAATCTTTTCACTCCTGTGTAGCCCCCTGCACATCAGTGGCGTTGCCGCCTTGCTAGGGGTGATATGATTAAAAAAAAAATTCGCTTTATTTGTTTAAACATTATTTTCAATGGATATTCATATTTGAGTAGATACTCTGTTGTTTATAATTAAACAGTACATTTATTTTTATCTACTGGTCTAAATAATCGAGAAAATTAATAAGAAACAGAGTAGATATATTACGAATAATCAGGAAAATATATATTTAAAGTTATTAGTTCAGAATTTGTCTATCTTTAAGACCTTCATGGTCGAGCGGTCGAAGACGCGTCAGATCAGTTGACGGTTTTCCCGAATTTCATTTTAAACATAGGTATCAAGAATTCGGATGTGCGCTGTGGTGCATTAGATATCGGCTCGGAACTAGAAGTCGGGGAGCCGAGTTCGAATTCCAGCCGAATTCATTGCATTCACTTACGCGCAAATACCCTTGGGAAAGGTATTAATCCGTCTAATCCTTCCAGTTATGGGTTAAATAACAGGACAGATTGGGTTCTATAGCCTTGGTCGGCAACCAGTCTACCGCAGAAAGCAATGGCAACCTACTGCGGGATAATCTGCCCAGTCAGTCATGTCTCTTTCGAGACATGATCGCCCAAGCGTGTATCACGTATGGCACTTAACTGACTGACTGATCAAGAATTCATGCCGAAATATTGGAGATACATAGATTGGAACAAACTGCAAAAGAGAATGATAAATAAATTTTCAAGCGTGTCACCGATATTGACCAATCGAGGACGAAATGTGAGCTAAATACGCTGCTAAGAAGGTCGGTTCTCTGTGCAGGGCCAGCAAGTTTTTTTTCCGTCTGAAACAATCCTACACATATACAAATCTACCATCCGCCCGTGCATTGAATACTGCTGCCATATCTGGTCGGGTGCTTCTGCTATCCACCTCGGTGTCATTGACAAAATTCAACGGAGAATCTGTAATGTAATCGATCCCGACTTAGCATCCACCCGTGCATTGAATACTGCTGCCATATCTGGTCGGGTGCTTCTGCTATCCACCTCGGTGTCCTCGACAAAATCCAACGGAGAATTTGTAATGTGATCGATCCCGACTTGTCCGCTAGGATACAGTCACTTTCTCACCTAGCTTCCCTGTGTCTGTTCTACAAATTCTTTCACGGTTTCTGCTCCAATGAACTTAGCTCACTGGTGTCCCCCACCATATCTGAATTTACTCAAGCCACAAGATTAACAACTAAGTTCCACCCTTTTACTGTGAAACCAATAAATTGTAAAGGCAAATTTTTTCCATCGGTTTCTCTTCTCGCATCTTCCTCCTGTGGAATTCCCTTCTGTTTACTTGCTTTCCCGACAGCTACAATCTTCAAGAATTTAAATGTAAAGTCAATAGTCATATATATATATATATATATATATATATATATATATATATATATATTTTATCTCACTGACCGGCATCCTCTCTCTCATGCTCCTTTCTCTGTCCACTCCACTCTCATCAGTATTCTCATGCTTTTCATACCCAGTTCCTGACACCCCCTATAACTTGTCACTCTTTCTCATAACTTTCCTCCTATGTGACCCCCCCTGCAAAACAGTAGCAGTAAAATACCATGCTTGGGGCGATATGATTATAAAAAAAGAATGTATATACTATTATAATGTGGATATAAAGTGGGGGTCAATTTTATATTACAATCAATATATAAACTGATCCCTAACTTTATGGCCACAGTCATTTCTTCTTTTACCTGACACCCCCTATAACCTGTCACTCTTTCTCATAACTTCCCTCCTATGTAACCCTCTGTTCAACAGTGGCAGCAGACTGCTTTGCTTGGGGCGACACGATTATAAAACAAAAATTAAAATTAAAATTAAAGAAAGGCACAATGAAAAGCAAGTAAGCAAAAAAAAATAAAATAAAATAAATAATTGCGATAGATAATAAAAGAGCGGCGGCTTCCGTTTAAACACCGTCATATGACAATGCTTTTGTTCAAAACCATTTCGCAAATAGCTCCTTTTGAATTGCCCCACCCTGGCAGGGGCTGTCACAAACTACGGCCTGTTTTGATCTTCATGTAACATGGCTACATCCGGGTCGACAGAGATCAGAGGCCTGCTGTCTTCGTGGTTTCCCTGCCAATACATTTGTCAACGGTTTTTATGAGGCGAAAGTTTAGCATCGGCAGCATCGCTGCGGCGTCTCCTCACTGACAGGAAATCGTAAACGACGTTTCGTCCAAACACGTTAATAAATAATAGTGCATAGTTTTGTAAACCTGTGTGGAAACAGGGGCACTAAACAACAGTCACAGGTCTATGTAGAAAGAAATATACAACACACACACACACAGACACACACACACACACACACACACATATATATATATATATATATATATATATATATATATATATATATTGTTAAATATAAGAGACAATGAATGTCTATGATGTTTAACTAGCAGTATAGGCCGGCGTTGCTCGGGTTTAATGAAAGCTTTAAAACTAATCCATCGTCCTGAAGCTCAGACACTTTGGACGTTGGCACGAAAGACTAAAAAGCAATAGTTGTTTCCAGTTAAAGCGAAACCGTAGACTGGAAGAAAAATGAATGGATGTAAGTCAAATTCTGATTTCCTGATATCGATATCAAATAATTTTTTTTCGTCGTCAACTGAATTTTTAAGGCTAAATAAGTCCTCTGAGTAAATGGTATCATGGCTGAGACTAAGAACTACAATTATCCCTACAAACCCGAAGCAAAAATTAAAATAAAAGGACTGAAAAAAAAAAAATACAGACATATAGGCAGATAAACAGACACACACACAAACATCTTGTCTTTTATATATATATATATATTATCGATTTTTCTGGAAATTTTAAATCTATTTTAGACTATTAGTATAGCCCGGTGTTTCTCGGGTGTAATGAAAGCTTTAAAACTAATCCATCTTTCTAGAGCGCAAACTCAGCCTAAAGAATATTTGTGTGAAGTTTGGTGAGAATTGGATAAAAAAGTGAATTTGTTTAAAAGACATACAGACAGATAAACAGACACACACACAAACATCTTGCTTTAGATATATATATTATCGATTTTCTGCTCTATTGTAAGGACTGCAACTTTGAAACTTCTGAATATCGTTTCTTATGTCTTTGTCTATGAGTGTGTCAAATTTGATTAAAATCGGACCACTCCTTCTATAACCCGATTTTTTCGATTATCAATTTTCGATATTTATCGGGGGTACCTCGACACAAAACCTAGAGAAGAACACTCGCAGATGCTTATAGTACAACTGTGTAAATTTTCAAGAAAATCAGTTCAAATGTTTCGGAGTCTATAGGTAACGGACACACACACACACACACACACAAAGTTCCATTTATAAATAAGTTTAGATCATGAGCCGTTCGAACTGATCCTAACACCAAGAAATTTCAATGTTACCTGAATGAATATATGGTTTTGTTGTCATTTTGCGCTATCACGCAGTGTGACGTCATAGAACCGCATTGCAAATTTGCGGACTGCGTTTGTTATTTTTGGTAACTGTTGCCGTTGCTTAGCGGAGTTTTATGTCAACACAAGATAAAATCGTCGCTGATGGTGTATATTTGTGTTACCATCCTAATAATCTCTCTGAAGATGGCTCATGTGAGCCGAAAGCTTAGAACCAACTTAATAAAAAATTATCCAAATGTTGCAGAGTTTTTGTCTTTATTTTCAACTGAAATTAAATCCAAAACACGATGTTTAGAATGGCTCATGATTAAACATAATAGACATTCATTGTCTCTTATATTTAACAGTATATGTTTAGAATATATATATATATATATATATATATATATATATATATATATATATATATTATTGACTTCTTTATCTTGAGTTTCTGTCTTTATTTTCAACTGAAATTAAATCCAAAATACGATGTTTAGAATGGCTCATGATTAAACATAATAGACATTCATTGTCTCTTATATTTAACAGTGTATGTTTAAAAATTATTTGCTGCCTCGATACACTAAATATATATTTATATAGATATATGTATATATTAAACGCGTTGTGGTAAACGATAGAGATAACTTAGTCTTGCATATTTCCCTTTGAATTTTTTCATATTTTCTAATGAGGCTTTTTATTTCCTAATTATATTTATGTAAAAATTGTCCAAAGTTTATCCGGATACTTTCAAACGTCATCGTTCATCATCAGGGTCAAAATTACAGTTTAAACCTCAAAAATTGCCTTGGAGCAGTAAAAGTGTTACGACATTTTGAAGAAACTAAATAAACGTTTAAAAATTTTTATTAAATTCAAGTAAAGTAATGATGTAAACAACATTCACGCGTGAAGAGATGTGATTACATAGATGCGTGAAATATCGATAATATTATATTGTTTAAGTTAAAGATTTTTCAATACCGTAAAAAATATACGTTAGAGAATTTAAACGTCGAGGGAAGTAATTATATGAATTATTTAATTACTCGGAAGCAAAGAATTATTTGCCTTAATTATATTTCAAATAAACCATCTAAACACAAATCAGTAAATGTCCAGAAATAGAAATATAGTTCGGAAAAAAAAGCCTCATTAGAAAATGTGAGAAAATACAAAAGAAAATATGAAAGACTAAGTTATCTCTATCATTTAACACAACGTGTTTAAAAGAAAAGATGTTACCAAAATATACGCACTTTATATATATATATATATATATATATATATATATATATATATATATATACGTATATGTATATATAAATTAAAATAGGATTAATTCAAGGATGTTGGATGACCATTTCGATATGAAAATCCCCACGGGGGATAACACATCACCTCAGCAACAAAAAAATCCTTTCAGAAACTGGAGAAAAATCAGTCTGATTTTTCTCCAGTTTCATTTGTGTGTGTGTGTGTGTGTGTGTGTGTGTGTGTGTGTGTGTGTGTGTGTGTAAGTTAAGTGCCATACATGATACACACCTGGGTGGATCCTGGTAGAACTTCTTGGTGTCACATTAAGTTATCGGAACTACCTAAGTGAAGCGTTGTCATAATCATTTTTCTGGCTGTTATCAGTTTTTTAACTTTATTTTGTGCTGATTTATATCGCGATGTTTTTGTTTTCCATTTCTGTACGTGTTGCGTAGTTTATGACATTATTACGCTGCTGGTGTGAATTGAACTAAAACATCAACTTACTAAACGATCTGAACTCGTAGTCCTTCTCGTTTGACGTCCGTCGCAGCATAAAAACCAAAGAAACACTATTTAAATATGATTAATTGTTGAACGATATATTTAACATTATATTTTTATGATATATTTCAAATCTGATTTAAAGTTCTTTTTTTATTTATTTTATTCCATTTTCTTTGCGTTGGGAAGAAAAATTGAATAGAGAAAAGAGATAAAAAAAAATACAGTTAATTTCCACTGTTCAAAATACATTTTGAAACCAGTTATACAATTATCGACTTGTTTGTTTTTTCGTATCAGTTTGTAGCTTAAAAAAATGACTTGTCAGTGAACTGTGACAAATGGCGTAAATTGGACAGCTATTTTCTGAATGAACAGAATAATAACAGAAAATTATAAAATTATAGTTCTTACAAGAATTTCTCACGCGTTCAACAGACAATATATAAAAAAAAAGGATATGGTGTTTCATAATTATTTCCCTGTTTTACAGAACTTTACACATTATATTTCATCTATACATATAAAAATTACTTTGAAT
The DNA here is from genome assembly GCA_037127315.1 of Ascarosepion bandense. Classification (NCBI taxonomy): domain Eukaryota; kingdom Metazoa; phylum Mollusca; class Cephalopoda; order Sepiida; family Sepiidae; genus Ascarosepion; species Ascarosepion bandense. Next base: position 1,454,743 of record JBBBDQ010002154.1, on the reverse strand, counting down.
TTCAATAAACTATTATTATTATTATTACGAGTGTATCCCTACCGTAAAAAATGACTGCAAAATAGTTGAGTGGATCTCTGTAATATTTTATTACATGGGGCTCTCTTCCTGTATCATTTTTTAATATTAAAATAAAATTTTTAATATTAATTAGGATCGGGGTTTTGGAATTTACCTTCCTGCTTTTTCCGCTTGGATTAAAGTATCTGAATTAATATATATATATATATATATACTCACAAATAAATACAGGGATTATATATATATATATATATGTAAAGGAATATCACATCAAATGTAATAAAACTGACGGGAAAATGGTAAGATCAGATTAATGGGAGGTAAAACATTAAGGAAGAGTAACAGACAATAGATTTTATAACTGGAAGTAAATATTAATAGTTGATAGTTAAGAGAATGAACTGAATCGGCGTTGGTATGCTATTGACTCCCACTTCATGAACATGACAGGAAGCACATATATATATACTACAGTATAGCCCGGCGTTACTCGGGTGTAATGAAAGCTTTAAAACTAATCCATGGTCCTGGAGCTCAGACTATTTGGACGTTGGCACGAAAGACTAAAAAGCAATAGTTGTTTCCAGTTAAAGCGAAACCGTACATTGAAAGAAAAATGAATGGATGTAAGTCAAATTTTCATTTCCTAGTATCCATATCAAATAAGTTGTTTTCGTCGTATAATGAATTTTGAAGGTTAAATCAGTCCTTTGATTGAATGTTATCATGGCTGAGACTAAGAACTACAATTCTATCTACTTAGAGCCAAACCCGAAGCAAAAGCAAAAACTAAAATAAAAGGGCTGAAAAAAATACCGACATATAGGCAGATAAACAGACACACACACAAACATCCTGCTTTATATATATATATATATATATATATATATATATGTATTATCGATTTTCTGCACTTTTGTAAGAACTGCAACCTTGAAACTTCTGAATATCGTTTCTTATGTCTTTGTCTATGAGTGTATCAAATTTGATTAAAATTGGACCACTTTTTCTATAACCCGATTTTTTCGATTATCGATTTTCGATATTCATCGGGGATACCTCGACACAAAACCTAGCTAAGAACACTCATAGACGCTTATAGTACAACTGTGTAAATTTTCAAGAAAATCGATTCAGCCGTTTCGGAGTCTATAGGTAACGGACATACACACACACACACACACACATGCACACATACATACATACAAAGTTCCATTTATAGATAAGTTTAATATATATCTCAATTCATTATTTTCATCTTTCTCTTGGTTTTGATTTTTTAATTTTTTCTTTTCTTTTATTTTATCTTTCCCAACGTTTGATTTCGTTCTTTTTTCTTTCTTTTATTCTTTTTCTTTTTTTCTTTTTCTTTATTTTCCTATTCTTTTGGTTTAAAATTTTACATGCTGGTGTTTCTGCGGCGAAACTTTATAAATATGAGGGTCCTGGGCATGACGATAAACTGCATCCGGCAGCAAGGCTTCTGATTAGGAGGTTGTGAGGAGCATGGAACCACTTCTAAATTGCTGTTGTTCCCAGGTTCACCCTGACCCGCAGTGGTAGCACCTGTTAGGGTCCCAGCTATGAGCAAATAGTTAACCCCCCAAACTGGGGTCAAAACACCATGAAAATATAAAAATATATTTTTATATAAATATATACATAAAAATAAACTTTTATAGAAAAATATACATTTTTGAAGGAAAAATATTACCAACAATACATTTTTTAAGGGAAAATATTACCAACAATACATTTTTGAAGAAAATTTTAACATAACACATTTTTGAAGGAAAAAAAAATGTTCTCAACAAAACAGTTTTGAATACAAAACTAGAAGGCATTTTTAGTTTTCTAAAATAAAAAAGAATAAAAACAAAAAATTTAATTAAAATCTAACTGAATTAATCTTCTCAATATAACTGAACATTAAAAAATACGTTAAACCCAACCTTTTTGGCACTAAATAACCCACAGAGGTGTTGATATGCCGTTAAATAAAATTCAAACTTAAACTTATAAATATGAAGTTGCAGTATACCATTATAATAATAATAATACTTATCACACACACACACACACACACACACACACACACACACACACACACATATATATATATATATATAACGGTATTTACATTATTCAGACTGTTGTTATTATCTTTGTTGCTGTTTGTACGATGTTTCGGCTTTTGTACGCTCCGGCTTTCTTCAGGTGCTAGGAATTTAGAACGGAACCCCTTATTACAATCGCTGGGGTATATCATTCTCATCCCTTGCGTAGAGCTTCTTTTGATAGTAATGATTTATCTCACTCTAACCCTTTAAGCTACTTGTTCACCACTGCTGTAGCCTGGTATTGAACTCACAACTCTTTGGGTCAAGTTACAGAAACTAACATACCTCTAAATATAGCTACATAATGGACAACGGTCACCATAAGAATGATTATATTTTTATTGTTTCTGTTGTAGTAGTAGATGATGATGATGATGATGATGATGATGATGATGATATCTTTATTTATTACTTTTACTCCTTAAGAAATAAAGTATATTTTCCATGGACACAAATAGTGACTAATTCTGGCTTCCATGATAATGTTGATGTTGTTGTCGTTATATTATGTTTTTTTTTTTTAACATTTCACCCCAAGCAAGACAGCCTCACCGGCACTGATGCGCACGGTGTTTCATACGAGGAAAGTGATGAGAAAGAGGGACATGTGATAGGGGGTGTCAGGAAGGGTAAGATAAGGGTGAGAATACTGATGTGATGAGAGTGGAGTGGACGGGGAAAAGAGCCTGAGGGAAAGAATGCGAGTCAATGAAATAGGAGAAGACTATTGGCCTTACATTTCAATTCTTGGAGATTGTAGCTGTCGGGGAAGCAAGTATACGGAAGCGTATTCCACAGGCAGGAAGTGCGAGAAAAATGCTGCTGGAGTAGATTTTCCGTTTACATTTTATTGGTTTCACAGCAAAAGGGTGGGACCTAGTTGCTAGTCTAGTAACTCAAGTAAATTCATGCACAGGAGGCACCAGTGAGCTAAGTTCAAAATATTTGTAAAAGTATATTGCACATATATAAATCTATCATCCGCCAGTTCATTGAATATTGCTGTCATATCTAGTCGGGTGCTCCTGCTATCCACCTAGGCATCCTTGACAAAATCCAACGGAGAATCTGTCATGTGATCGATCCCGACTTAGCATCCGCCCGTGTATTGAACACTGCTGCCATATCTGGTCGGGTGCTACTGTTATCCACCTAGGTGTCCTTGACAAAATCCAACGGAAAATCTGTAATTTCGTCGATCCCGACTTGGCAGCTCAGATACAGTCACTTTCTCACCGGCGCAATGTGGCTTCCCTGTGTCTCTTCTACAAATACTTTCACGGCTTCTGCTCCGATGAACTTAGCTCACTGGTGCCGACTTTATATAAATTTACTCGATCCACAAGATTAGCAACTAGGTCCCACCTTTTTACTGTGAAACCAATAAATTGTAAATTCAAATTCTACCCAAGCAGCTCCTTTTCTCGCACTTCCCACCTGTGGAATTCCCTTCCATTTACTTGCTTTCCCAACAGCTATAAACTCCAAGAATTTAAATGTAAAGTCAATAGTCATCTCCTATCTCATTAACTTGTACCCTTTCTCTCATGCTCCTTTCTCCGTCCACTCCACTCCCATCAGTATTCTCATCCTTCTTTTACCCACTTCCTGACACCCCCTATAACCTGACACTGTTTCTCGTAACTTTCCTCCTATGTAACCACCTGCAAAATGATATCAGTAAAATGCCTTGCTTGGGGCGATATAATTATAAAAAAAATATACCCTTATAATGTGTATATAAAATGGGGGATCAATTTTATATTACAGTCAAAATATAAACAGATCCTTCAATTTATGACCACATGCATCCTTTTCTTACCCACTTTCTGACACCCTCTATAACCTTTCATCCTTTCTCATAACTTCCCTTCTATGTAACCCCCCTGCAAAACAGTCACAGTAAAATGCCTTGCTTGGGGCGATATGATTATAAAAAAAAAAATCTATACTATTATAATGTGTATATAAGATGGGGGATCAATTCTACATTCCAATCAATATATAAACTGACCCCTCACTTTATGAACACAGTCATCCTTTTCTTACCCACTTCCTGACACCCCCTATAACCTGTGACTCTTTCCCATAACTTTCCTCCTACGTAACCTCCTGCAAATAGTGGCAGTAAAATGCCTTGCTCGGGGCGAGATTTTTTTTTTAATCATATCACACCGAGTAAGGCGGTAACGCCACTGATGTGCAGGGGGCTACGTAAGAGTGACAAGATTGGAGAAGAGAAAGCCGGAAACCACATCCTAAGCAGGGAACAAAGGATGAGCCTCTTCACCTGTTCAATAGACATGGGTGGAGTGTGAACCGGGCGATATTTTAGTCTATCTACTCCAATTGAAAAAAAAAAATGAAAAGGAGTGAAAAAATTGGAAAAAAAGAAAACCGGAAACCACATCCTAAGCAGGGAACAAGGGATGAGCCTTTTCACTTGTTCAATAGATGTGGGTGGAGTGTGAACCGGGCGATAGTTTAGTCTATCTACTCCAATTGAAAAAAAAAATGAAAAGGAGTGAAAAGATTGGAAAAAAGAAAACCGAAAACCACATCCTAAGCAGGGAACAAGGGATGAGCCTCTTCACTTGTTCAATAGATGTGGGTGGAGTGTCAACCGGGCGATAGTTTTGTCTATCTACTCCAATTGAAAAAAAAATAGGGTGAAGAACTGTAACTTAAGGTCCAACAACCAGGGAAGTTTTTACCAATTTCAAAAACAAAACCAAACGTTCAATTAAGCATGGGAAGTTTAAAATTAAGTAAGAGAAAAGAAATGACCTATGAGAATATTTTAGAAGAAAGTTGCAAACCATCCCAGACACGTTACTGCCAGTAAGCTAAAAGTGATTTTTAACTTTTTGGTAAGTCCACGTGATACGGAGTGAGGGTCGGTTGTCAGCTGTAGCCAGTATCTGTACATCAGAGGTGTTGAAGAACTAAAATCAACAGCCCGTTAACAGATATTTTAAAGGCCGGTACGAAAAAAAAAAAAGGAAAAAAATTAATTGGGCATGGAGAGTTGGAAAGTTTTAAAATTAAGCAAAGAAAAGCAGGTGATAGTAGGTACAATCTATTCAAATTCCTAAAGAAATGCAAATTAAAAAAATTACTAAGTTTTAACTTAGTATAAGTCGAAATCAAACTTAAGTGCCAAATTGCTTTACAAGTTACTTAAAACATTTCAAACATTAAAACAAATAAATACAATGCACAGTCAAAAAGACGTTCAAACCAACTTACAAGTAGATAAACTGAAGGTTGTGTGATCATTTCAAAGACAACGCTAAAATATGAATTCGATATTCAGATTTGTGGGCAAGTTATCAAGCTGTTGGGTGTGGGGGGAGAAGCTTAAAGAGAGGGAAAGAGACTACAGGACATGCGTTCCTTAGCCAAGTTAAGATTAAAAAAATCTATACTATTATAATATGCATATGGGGGATCAATTCTACACTACAATCAATATATAAATTGATCCCTAACTTTATGAACACAGTCATCCTTCTCTTACCCAGTTCCTGACACCCATTATAACCTGTCACTCTTTCTCATAACTTTCCTCCTATGTAACCCCCTGCAAACAGTGGCAGTAAAATGCCTTGCTCGGGGCGAGATGATTATAAAAAAAATCTATACTATTATAATGTGTATAAAAATGGGGAATCAATTCTACATTACAATCAATATATAAATTGATCCCTCACTTTATGACCACAATAATTCTTCTCTTACCCACTTCCTGACCCTCATTATAGCCTGTCACTCCTTCTCATAACTTTCCTCCTATGTAACCACCTGCAAACAGTGGCAGTAAAATGCCTTGCTCGGGGCGAGATGATTATAAAAAAAATCTATACTATTATAATGTGTATAAAAATGGGGAATCAATTCTACATTACAATCAATATATAAATTGATCCCTCACTTTATGACCACAATAATTCTTCTCTTACCCACTTCCTGACCCTCATTATAGCCTGTCACTCTTTCTCATAACTTACCTTCTATGTAAGCCCCTGCAAACAGTGGCAGTAAAATGCCTTGCTCGGGACGAGATAATTATAAAAAAAATCTATACTATTATAATGTGTATAAAAATGGGGAATCAATTCTACATTACAATCAATATATAAATTGATCCCTCACTTTATGACCACAATAATTCTTCTCTTACCCACTTTCTGACCCTCATTATAGCCTGTCACTCTTTCTCATAACTTACCTTCTATGTAAGCCCCTGCAAAACAGTGGCAGTAAAATGCCTTGCTCGGGGAGATATGATTATATAAAAAAAAACATAGTGAAGCCACATTACGCCGGTGAGAAAGTGACTGCATCTGAGTTGACTGCATCTGATGTGTGCCGCCACCGCATTATTTTTATTGCTTGAATCAAAATCATTTCTGTTTTCATAGACATATTCACTAAAGCATATTCAATGTATACATACTAAAGACTATCTAGACCTTGAATATATTTTTATTTTTAGTATTATTGCTTTTTACAGAGTTTTATTAATCTATCTATTGCTTGAATACATTTTTGATATTCTATTATGGATATATTAGGTGAGTGGGAGGGAAGAAAACCCTCATCCAGTTAATGAAAAGCAATTCGAGGGGACTTTTGAAAAAATAAGAAAACCTTGCACACAAAACTTTTTGAAAACGTTTAGCAAATTAACAATTATGGCAAATTAATTACCGGATAATAATTAATTGTTTTTTAATATATTTAATATTTCGGGTACATTAAATTTTGCCCCACTTAAATAAAGAGTTTCAACACGCCCCAGATTCTTCTTCTTCTTCTTCTTCTTCTTCTTCTTCTTATTATTATTATTATTATTATTATTATTATTATTATTATTATGTATCAAAATTATTTTCGATTTTATCAACCTTTTACACCAACAAGTGGTTTAAATAATGTACACATGTAAAACTATGTATGACGACACTTCTATAATTTCACAAAAATGAAGAAAGAAAATTACAATATTAACGAAGATTACCGAAACTGGTTATAAACAAACCGACAATTTGAAATAATTTGTTTGAACATTATTTTTGATCGATACTCGTATTTAAGTAGATATTCTGTTTTATCTTACGGAAATTAACGAAGATTAACGAGACTTGGTTATAAACAAACCGACAATTTGAAATGATTTATTTGAACGTTATTTTTGATCGATACTCGTATTTAAGTAGATATTCTGTTTTATATTACGGAAATTAACGAAGATTAACGAGACTTGGTTATAAACAAACCGACAATTTGAAATGAATTATTTGAACATTATTTTTGATCGATACTCGTATTTAAGTAGATATTCTGTTTTATATTACGGAAATTAACGAAGATTAACGAGACTTGGTTATAAACAAACCGACAATTTGAAATGATTTATTTGAACATTATTTTTGATCGATACTCGTATTTAAGTAGATATTCTGTTTTATATTACGGAAATTAACGAAGATTAACGAAACTTGGTTATAAACAAACCGACAATTTGAAATGATTTGTTCGAACATTATTTTTGATCGATACTCGTATTTAAGTAGATATTTTGTTTATAATCAAAGAATGTTATATATTTATTTCTACCGGCCTGATTATTTACGATAAATGTTTGTAACGAAAATGTGTGTCATTCGGCAGAATTTGAACCTGCGATCTCTATCCATGTCGGGGAAGTCACCAATTGATCTGGCGCGTCTTAGACCCCACGACCACGAATGACCATCAGACTAAATGAAATGATGGTCATTCGTCGGTTGTTTATAACCAGTTTCGTTAATCTCCGTTAATTTCCGTAATATATATTTATATAATGTAGCACTGATCATCGACAGCTTATGCCATTATTTTCTCTTCGAGTTAATTGTGCTATCCATTTTAGTTGTTGCTGCTGTTGGAAGTCTTCAAGTGATGTGTTTCTTGTTATTTGGTACAGTTTTTTTTTTGTTTTGTTTGTGATATTGTAGCAGCAATCTATAATTTTCGAAGAAGAGAAATTCTCGTTGACCCTTAACAGGTTACATACTTTCGAATCCATTTTTAATTATTGATCGGAAAAAACTAGTTTATGTGTTTGGCTTAAGTACAACAAAAGTTCGTTGTTAAAGATTTTATTTAAATTTATTTAGCTTATATTTCGGACCCTTTTCTTGTTTCGTGTACATATTTACTTATAAAATTATCCACGGTTTGATTATTTGTTAGTTAAGTTACATGTTGTTGGTTTCTTCATTTTCATTTATCGCGTTCGTTTGCGCGTCTTCACGTGATAGCTTTTTGCGGTTGTTTTATTATTATTATACCATTTTTCATTATAAATCGATTTCTGCTATGGTCGCACAACCTACCAAGTCTGCAGGAAGACTTAAGGCAGGTCGTAGTGTATGTTGTAGGGGATTTGGTAAGTGCTTGGTTGATGTGCTTCCGTATTTTACGGGTATTGCTCTCGATATTAGTTCCCCCACAAATACGACACAATGTTTTACAATCGCGCAAAAGAAATGGAATAAGTCACAACGAACATTAAACAACAAACAATTTAATATGTATAAAATAAAATTAGCATGTGGAAACAAATAAAATACATGATGTGAAAAATTGCCTTTTGGAAAATAAAGTTTGGCAAGAAGTTAAATTTGTTTAAACGTGTGTGTAAGTTTATATTAACGGAGTCCGTAAATAAGTCGTTCTTATTTACATTAAGTTCATCTCGGGTGGCGACAGCGTGTCACGTTGATGAAAGAAAGTTTGTCGGGTTTTCCTTTCACGGCCCTCTGTAGCTAGGTCATGAACTTTGGTGTTGAAGAATGACTTGGCCGGACAAAGTATCGGTTACATGCTGACTTAATGGCTAGCTTGGTGACTGAACTCCCTTTCTTCCTAACTGTGTGTTATTTATATACCATAATAGTGGATCAAAGAATCTTCCTAACATTTAGGTGTGAAGACATTTATTGACCAATCAGATTTGTATTTTACTATTTTGTTTTGGGGCCTAAATATTTTTTGTTAATTGACTTCCGATCCTATTTTTCTAGAATGTTCTTATTCTATGTTTTTAGCTGATTGGTTGAGAAATATAAAAATGTAATTTAAATTCTAATGCCGTTTTGATCCAAAATTTCTATAATGTTTTTATGTACTTTCTTATTGCTTATTTTAATAGAAAAAAAATGTGTATCCCATAATGTCTCCATTTCATGTTTTTTTAATCTCCCCTAACAGCCCTAGCATTACATATACAAAGTTCTCCTTAGTGTGGGGGGTCTGTACTTAACAAGACAAGTTTTTGTATATCTCTTAAGCTGGGGTTTCCAGTGATTCTTTCAATGTGTTTTTTGTTCCATTTTTTATCATTCCAAGTGCACCCTCTATCACTGGTACGATACTTGTTTTCAATTTCCATATTGTTTCTATTTCAATTTCCAGGTCTTTATATTTTGACAGTTTCTCAAATTCCTTGGTTGCTATGTTACAATCCGCTGGACAAGCCATATCAATTAATAGGCAAATTTTATTTATTTAAATATTTTTTTTTTTTTTGGTTTTAACAATAATGTCCGGCCTATTTGCTTCAATTTTCCTGTCTCTGTAAACGGTGTAATCCCGTAGAATGAAGACAACTTCTATTTCTGTAACCGGTGCTGGGTGATGATCATCCCAGTGTTTGTTTACATATTTTCCATAGTGTTTGCACATTCTTTCATAGTGCTTGCGCGTCTTCACGTGATAGTGTGTTGTGGTTGTTTTATTATCATTGTTATTATCATTATTCACAGGGATATTCAGAATATTTTAACTGGCAGAGGGACACTCGTAATAATTATAATAATATCTTGAAATTCAAAGTAATCTTTAAATGCATAAATGAAATATAATGCGGTGTAAAGTTCTGTAAAACACGGAAATAATTATGAAACTCCATATTCTTTTTTAAAATATATTATGTGTTGAACGCGTGAGAAATTTTTATAAGAACTATAATTTTCTGTTATTATTCAGTTCATTCAGAAAATAGCTGTCCAATTTACGCCATTTGTCACAGTTCACTTGTAATATAGCAATCTGGCCCCACCCGAGGAAGGTTGATGCAATCGATGGTGTTTCCCGTCGGTGAAGGGGTCGGCGAACGACAAGACAGGTGTTTGAGAAATACATCCTGTCGGGGCCTGGAGCGGATGTCGCAGGGTTATGAGTCGGGCTCGTTTGACCTTATTTCCGACAGCGGCGGAAATGACTACGGAGGCAAACAGAAAAGGTGTCTCTTGGAATTACGTGAGCGTTGCGTGGGCGAGGCAAAACCGGAAGGATAAGTCCCGGTTCTAGAAGACTATAAAAAGACCTCGACACACGGATTCGCCAGCAGAGAACGCCCAGTGGAAGCAGAGAGACACCACAGGCAAGACTTCACTCCCGTCGACCCATTCTATGTGCGCTCTCACTCTTCCATTCTCTGTTCCACACGGGTTCGTCGTCAGGAATAAAGATATAACCTTATATTTTTATATATGCGTGTTCTCGTTGCTTGTCGTCGTACGGCGATATATAACACACTGACAAGTTATTTTCTTAATCTACAAACGGATACGAAAAAACAAACAAGTCGATTTTTGTATAACTGGTTTCAAAATGTATTTTGAACAGTGGAAATTAACTGTACTTTCTTTATCTCTTTTCTTTATTCAATTTTTCTTTCCAACGCTAAGAAAATGGAATAAAATAAATAAAAAAGAGCTTTAAATCAGATTTGAAATATATCATAAAAATATAATGTTAAATATGTCTGTCAACAATTAATCATATTTAAATAGTTTTTCTTTGGTTTTTATGCTGCGACGGACGTCAAACGAGAAGGACTACGAGTTCAGATCGTTTAGTAAGTTGATGTTTTAGTTCAATTCACACCAGCAGCGTAATAATGTCATAAACTACGCAACATGTATAGAAATGGAAAACAAAAACATCGCGATACAAATCAGCACAAAATAAAGTAAAAAAACTGATAACAGCCAGAAAAATGATTAAGACAGCGCTTCAGTTAGGTAGTTCCGATAACTTAATGTGACACCAAGAAGTTCTACCAGGATCCGTCACTGGCAAAAGCTTTTTGAACAATATAAGGTACCTAAATGATACAGTGCTGATAGCAGACTCGGAAAGGAGACTACAAGATCTCCTACAGAAGGTAGCTGAGGAGAGTGACAAGAAAGGTCTAAAAAAAAAAGCTGCAAGAAAACCGACTGTATTGTCATCAGCAAAAAGAGCAGCCCAAAATGTCAAATACAGGTGGAGGATACTAAAATCAAGCAGGTAAAAAAATTTAAATACCTGGGAAGTCTTCTAACAGAAGACGGAAAGTGTGACACAGAGATCCGAAGGCGAATTGGTATGGCGAAGGACGCATTCCAGAAGCTGAGTAGAGTATTAAGAGACAGGAATATTTCGTTAGAAACAAAGAAGAGTGTACTGGATTGCTATGTGATGTCAGTTCTTCTATATGACAATATCATCGAAGATGAAGGAAAAACTTGAAGCAACTGAAATGTGGTTCTACAGAAAGATGCTGCGGATATTATGGATCGAGCACTGTGAGTATCAGATTCTCCAAGCCTACCTTCCTCACTACATGTGTCAGAAACTCTAGCTGTCTTTTTGTTTAGTATCAGTTTCCATTTCATTTCTTTTCCCTCCAAAATCTCGATGTTTCTCACGTATTCTGTCCGTAATATCCTCAACATCAGTCTGTAAAAACCACATTTCGGTTGCTTCAAGTCTTTTCTTCATCTTTGAGGATATTGTCTAGCATTCGCTGCCATATTGAAAGGATGCATTTATTGAAAGGATATTGCTGCGGAAAAGAACATTAATGTGGTGGACGAATGTACAAAATTCGACAATATAAACATCTCTTCGCATTCAGTCTCCGGCCATTATTAACATCACATGACGATCCATAAAAAAAAAAACAAATAAATAAATAACCAGCAAATGCATATTAAAAACACACATTACATAATAGACATCATAGACAGATGGTTTAGAGTTCTTGGTGGTAAAACTTTTGCATTGAAGAAAACTGATATTCACTATTTAAAAACAAACTTTTTTTTTTTTAATCATTTCACCCTGAGCAAGGCGGAAACGCCACTGATGTGCAGGGGGTTACATAAATGTAAAAAGATTAATTAGAAAAGAGTGAGGAGTACAAACTAGTTAGAAAGGAACAATAGAAAGCTGAGAAAGCAGGTGCGATGACAGATACATAGGTGGAGAGAAAGGGAAGGTTATATGGGGGTGGGGAGAGAGTTAGAGGCCAGTGGTTAGTAGATGAGTATTGACTTTGCATTTAAATTTCTGGAGGTTGTAGCCCTCAGGAAAGCAAGAATACGGGAGCGAGTTCCACAGGCGGGAAGTGTGAGAGAGGAAGCTGCAGGAGTAGAATTGTCGTCTGCATTTGGCTAACCTGACTGTGAATGGGTGGGACCCAGTTGCCAGTCTGGTTGCACGAGTAAACACCTGTTGAGGAGGCATCAGTGACTTAAGCTCGTCCGAGCAGAAGCCATGAAAGTATTTATAGAAGAGACAAAGGGAGGCCACATTTCGACGATGGGGAAGTGGCTACAGTCGAGTCACCAGATCAGTAACTATCACATTACAGACTCTCCTTTGGAGCTTGTCAAGAACACTGAGGAGAACGGCTGGGGCACCTGACCATAAATGGCAACAGTACTCCATCTCCCTAAATATTAGAATCTTGAATAATATCTTATATATATATATATATATATATAGTATATCGAGGCAGCAAATAATTTTCTAAACATATGCTGTTAAATATAACAGACAATGAATGTCTATTATGTTTAATCATGAGCCGTTCTAAACGTCGTATTTTGGCTTTAATTTCAACATTTGGATAATTATTTATTGATTTGCTTCTAACCTTTCGGCTCACATGAGCCATCTTCAGAGAGGTTATTTAGTGGAAAGTAATAATCAAATTAAACTCATTATATATTAAAAAAATCAAACAATTGATCTCATAGTCTATAAGCCTACAAGCACTAAACTAAATTCTCTACAAAAAACCAATGTAGTGTACCAATTTACATGCCCATTCAGAGATTGCATCTCTGATACTAAAAAAAAAACCTAGTACATATATTGGTTTTACTACAACCACCCTCTCCCGCAGACTTACATGTCACCTTTCTGATCAGAATACTATTAAACTGCATTTCTCTGAAAAACATAAACATGTACGTAATATCAGACAGATTTTGGTCAACAATACGGTGATCCTCACTCATACACACAGTAAGAGGAGCCTGCAGTTGAGGATCTATACCAGTCATCCTTCTTGAATAGTGACCATAAAATCATTACACGCCCACTCACAAGCTTATGGATACGTATATACGTGTCACCCTACATATTAACACATATACGTATACTTATTTAAATCCACAAATATACATGTCCATACATCTACAAATGCACTTGTGTTTATACTTACATATACGCACAGACTTACATCTATCCGTCATGAAATGGAAATTGCTTTAAAATATTTGTACCGAATGGAACGAATAAAGGGTGGTCTGATGAAATGAGCTAATTTAGCTCATAGAAATGAATTATAATTTATAACCACTCAAAATGACGTGTTGAGTTCTCCTTTATAAATATCATATTGCTCTGGATAACAACCATTGCGCTCTCTATATAAATATAACACATAATATTTTATATTACGTTGATCTTGTTGGATTATCCTCGCCGTTTACGAACTGGACATCTACACACACACACACACACACACACTCATAGACATATATATATATATATATATATATATATATATATATATATATATATATCTTATTTTGCAATTTTTCTTCAACATAAAACAGATTTAAATAATCGTCAATTATTTGATAAGTCCCTTGTTAGTATCGTATTTGTAACTTAATTAAAAATATTTATTTATGCGATATAAATCATCTAAAAAAAGCAAGGGAAACATTCAGTCCTATTTATTTATTCAAAGAACATCTGATATGCCTGGAGCACAGATAAAGCACTTCGCGTGTTTTTACTTACCTACTCCGACACACGATGATAGGATTGACAGAAAGTCAGAATTAATATGGGGCTAGGCTGGCCGATATACAGGTGGTGCCTAGTTCTCTCGGCACTTCCGTTATTAGGACATTACTGTCACCGGGATTGACCCTGGCTTCCCCACCCTCATGCTTTAAGTGCAATAGGGAAGGTACAATCGGGGACAGCGACACTCTGGAAATGGGTTAATTTCCGCCACGGCAGCAAAATGCAGAGAAGCGATGGATTATTTACTAACTTTCGTTCAAGTTTGGTACAAGGCTATAAGTATGAGACATCCAATGAGAATCTAACACCCTACTCAGTGGTAATGGTCAACCGAACTATCTCGCTAGCCACTTGTAATTTGTATAAGTTTGGCAGAAGGTCACTTATATATGTGAAAAATAATGACGATCGAATTACCCAGTTACTGTCAACCAAACTTACACTTACACTTAATGAATACTTACACTTACACTGAAGGAACACTTACACTTACACTTGGTGAACACTTACACTGAAGGAACACTTACACTTAAGAAAAACTTACACTTACACTTAATGAACACTTACACTTACACTGAAGGAATACTTACACTTAAGGAACACTTACACTTAAGGAACACTTACACTTAAGGAACACTTACACTTAAAAAGTACTGAAGGAACACTTTGACTTTACAAAGAATAAAAGCAACATGACAGAATGCATTGTCGTATTTACATCATTCGGACTATTGTCCTCATCGTTGTTATCATTTGTACGACGTTTCGGCCGTTGTACGCCCCAACTTTCTTCAGGTGCTAGGAAATTCGAACCGAACCCTTTATTACAATCACTGGGGTATATGAACTTCATTACTTGCATAGTAGTGCTTCTTATGGCAGTCCTGGGTTATCTCCCTCTAACCCTTTAAGTCACTACCAGAAGAGGCACTACTCCGCAATATATCCCAGTGATTGTAATAGTAGTTCAGTTCGAAATTCCTAGCACCTGTAGAAGGCCGGAGCGTACAACGGCCGAAACGTCGTACAAATGGCAATAAAGATGAGGACAATAGTCCGAATGATGTAAATACAACAATGCATTCTGTCTTATGTTGCTTTTATATTTTAAGGCATAGCATGTGGAACTAGAACAATGTAGCCCCCGTAGACTAAATAAAGTGATTGATTCAAAATTCCAACAAATATCACCTGCAGAAAGCTGGAATATGCAACGGCCGAGACGTCGAGAAAATGACAATAGAGATGAGTACAGCAGTCCGAATAATTTAAATAATATAAATAGTTACAAGAACTTCTTTAAGAAATAGAGACATATTAAAGAAAAATTCATTGGATGCTCTATAACTATATCCTTGTGCCAAACTAGACTAAAACGATTGAGTGAAATCTACAGTCTCTAATTGAATTTTAAAATATGTCTGGCTCAATGTAATCTACTTTTAAAATATGGTTGTTGGCGAACTACGCAATGGACTCTTGATGGTGTCGAAAATGAATAGCTAGATTTGAGCTACTAGCATAAAAAAGTACTCAGTTGTTTATTGTTCAAACGTGTATATATATATATGTGTGTGTGTGTATATATATATATATATATATATATAGACCATAATGTGAAAATATTTGTCACGGAATTTGCAAAGCGTCAGTACCAAACGCTTCAGTGAGTTTTATTTACGGTGTCACCCCACCCCGTCAAAAAAAAAAAAAAAAAAAGGAAAAGATCACCGTATGCTTGAATGCTTCTACAAACTGTAAAATGTTTAGAAGGAAAAAAATGATGTGAATAAATTAATTACAACGGTAGGCACTTAGGCCTTAATTCGTGGTAAAAAAAAACACACTAGAATAAACAAGTTTAAACATAAGCCGATTTAAAGTAAGAATTTTAGAAGGCAAGGCAGAATCATCCCTGAAGCTACATAGATTATTGAGATATATAAAAATTTCGCCAGAAACGAAGGAAAGAAAAAGAGTACTGGATTGATATGTGATATATGTTCTTCAATATGGCAGTGAATGCTGGTGGACCATCTCCTCAAAAATGGAGAGACTTGAAGCAAACGAACTGTGGTTCTACAGAAGGATGTGGATGATACCATGGACCGAACATGTGAGAAACGACGAGGTTTTTGGAAGAATGAAAATGAAAAAACTAAAGGTGAAGTTTCTGGGATATGTAATGAGGAAAGAGGGCTTAGGGAATCTGATAATCACAGGGCAGACAGAAGAAATGATTTACAGAAGAAAGCAACGAGTTACATACTTGATTATTTTGAGCAAATGAAAGGCAGAGCGGCGTTGGAGTGGGATAATAGGAGAAAGCTTTTTAATAGCTACTAGGGAAAGGGAGATATGAAAGGCCATGATCGCCTACATACTGAAGGGATACATTACATAGAAAAAGAACAAGAGAAAGATGCCAATATGCGAGTTGCAAAATGGAATTTTTTTTTAACCGTTTCACGCAAAGAAAGGCGGTACTGCCCCTGATGCACAGTGGACTGCATAAGAGTCAAAGTTTAGATAAAAGTAAAAATTTTGCAAGAAACGAAGAAAAGAAAAAGATTACTGGATTGATATGTGATATATGTTCTTCTTTAGCTCGTAGAAATTAATTATAATTTATAACCAATCTAAATGACGTGTAGAGTTTTCCTTTATAAATATCATATTGCTCTGGATAACATCCATTGAGCTCTCTATATAGCTATAACACTTGATATTTTATATTAAGTTAATCTTGTTGGATTATTCTCACCGTTTACGAAGTGGACATCTACACGCGCGCTCGCGCGTGTGCGCGCACACACACACACGCACACACACACACACACACACACACATAGACAGATATATATATCACTTATTTTGCAATTTTTCTTCAACATAAAACAGACTTAAATTATTGCATGCAAGAGTTTACAGTTCTAGCATCACTCCTTCATAGTAGGCCGATGAACTTTTCAGCCCCCACCTTGTACTTTTGAAGTCTTCTTTGAACAGGAAAAACATTGAATATCTGGAAAGAAACCATGTAATTTTTAACAGGAAGAAATAAATTTAGGAGGGTCATTCTATAAATAAAGTGATTTTTTCGGTATAAGGAATTCTACGAGGGCCATTCAATAAATACGGTGAATTTTTCGGTATAAGGACTTCTACGGGGGTCATTCAATAAATAAGGTAAATTTTTTGGTATAAGGACTTCTACGGGGGTCATTCAATAAATAAGGTAAATTTTTCGGTATAAGGACTTCTACGAGGGTCATTCAATAAATAAGGTGAATTTTTCGGTATAAGGACTTCTACGGGGGTCATTCAATAAATACGGTGAATTTTTCGGTATAAGGACTTCTACGAGGGTCATTCAATAAGGTGAATTTTTCGGTATCAAGATTTCTACGAGGATCATTCAACAAATAAGATGAATTTTTCGGTATAAGGACTTCTACGAGGGTCATTCAATAAATAAGTTTAATTTTTCGCTATAAAGACTTCTACGAGGGTCATTCAATAAATAAGGTGAATTTTTCGGTATAAGGACTTCTACGAGGGTCATTCAATAAATAAGTTTAATTTTTCGCTATAAAGACTTCTCCGAGGGTCATTCAATAAATAAGATGAATTTTTCGGTATAAGGACTTCTACGAGGGTCATTCAATAAATAAGTTTAATTTTTCGCTATAAAGACTTCTACGAGGGTCATTCAATAAATAAGGTGAATTTTTCGGTATAAGGACTTCTACGGGGGTCATTCAATAAATACGGTGAATTTTTCGGTATAAGGATTTCTACGGGGGTCATTCAATAAATACGGTGAATTTTTCGGTATAAGGACTTCTACGAGGGTCATTCAATAAGGTGAATTTTTCGATATCAAGATTTCTACGAGGATCATTCAACAAATAAGATGAATTTTTCGGTATAAGGAATTCTACGAGGGTCATTCAATAAATAAGTTTAATTTTTCGCTATAAAGACTTCTACGAGGGTCATTCAATAAATAAGGTGAATTTTTCGGTATAAGGACTTCTACGAGGGTCATTCAATAAATAAGTTTAATTTTTCGCTATAAAGACTTCTACGAGGGTCATTCAATAAATAAGATGAATTTTTCGGTATAAGGACTTCTACGAGGGTCATTCAATAAATAAGTTTAATTTTTCGCTATAAAGACTTCTCCGAGGGTCATTCAATAAATAAGATGAATTTTTCGGTATAAGGACTTCTACGAGGGTCATTCAATAAATAAGTTTAATTTTTCGCTATAAAGACTTCTACGAGGGTCATTCAATAAATAAGGTGAATTTTTCGGTATAAGGACTTCTAAAAGGTTCATTCAATAAATAAGGTGAAGTTTTCGGTATAAGGACTTCTACGAGGGTCATTCAATAAATAAGGTGAATTTTTCGGTATAAGGACTTCTAAAAGGTTCATTCAATAAATAAGGTGAAGTTTTCGGTATAAGGACTTCTACTTCAACTAGATTCTACTTCTACTTCAACTAGATCTTCTTCTTCTTCCATGTGCCTTGTCCTTTCAGGACGTAGGCAGTCATGGCTTTCCAAGTCTCCCTATCCCTGGTAGCTTTCTCCTGTAACATCTCACAACCCCCATTCTGTCATCCACCTACTCAGGCCCTTCAAATATGTTATCCACTGCTTTTCTCTGACATTTTTCTTTTTATCTGGCCTGTTAGTATCAGGTTCTCCAAAACCTCCTTCCTCATTGCATGTCCCAGAAACTTTAGCTGTCTCTTCCTGATGCTCAATATTAATTTCCTTTTCGTTTCCATTCTTTCCAACACCTCATCATTGCTCACATGATCAGTCCATGATATCCACAGCATCCTTCTGTAGAACCATGTTTTTGTTGTTTCAAGTTTTTCCTTCCTGTTTGATTATATTGTCAAACATTCACTGCCATATTGAAAAATTGACATCACATAGTAATCTAGTACTCTCTTCTTTGTTTCTAGTGAAAGTTTCCCGTCTCTTAATATTTCACTCAGTTTCTGGAACGCGTCTTTCGCCATGTCAATTCGCCTTCGGATCTCTGTATCGCCCTTTCCGTCTTCTTTTGGAACACTTCCCAGGTATTTCAATTTTTGTACCTGCTTGATTTTAGTATCTTCCACATGTATTTGGCACTTTGGGTTGCTCTTTTTACTGATGACCATGCATTCGGCTTTCTCGCAGTTTATTTGTAGTCTTTCTTTGTCACTCACTTCAGCTACCTTCTGTAGAAGGTCTGGTGGTTTTCTTTCCATGTCTGCAATCAACACTGTCTTATCTGCGTATCTTATATTGTTCAAATTGTGGCCTCCGATGACAAATTCTGTTTTCACAATAAATGTATGAAACCCAACGGCGTGAAGGGGGTTAATTCAAAAGGAAGCAACTCGGTAAGGATCGGCATGGGCAACAGGTGTCACCTGACCGTCATCCGGCAAATGTTAGCACCAACAGCGTCAAGAGTGCATTTCTAGTTACAAGTTAAAACAAGCTTCAGATCACATTGACTTGCAAGAAAACAAGTCTCCGTAGGTTTCACATGAATGATTCGATTTTCTTTGATATTAGACAGTTCCGCTTGTTAAAGATCGGCTAGATTGTGGTTGGTTTTCAAGTACCGTTTCTACAAAATTGACACCAAAATACCACGCGTATTATTCTTTCATTTTTTTATATTATTTCTGAAATATTTCAAGAAGCATGACCAGATTTTCCAGAGAAAACACACTATTATTTTTGGTTTGTTTTCCTTGATCAGCCATCACAACAATGGGCAAACATATTTGGAAAAAATCTATGAAAATTGTCAAAGACAATAAATAAGTATAGAACCTACAACATGACAGAGAGGCTCAAAATAATGTCGATTCGAGAAAACTAACTCCGAATATACAACTACGTCTAACGACTAATTAACACGTTATAATTATGTGGGTTAACCGTAGTATATATATATATATATATATATATATATATATATATATATATATACTAGGTTTAACCCACAGAATTATAGCGTGTTAATTAGTCGTTAGACGTAGTTGTATATTCGGAGTTATATATATATATATATATATATATATATATATATATATATAGGTGTTTAATTTGTAAACATTTAGTAAACAACACAATATTCTCTGTACCCAACACCAAAATCAAATTGCACCCACCATGCCTCACCTGTGACAGCAAAAACATCATATATTTTCTCTTCTGTTCAATATGTCCCAATAGTGGATATATTGGCGAATCTGGTAATAATTTTAGATTTCGTTTCAATAATCACAAACTTAGCATACGCCAGAATAATCAATATTCCTCAATAGCAGTCTATTTCAATCAACCGGGTAACACTTTAGAAAATTGCAAATGTTTACTAATAGACTCCGATTTTAGTTCTACACACACACGCAGAAAGAAAGAAAAATACTGGATTTTAAAATTAAATACATATAGGCTAGCGTTAAATAGGGACTTAGGTGTTTTGAATCTTTACAAATATTTCAATAACTAAACTTTTTTAGATAAATTCAAAAATTTTTTTATCTAAAACAAAATTTATAAGTATTATTAAAGATAGGTTTACGTTTACAAATATTTTTTAAACAATCTGTCGCTTTGTGCGTCACTTGATGTAGCCAAACTCTCTCCACAGACGCGTCAGGTGATGTAAACAAACCCTCTCCACAGACGCTCTCGCGAAATACGTTTCTAATTTGAATTTTAACATCATTTGTTTCTGATGAAGGACCAAGGACGGTCTGAAATATAAAATATAATAATAGAAATAAACAAATACTGTCAAAAACTACATTTTTAAACTCACAACTTTTTAATAATTTTTCATTTATATATATATATATATATATATATGTGTGTGTGTGTGTGTGTGTGTGTGTGTGTGTTGTGGATTCTGATTGAGAATCCACACAAAATAATAAATAACAAAAGCAGATATGGAGATAGAAAATGTAAGTTATATTGAACAAAAATATACAAACTGGAACATCGGTTAGTCAATTCAGGAATACTAGGAATACTATTAGTAGAAATCAATATATACAGTCCTGCAGTGAAATAGTATGTCCTTTGCAATGAGTTCATATCCAGAACAACTTTCTATGCACCAACTTACTGACCAATTAAGCGACTCTACAACTGCACAACTCTCCTTTACATCTACAATATTTAGTCGGCCTTCCCACTTAAGGCGAAATGTGACACAAGGTCATTTTTATGTGTATCATCCCGGCCATATAGCCCGGCCAAAAATATCTGTCTATCGTTATCCAGTCGTGAGTCTACTCTTCGGCGGAACCACGACTGGGTTAGTGTTCTCCGCCCGAAGACAGAGAGCGCTCTCCGCCCGAAAGCAGAGAGCTGACAGTTACAAAGTAGCAACTTTGCAACTAAAGTATTTAGTTGGCCTTCCCACTTAAGGCAACACGTGACATAAGGTCATTTTTATGCTGGTCTTCCGGGCCATATAGCCTGGCCAAAAATATCTGTCTATCGTTATCCAGTCGTGAGTCTACCCTTCGGCGGTACCATGACTGGGTTAGTGTTCTCCGCCCGAAGGCAGAGAGCGCTCTCTGTCTTCGGGCAGATGGGAAGCTGTCAATTGATCTGACACGTCCTAACAGCTGGTCCACGAATGATTTCACAGTTTAAACAAAACCGAATCAAGACTCATGAACACACATTTCCGATTCCTTGTAATATTCATTTCTGCTTTAAAAGCGTATCTTAGTGCAAACAAATGTAAACAGACAATGTTACGGAATGTTCTGTAGATTTACAAAATGGATTAATAAGCAACATATTTTAATTTATAATTTATTTGCTCATTAGACATAATGATGGAACACAATAAATTTACGTATATATATATATATATATATATATATATATATATATATATATATAGATAGATAGATAGATAGATAGATAGATAGATATTCCAACATGTTTTATTGGATAATATAGGTATATCATTTTTTTTCCTTTTAATAATTTTAATAATAATCTTTTTTAGTTCTCTAATCTGCCAGATGAATTCGGCTATACTATACACTGAATATATATATATATATATATATATATATATATATATATATATATTCGTTGAAATTAGGGTCGTTGAAATTATTGAATATATATATATATATTCAAAAATTTCAACGACCCTTTTCTACTTGCGCACGTGTAGTTGCATCTACGTAAACATCTCTTTAGTCTGATGAAGTCAAGGTGTCTTCTTGAAAGCTAATCATTTCACAACAGAGTTTATGTAAAATAAATTCATTTCAATTTGTACTTGTGATGGAGTTGGGATGTTTTGATTCTTTGGATTTGTCACAATGCTTTACATGCCTTTTGTTTTGAGCTGACCAGGTAATAATTAGCGTATTGGTTGTGCGGGGGGGGGAAGCTTATATATATTTTCAATGTATTTCTCATCTACATGTCAATACTGAAGGCAAAAAAGTCTTCTGTAATCTTAAATAAGATCCTATGAGTAGAATTTTATTTTTTTTTTTTATTTCTAGAATTTTATTTTAATTTATGGTGAGAATAGAAGTTTAATGTTGATGGTAAACAAGAAATACACACACTATCCAATCTTGTAGCCTTTACAGTCGTTTTCCAAGCCAAGCATTAAAATTTAACAAATAAATTGGCACGTCGATTAAAACAAAATTTTGAAATTTGTGTATGTATATATATAAAAGAAAAATACACACACTATCCATTATTGTAGCCTTTACAGTCGTTTTCCAAGCCAAGCATTAAAATTTAACAAATAAATTGGCACGTCGATTAAAACAAAATTTTGAAATTTGTGTATGTATATATATAAAAGAAAAATACACACACTATCCATTATTGTAGCCTTGACAGTCGTTTTCCAAGCCAAGCATTAAAATTTAACAAATAAATTGGCACGTCGATTAAAACAAAATTTTGAAATTTGTGTATGTATATATATAAAAGAAAAATACACACACTATCCA
Organism: Ascarosepion bandense; assembly: GCA_037127315.1. Classification (NCBI taxonomy): domain Eukaryota; kingdom Metazoa; phylum Mollusca; class Cephalopoda; order Sepiida; family Sepiidae; genus Ascarosepion; species Ascarosepion bandense. The sequence goes on along the minus strand of JBBBDQ010002154.1, from coordinate 1,431,418 downwards.
TTATTGTAGCCTTTACAGTCGTTTTCCAAGCCAAGCATTAAAATTTAACAAATAAATTGGCACGTCGATTAAAACAAAATTTTGAAATTTGTGTATGTATATATATAAAAGAAAAATACACACACTATCCATTATTGTAGCCTTTACAGTCGTTTTCCAAGCCAAGCATTAAAATTTAACAAATAAATTGGCACGTCGATTAAAACAAAATTTTGAAATTTGTGTATGTATATATATAAAAGAAAAATACACACACTATCCATTATTGTAGCCTTTACAGTCGTTTTCCAAGCCAAGCATTAAAATTTAACAAATAAATTGGCACGTCGATTAAAACAAAATTTTGAAATTTGTGTATGTATATATATAAAAGAAAAACACACACACTATCCATTATTGTAGCCTTTACAGTCGTTTTCCAAGCCAAGCATTAAAATTTAACAAATAAATTGGCACGTCGATTAAAACAAAATTTTGAAATTTGTGTATGTATATATATAAAAGAAAAATACACACACTATCCATTATTGTAGCCTTGACAGTCGTTTTCCAAGCCAAGCATTAAAATTTAACAAATAAATTGGCACGTCGATTAAAACAAAATTTTGAAATTTGTGTATGTATATATATAAAAGAAAAATACACACACTATCCTTTATTGTAGCCTTTACAGTCGTTTTCCAAGCGTAGCTTTGAAATTTAACAAATTAATTAACACGTCGATAAAAACAAAATTTTGAAATTTGTGTATGTATATATATAAAAGAAAATGCATACATTATCCAATATTATAGCCTTTACAGTCGTTTTCCAAGCATAGCTTTAAAATTTGACAGACAAATTGACACGTCGATAAAAACAAAATTTTGAAATTTGTATATGTATATATGCGTGCGAATATTAATCTGTATATGTGTCTGTATGCCAGTGTATGTGTGTATACTCATCTATTTGTCCATGTGTGGATGTTTGGAGGTTTTTATGTGTGCGTTCATGTCTTTTCCTCGTTTAATATATGAATAACTTTTTAATAATCTAAATCTCATGATTTGTTAAACTTAAAATTTTAAATTCACAATAAAAATAAAGTACATCTAATGCTGATCTCAATTTAATCAAATATTAATATTAATATTAATGCCCCCCCAAATTGTTTTTTTAGTCTGCTCTCATAATCTTAGAATTAGAAGTTATTTTATTCTGATTGGTCCACACTGTCTATGCAACAATGCCTTCTTGATTAAGGGGCTTTAGCTTGGTTTTAATCTTTTAAAACCCTTCAACTAGAAAGAAACCTCATCACTTGATAAGACAAAAGTAGTGTCGAAAAAAATAGCTACTTTTGTAGTGATATTATAACATATTCATGTTATAATTTATGAATATATATATATATATATATATATATATATATATATATAATAATAATAATAACTAAATAGACTCTGTAAGTATGCAGGCCGTAAATTTATACTAAAATAAACCTCCGAAAAAACCATTAACAAACAGAACCTAAATCCGTTACAATCCGGTGTACTAAGACGTCGGATAAATGGGGAGAAAAAAAAAGAAACCCGCGGAACAAGAACAAAGCATTCAATACTCCGCAGTAAAGAAAAAACCCCAAACGGAACCAAACACAAGAAAAAGTGCTCAATACAAAGTACGAAAGAAAAGATACAATAGTAGAGCAAAAACATACAAAAATCTAGAGTGAGCCAAAACCTACCGCGGTTTCACACTACGGATCGTCAGGGCATATATATATATATTGTTACGAGGATGCATTTATATAATAATAATAATAATAATAATAATAATAATAATAATAATAATAATGTCTAAAAGGTTGTAGTAAGGGATTCTATTGTGTCCTACATGTTATTAAAAAAAGTTTTAATACATGAAGTAGTCGTTAAAATAAAGAAATTAGAAATAGAACGTTTGGAAGATTCTAGAATGTTCGAGAAAATTCCAGTAGATTCGAGAGAATTCTAAAAGATTCTAGAAATATGCCAATTAGGTGTTAGCCCCTATAAAAATAGGTTTTGGGAAGACAGTAGTTAGTTGTCAACAGAATTTGCTGACATTATCAACACCGGTCCGATTCGTGGATCTGTGCATCCAGCCGAAAGAATCTCTACTAAAACTTGCCGACCAACTAAAACCTGAAAGAGAACATCATGGAACAAAAAAGATAAATAGATATTTTTGACTGTTTCATTGACCAAACTCATTCATTATATAAACATCTGAGGATTTCCTAAAAGTATAGCATTTTAAACTTCTTCGCTATCTTAACTGGGTAAAAGATATTTGACGCCTTCTTTCCCCTTCGTAACACGTACCCGTCACTCTGCTAATAGTAAACTCTGTTTTTTTTTTGTTTTGAATGCAAAAACATATATATTTTGTATATATATTATTTTGTGATGTTTAACTCTGAGTTTTGGTCAATCATTTTTTTCTTTTGTCACACTTAACACGTAACAATACGCATATTAATGCGTAATAACTCATTTAGAAATGGAAAATATTCAAAATTCTACAATATACTTGTATTGAACACTTTTTGATACAAATGTGTACTGGTCTAACCTTATTATGACCAGAAACCAAGTAATTAAACAATATCTATCTATCTATCTATCTATCTATATATATATATATATATATATATATATATATATATACAATTGCATAATTGCATATGTTTTCCATACCACAAGAGTTCTTGATAAAATCAGTTGATGAGATTCCTAGGCGGCTGGAGAATCTGGTGGGGAAATCTGGTGACTATATCCAATTTTAAATAAAACCTCATGTTAAACACTACCCTTTCATCTTTTTTTTTCATACAGTTTTCAAATGAATTATACGTACTTTAAGAAAGGGAGATACTTTTAAATCAACCGATATATATATATATATATATATATATATATATATATATATATATATATATTAACCATTATGCTTTTTTACGGAGGATCAGGAAGTTCACTTTTTAATATATATATATCCGATTCTCACCAAACTTCACACAAATATTCTTTAGGCTGAGTCTGAGCTCCAGGACCATGGATTAATTTTAAAGCTTTCATTACACCCGAGCAACACCGGTCTCTACAGCCAGTAGATAGATAGATAGATAGATAGATAGATAGATAGATAGATAGATAGATAGATAGATAGAGAGAAAAAAGAGATAGAAAAGGAGAGAGAGAAAGAATGGGATATAGAAAGATAAATTTTCACAAAGCGTTGAATATCATAATTTATTATATTTGATCTGTCTCAGTTCATGGAGATGAGAAAAGGATATGGTGTGCCTTTGGCCTTAGGCAATCTGTATTTAGATAGCGCCTACTACAACTAGTTTTACGGGCCTCTCATTAATTTGCCTGTTTTCTTACCCTTTCTCTCCTGAATATCCTCCGGTTAGAAGGTAATTAAGTATAGTATTGTGATAATTGGGTGTTGCATACCATATCTAAACATTATTTCTTATTGACAACGAATTAACGAATCCGTTCACGGAAGCCTGTGGCAATACACGACGCACACCTACAAGCATAATGCTACCTATTTTAAAGGTAGGCCAGTATTCGACCTAGATAGTTGGGATAATTTTTTTAATCATCTCACCCCAAAGAAGGCATTCTACTCCCACTGTAGCGCAGGGAGTTACATAGGGGCAAGTGATGAGAAAGAGGGGATAGTTCTAAGAAATGTCAGGAGGAGGGTAATAGACGGATGGGAATACCGAGGACGGGGGTAGAGTAGATGAAAAAAGAACTTGAGAGAATGGATGTGAGTTAGTGAGATAGATGTCTCTTGACCTTACATTTAAATTCCTGGAGATTGTAGCTGTCGAGGAAGCAAATATATGGAAGGGTATTTCACAGGCTGTAAGTGCAAGAAAAGAAGCTGTTAGAGAAGAAATTGCCGTTACATTTTATCGGTTTCACTGTAAAAGGGTGGGACCTAGTTGCTAATCTAGTAGCTCGTGTTAATTCATACCTAGGGTGCACCACTGATTCATTGGAACAGAAGCCGTGAAAGTATTTATAGAAGAGGCACAGGGAAAGCCATGTCACACCGGTGAGATAACAACTGCAGCCGTACTGCCAAGTCGGTATCGATCATATTACAGATTCTCCGTTGGATTTTGTTAAGAAACCCGAAGTGGATAGCAGGGGTACCCGACCAGACGTTGCAGCAGTATTCAATACACGGAAATGCAACAATAAGAAATATAATAAAATTGTATGAGAATTTAATGATTAGTAAGCTTGTAAATTTTATACTTACAGTGTGCTCTAATTTCTTCAATGTGCCGTGTCCCTTCAGAACGTGGGCGATCATAGATCGCCTCAATTTTCTATTTTTTGTAGCTTTTAGCCTTTTTTATTCTACCAACCATCCACACACTCTTCTTCTTCTTCTTCTTCTTCTTCTTCTTCTTCTTCTTTTATGTGCCGTTTCCTTTACGGACGTTAGAGATCATATCTCTCCAAAATTTCATGTTCTTTGTAGCTCTTTGTAAATTTCGTCTTTTTTTTTTTTTGTCTCTAATCACTGTTATGCCAAACGTTGACACAGTCTCACACCTCTTCTTCAATGCGCCGTGTCTATCTGGGACGTTGAAGATCATTGCTCTCCACATTCTTTTGTTCTTAGTATTTTGTCTGTGGTTATCTTTCCTAATCCCAGTTCTACCAACCATTCAAAAAGATTTCTTTCTGCCGTTCCTTTTACGGTCGTTGGAAATCAAGAGTCTCCAAAATTTCAAGATCTTGCTAGCTCTTAGGAAAGTAGGTCGTTTTGTCATCGCTCCTGTGTATGGTTGACCAACCATACACACAATGACGTAATTCACGAGGAACGCTCATTTAGTAGCCCATTTTTATTGGATACAGGCATGCAATGCCAGTATGATAGCATTTACGAGAGGCGCTCATTAAAGATTTGTCCTGACCTATTCCCAGATAACAGAGAGGAATGCAATACTAGTGTAATGTCATTTACGAGAGGCGCTCATTAAAGTTTCATCCTGGCTCATGACAGCAGATAGAAATGTATGGAATGTCAGTATGACGCTATTTACAATGGGCGATTATTACAATGTTGTCCAGGTCTATTCCCAGTGCACTTAGTAAGACATGTAATGCTAGTATTATGTCGTTGGTTATCTCATTAAAGTTTCATCCGGGCTCATGTAGATAGTGATGTATGGAATGTCAGTATGACGCTATTTACAATGGACGATTATTACAATGTTGTCCAGGTCGTATTCCCAGTGCATAGTAAGACATGTAATGCTAGTATTATGTCGTTGGTTATCTCATTAAAGTTTCATCCGGGCTCATGACAGCAGATAGTGATGTATGGAATGTCAGTATGACGCTATTTACAATGGGCGATTATTACAATGTTGTCCAGGTCTATTCCCAGTGCATAGTAAGACATGTAATGCTAGTATTATGTCGTTGAATTTATCTCATTAAAAGTTTCATCCGGGCTCATGACAGCAGATAGTGTATGGAATGTCAGTATGACGCTATTTACAATGGGCGATTATTACAATGTTGTCCAGGTCTAATTCCCAGTGCATATTAAGACATGTAATGCTAGTATTATGCGTTGGTTATCTCATTGAAGTTCATCGGGCTCATGACAGCAGATAGTGATGTATGGAATGTCGGTATGACGCTATTTTACAATGGGCGATTATTTACAATGTTGTCCAGGTCTATTCCCAGTGCATAGTAAGACATGTAATGCTAGTATTATGTCGTTGGTTATCTCATTAAAAGTTTCATCCAGGCTCATGACAGCAGATAGTGATGTATGGAATGTCAGTATGACGCTATTTACAATGGGCGATTATTGCAATGTTGTCCGGTCTATTCCCGGTGCATAGTAAGACATGTAATGCTAGTATTATGTCGTTGGTTATCTCATTAAAGTTTCATCCGGGCTGTGACAGCAGATAGTGATGTATGGAATGTCAGTATGACGCTATTTACAATGGGCGATTATTACAATGTTGTCCAAGGTCTATTCCCAGTCCATGGTAAGACATGTAATGCTAGTATGTCGTTGGTTATCTCATTAAAGTTTCATCCGAATATGACAGATAGTGATGTATGGAATGTCAGTATGACGCTATTTACAATGGGCGATTATTACAATTTGTCGGAGTCTATTCCAGTGCATATTAAGACATGTAATGCTAGTATTATGTCGTTGGTTATCTCATTAAGTTTTTCATCCGGGCTCATGACAGCAGACGGTGATGTATGGAATGATGTCAGTATGACGCTATTTACAATGGGCGATTATTACAATGGTGTCGGAATTATTCCCACAGTTCATAGTAAAGCATGCTCCTTTAGTATTATGTCGTTGGTTATCTCATTAAAGTTTCATCCGAATACTTGACAGCAGACCACAATGATGTATGGAATGCCAGTATGACGCTATTTAATGGGCGATTATTACAATGTTGTCCAGGTCTATTTGGTCATGGTAAGACTTAATATGTGCTGGTATTATGTCGTTGGTTATCTCATTAAAGTTTCATCGGGCTCATGACAGCAGATAGTGATGTATGGGAATGTCAGTATGACGCTATTTACAATGGGCGATTACATTACAATGTTGTCCAGGTCTATTCCCAGTGCATAGTAAGACATGTAATGCTAGTATGTCGTTGGTTATCTCATTAAAGTTTCATCCGGGCTCATGACAGCAGATAGTGATGTATGGAATGTCGAGTATGAGCGCTATTTGCAATGGGCGATTATTACAATATTGCGTTAGGTCTATTCCCAGTGCATAGTAGACGTAATGCTAGTATTATGTCGTTGGTTATCTCATTAAAGTTTCATCCGGGCTCATGACAGCAGATAGCGTGATGTGGCAGATATCGAGTATGACGCTATTTACAATGGGCGATTATTACAATGTTGTCCAGGTCTATTCCCGAATGCACCGTGAACATGTAATGCTAGTATTATGTCGTTGGTTATCTCGTAAAGTTTCATCCGGGCTCATGACAGCAGATAGTGATGTATGGAATGTAAATATGGCTACGCTATTTACAATGGGCGGTGTTACAATGTTGTCAGGTCTATTCCCAGTACATAGTAAGACATGTAATGCTAGTATTATGTCGTTGGTTATCTCATTTAAAGTTTCATCCGGGCTCATGACAGCAGATAGTGATGTATGGAATGTCAGTATGACGCTATTTACAATGGGCGATTATTACAATGTTGTCCAGGTCTATTCCCAGTGCATAGTAAGACATGTAATGCTAATGATATGTCGTTGGTTATCTCATTAAGTTTCATCCGGGCTCATGACAGCGAATAGTGATGTATGGAATGTCAGTATGACGCTATTTACAATGGGCGATTATTACAATGTTGTCCAAGGTCTATTCCCAGTGCATAATGCCGTTATCATAATGCTAGTATTAGCAATAATTGGTTATCTCTGTTAAAGTTTCATCCGGGCTCATGACAGCAGATAGTGATGTATGGAATGTCAGTATGACACCCTTCTTCCACAATGGGCGATTATTACAATGTTGTCCAGGTCTATTCCCAGTGCATAGTAAGACATGTAATGCTAGTATTATGTCGTTGGTTATCTCATTAAAGGATTTCATCCAGGCTCATGACAGCAGATAGTGATGTATGGAATGTCAGTATGACGCTATTTACAATGGGCGATTATTACAATGTTGTCCAGGTCTATTCCCAGTACATAGTAAGACACCTTATTGCTAGTATTATGTCGTTGGTTATCTCATTAAAGGTTTCATCCGGGCTCATGACAGCAGATAGTGATGTATGGAATGTCAGTATGACGCTATTTACAATGGGCGATTATTACAATGTTGTCGGAGTCTATTCCGAGTGCATAGTAAGACATGTAATGCTAGTATTATGTCGTTGGTTATCTCATTAAAGTTTCATCCGGGCTCATGACAGCAGATAGTGATGTATGGAATGTCAGTATGACGCTATTTACAATGGGCGATTATTACAATGTTATTGGGTCTATTCCCAGTGCATAGTAAGACATGTAATGCTAGTATTATGTCGTTGGTTATCTCATTAAAGTTTCATCGGGCTCATGACAGCAGACAGTGATGTATGGAATGTCAGTATGACGCTATTTACAATGGGCGATTATTACAATGGTGTCCAGGTCTATTCCCAGTTCATAGTAAGACATGTAATGCTAGTATTATGTCGTTGGTTATCTCATTAAAGTTTCATCCGGGCTCATGACAGCAGATAGTGATGTATGGAATGCCAGTATGACGCTATTTACAATGGGCGATTATTACAATGTTGTCCAGGTCTATTCCCAGTGCATAGTAAGACATGTAATGCTAGTATTATGTCGTTGGTTATCTCATTAAAGTTTCATCCGGGCTCATGACAGCAGATAGTGATGTATGGAATGTCAGTATGACGCTATTTACAATGGGCGATTATTACAATGTTGTCCAGGTCTATTCCCAGTGCATAGTAAGACATGTAATGCTAGTATTATGTCGTTGGTTATCTCATTAAAGTTTCATCCGGGCTCATGACAGCAGATAGTGATGTATGGAATGTCAGTATGACGCTATTTACAATGGGCGATTATTACAATGTTGTCCAGGTCTATTCCCAGTGCATAGTAAGACATGTAATGCTAGTATTATGTCGTTGGTTATCTCATTAAAGTTTCATCCGGGCTCATGACAGCAGATAGTGATGTATGGAATGTCAGTATGACGCTATTTACAATGGGCGATTATTACAATGTTGTCCAGGTCTATTCCCAGTGCATAGTAAGACATGTAATGCTAGTATTATGTCGTTGGTTATCTCATTAAAGTTTCATCCAGGCTCATGACAGCAGATAGTGATGTATGGAATGTCAGTATGACGCTATTTACAATGGGCGATTATTACAATGTTGTCCAGGTCTATTCCCAGTGCATAGTAAGACATGTAATGCTAGTATTATGTCGTTGGTTATCTCAGTAAAGTTTCATCCAGGCTCATGACAGCAGATAGTGATGTATGGAATGTCAGTATGACGCTATTTACAATGGGCGATTATTACAATGTTGTCCAGGTCTGTTCCCAGTGCATAGTAAGACATGTAATGCTAGTATTATGTCGTTGGTTATCTCATTAAAGTTTCATCCGGGCTCATGACAGCAGATAGTGATGTATGGAATGTCAGTATGACGCTATTTACAATGGGCGATTATTACAATGTTGTCCAGGTCTATTCCCAGTGCATAGTAAGACATGTAATGCTAGTATTATGTCGTTGGTTATCTCATTAAAGTTTCATCCTGGTTCATGACAGCAGATAGTGATGTATGGAATGCCAGTATGACGCTATTTACAATGGGCGATTATTAAAATTTTGTCCTGGTCTATTCCCAGTACGACATGTAATGCTAGTATTATGTCGTCGGTTATCTAGAAATCATAAGCCCACTCAGATTGTGTCACAACCAACTTCGTTGGATGCGAGGCTCACTAGAAGCAAGAGTCGGTGAGTTTTCCTACACTAAAGTTAGTTCCTCAGTTCGAGAGTGAGGCTTGAGTTTTGAGTCGGACCGGTACGCCTCGAGTTAACGCGAGAGACGCCTTGTCACGTGACAGCCTGCATTAGAAGAAGTTCCGACGTTAACCTGGTGCCAGACCAATCAACATTTTATTTTTAATTTTCATTTCTTATATCTTTACTCATTTTGCTTAATTTTTCGTTGAGTACCCTGGAAGTTATGCCCTGATTCGTTATCGGAGGCCACAATTTCAACAACATAAGACACAGTTTTGACAGTAGACAGAAAGGAAACTACAAGACCTCCTACAGAACGTAACTGCGGAGAGTGACAAGAAATGACTACAAATAAACTGCAAGAAAAAAGAATGCATGGTTATCAGCAAAAAGGGCAGCCCAAAATGCCAAATACAGATCGGGGATACTAAAATCAAGCAGGTATAAAATTTTAAATACCTGGGAAGTGTTTTAGCAGAAGACAGAAAGTGTGACACAGAGATCCGAAGATGAATTGGCATGGCGAATTAAGCATTCCAGAAGTTGAGTAAAGTATTAAGAAACAGGACAATTTCGCTAAAAAGAAAGAATAGAGTGCTGGATTGCTATGTGATGTCAGTTCTTCAATATGGCAGTGAATATTGAACAATATCATAAAAGATGAAGGAAAAACTTGAAGCAACTGAAATGTGGTTCTACAGAAGGATGATGCGGATCGAGCATGTGAGCAATGATGAGCTTCTGGAAACGATGGAACCGAAAAGAAAATTAATACTGAGCATCAAGAAGTGATAACTAAAGTTCCAGGAGCATGCAACGAGGAAAGATGGTTTGGAGAGAGGGTTTAGACAGAGGAAAGCAGCTGATAACATATTTGAATGGCCTGATCAGGTGGATGACGGAACGAGGGTTGCGTGGTGTAACAGGAAAGGTGCTAAGAGCCACCAGGGATAGGGAAATGTGGAAAGCCATTATCGCCTACGTCCTGAAAGAACAAGGCACATAGAAGAAGATATCTGCCAACTGTTTATAAAAAATTATAATGTGAATATAAAGTGGGGGATCAAATCTATATTATAGACAATATTTAAACTGATCCCTCGTTTTGTGGCCATGCTAGTTTCTATACACTTATATTCTAGATCTATGGGCTTGAACTAGTGGATGGCAGAGTGGAGTTTCGGGGGTGTAACAGGAGAAAGCGTGCTAAGAGCCACCAGGGATAGGGAGACGTGGAAAGCCATGATCCCTTACGTCCTGAAAGAAGAAGAAGAAGATTTTTTAAGTAAGACATTTTGTACTAGTGAACAAATATTTTTTCTCCCTGAATTTAATGACCCCTTCAAAATCTTTCTCTACTGGGACCCAGTCTTCAAATTTTCATCATCATCAAAAGAATTCGATTCTTCCTCGATTTCTTGACAGTCCAAAATTTGAAGTGATTCCACCGATGGATTCTTTTGTAATTCATTAGCGCCTTCATTTATACATTCTTTCAAATCATCAGAAATTATAGTCTTCAGTGAATCATTTTCAAGTTCTTGTTCAGATTCTGCAATCCTGTTTCGTATTTTACAAATTCAAAGAATTAGTAGCTTCGTCAAGTTTTTTTAATAATCCCTAATTTCTGACATAACGTGAAAAAAATTCATTTTTTTTCTTCCGATTGAAGATTCTTCTCTGCTGGACACTATGGGTTGAGAAATTTCAGGTGATTAACAACTATCTGCAAAGAAAAGAACAATATTAAAATGTAGCATATTCCTACAACATCTAAATGGCAACACTGAGAAGTTCGGATATGAGGAACCTATATATATATATATATATATATATATATATATATATATATATATATATATATATATCCGAGTGAATACAGAACGAAGAAAGAATTTTTACAGCGCCCAAAACATTAATTTAAAAAAGTGCTCGATATATATAAATATATATATATATATGTAAACATGTTACGGAAATTAACGAAGATTAAGGAAACTTGGTTATAAACAACCGACAATTTGAAATAATTTGTTTGAACATTACTTAAATATGAATATCGATAAAAAATAATGTTCAAACAAATATATATATATATATATATATATATATGCAAACATGTAACGGAAATTAAGGAAGATTAACAAAACTTGGTTATAAACAACCGACAATTATTTGTTTGAACATTACTTAAATATGAATATCGATAAAAAATAATGTTCAAACAAATATATATATATATATATATATATATATATATATATATATGCAAACATGTAACGGAAATTAAGGAAGATTAACAAAACTTGGTTATAAACAACCGACAATTTGAATTGATTTGTTTGAACATTACTTAAATATGAGTATCGATCAAAAATAATCTTCAAACAAATATATATATATATATATATGTGTGTGTGTGTGTGTGTGTGTGTGTGCGTGCGTGTGTGTGCGAGTGTGTGTGTGTGTATGTGTTTGTGTGTGTGTATGTGTGTGTGTGTTAAATTACATGATCTCGCAGCTTTATATAATACAAACACTAGGGATTACAAAGAATATCTTGGTAAACGACAAATTGATATTGCCAAGATAATATTAACCACCGGAATACTGCCTCTAAAAGTATACAAAATGCTATCGTTTAAAACACTTGTTTAAAAGAAAAGATGCTGCCAAAATATACGTACGTTATATATATATATATAGTCTATCGAGGCAGCAGATAATTTTCTAAACATATACTGTTAAATATAAAAAACAATGAATGTATATTATGCTTAATCATGAGCCGTTTTAAACATCGTATTTTTGGCTTTTAGCCATCTTCATAAACATTTCGGTCTCTGAAGCGGTGAGACGCCATAGAACCGCATTACAAATTTACGAACTGCGTCTGCTATTCAGTGACAGTTATCGTTGCTTAGCAATGTTTTATGTTAACCTAAAATAAAATCATCTTTGATGGTGGATTTCTTTATGTTAACGTCCTTGTAACCTCTCTGAAGATGGCTCATGTGAGCCGAAAGCTTAGAACCAACTTAATAAAAAAGTATCCAAATGTTGGAAAATTTTCGTCTTTATTTTCACCTGAAATTAAAGCCAAAATACGATGTTTAGAACGGCTCATGATTAAACATAATAGACATTCATTGTCAGTTATATTTAATAGTATTTGTGTGTGTGTGTGTGTGTGTGTGCGTGTGTTTGTGTGTGTGTGTGTGTGTGTGTGTGTGTGTGTGTGCGAAGACTTTATATAAATTCTAATTTTGAAAATTTCGCGTTTATAAAAAATCCCCGTTACGTAAACCTTCTTAAAAAAAAAGGTAATATTCGTTACTGTAAAGCAGTGAAGACACTGGCAGATTGTAGAAACCTAGGTTGCGTAATATAACTCGTTTGCAAATGAAAAATATTCAAAGTTGTACAATATAATTTTTAATACAACTGTCTAGTGGTTTAATATAATTATGACCCCAAAACTTAGTAAATAAATCATTAAATATATATATATATTAAATTCAAAAAGGATGAGCAAAAAGTAAAATCCCAAAAACCAGATCCTATTAATATTAATTTTATTAATATTAACATTGATCAAGGTAGAGGGCTCGATGTAAATAGTATTAACCATTTACAGAACCAAATATATATATTATGTCAAACATTTCCAAAATTTACATTGGTTGAATGGCCATTTCAGCGAGAAAATTCTCCCTTCATCAGCAACCATCGAAAAACGAAATTAAATTTCGAAATATTTTGACATAATATATATAAATATATATATATATATGTGTGTGTGTGTGTGTGTGTGTGTGTGTGTGTGTGTGTGTGTGTGTTTATCTATTGAATGTTTTGAATTTTATTTTTAAAATTAATTCTTCTTTTAATTTTAATTTTAATTTAATTATAACAATTTAAAAATTTTTTCCAATCTATTATATTGTATTATATTAATGTATTTATATCTTCGTCTTATATTTTTAAATATCTTCAAATCTACGCTTTTGAATAATTCCTTGTTTTTTTTTTAATCATATCGCCCCGAGCAAAGCGGTAACGCCACTGATGTACAGGGGGCTACATAAGAGAAAAAGATTAGGTGATTGAAGACAGTTAGAAAGGAGCAAGAGAAGGATGGGAATACAGGTGTGATGACAGTTGCAAAGGTGGAGAGAAAGGAAAGGATATGCAGGGCGGTGAGGAAAGAATTAAGGTAATGTAGTTACACTACAAAAGTTAGTATGAATGCCCCGGATGTTAGTAAAAAAAATAGTTTAGAGATTTTGGTGATTGTAGTTTGGCTGGTTTAAGGTTATTTCTAGTTCCGTTTATCATGTTAAAATTTGTTGGTAGGGAGGGACCTTGAGTAGAGGATGCAAGCGGTCATTATCCACTATATGCGCTGGGATGGGAACTGGCTCGGGTTGTATCAAAGTGTGGCCTCGGGGTTGCCCACCGAAAGCGCTTGCAGGGACACCTATCCATGCGCGACATGGAACTACAAACTTTGTATGTGATGTCACCATTTTAAAAAAATTGCCAAAGGATATCTAATTGGAGTAGATAGATCTATCTATCGCCCGGTTCACACTCCACCCATGTCTATTGAACAGGTTAAGAGGCTCATACTTTGTTCCCTGTTTAGGATGTAGTTTCCGGCTTTCTCCTTTCCAATTTTCTCCCTTTGTTTTTTTTTTCAATTGGAGTAGATAGATCTATCTATCGCCCGGTTCACACTCCACCCATGTCTATTGAACAGGTTAAGAGGCTCATCCTTTGTTCCCTGTTTAGGATGTAGTTTCCGGCTTTCTCCTTTCCAATCTTCTCCCTTTGTTTTTTTTTTTCAATTTTAGTAGATAGATCTATCTATCGCCCGGTTCACACTCCACCCACGTCTATTGAACAGGTTAAGTGGCTCATCCCTTGTTCGCTGTTTAGGATGTGGTTTCCGGCTTTCTCTTTTCCAATCTTCTCACTATTACGTAGCCCGCTGCACCCCAGTGGTGTTACCGCCTTGCTCGGTGTGATACGATTAAAAAAAAATTGTTTTATTCAATGTTATTAACAAATGTATCTATCTACAATGCATTTCCGGCCAAAGTTTCAAATGTCTATTTCTTTGCAGCTCTTGTTGTCTCCGTGTCCTTCTCTTTCACATATTTAATTTCTTTTTTTGTTTTCTCATCTTTTCTATCCTATTTACCTTGCACGAAACATTTTGCCAATAAAAGGAAGTGAATTTTCATCAATTTTCTTTTAAAAAATAACGTTTATTAACTCAATTACAAACTAGCTGATGAGACATCGGTCTTGCAATGTCGCAACAAAATGTACACTTTTGTAGCAGATTGTAGTTTGTACATGTTCTTAAGTATAATTTATAATAAATATTCATCGCTTTATTTCATATTGAACACTGATTTAAATTGTTTTGAACGTTGCAAATATTTTCTTCGTTCCTTATTCGTTTGGATATATATATATATATATATATATATTACGGAAACTAACGAATTTTAACGAAACTTGGTTATAAGCAACCGACAATTTGTAATGAATTATTTTGAACATTATTTTTACCGATACTCGTATTTAAGTAGATATTCTGTTTTTAATTAAACAGTAATTTTATATTTCTATCTACCGTCCTGATTATTTTACGATAAATTTTATTATGAAAATGTGTGCTACCCAGCAGGATTCGAACCTGCGACCCCTATGACATAGGGGAAGCATACCATTTGACCACTCGACCATGAATAGCCTCTTGATCAGACGAGGTTTTTATCATGCTTATATAACACAATTTTCGATCTATCGCAAACAAGCATATCTGCTCTGAAATGTATCATAATGTCAACAAATGTAAACATGTTACGGAAATTTACGAATTTTAATGAAAGTTGGTTATAAGCAACCGACAATTTGTAATGAATTATTTTGTTACTTAAATACATATATATATATATATATATATATATATATATATATATATATATATATATATATAGGGTGTTTTAAATCTTTATAAATATTTCAAAAGTTAAACATTTTTTAGATACACTTAAAAAATTTTCTTTAAAACAACATTTGTAGGTGTTGTTAGGGATGAGTTTGCGTTTACAAATATTTAAAAAATCTGTCGCTTTCTGCGTCACGTGATGTAAACAATCTCTCGGACGAAAGCTCATCGTGTCAACGTTTCTAATTTAAATTTTAAAATCATTTGTTTCTGATGAAAGGCCGAGGACGGTCTGAAATATCAAATATAATAATACAAATAAATAAATACTTTCAACAAATACATTTTAAACTTACAACTTTTTAGTAGTTTTTCCTATATATATATATATATATATATATATATATATAAACTTATTTATAAATGGAACTTTGTCTCTGTGTGTGTATGTGCGTGTGTCTGTGTGTGTGTCCGTTACCTATAGACTCCGAAACAGCTGAACCGATTTCCTAGAAAATTTACACAGTTGTACTATAAGCGTCTGCGAGTGTTCTTAGCTAGGTTTCGTGTCGAGGTACCCCCGATAAATACTGAAAATCGATAATCGAAAAAATCGGGTTATAGAAGGAGTGATCTGATTTTAGTCAAATTTCATACACTCATAGACAAAGAGATAAGAAAGGATATTCAGAAGTTTCAAGATTGCAGTTCTTACAATAGCGCAGAAAATCGATAATATATATATAAAAGGCAAGATATTTGTTTGTGTGTGTGTCTGTTTATCTGCCTGTATGTCTGTATTTTTTCAGCTCTATTATTTTAGTTTTTGCTTCGGGTTTGGCTCTAAGTAGGTATAATTGTAGTTCTTAGTCTCAGCCATGATACCATTTACTCATAGGACGTATTTAGCCTTCAAAAACCGATAAAATGCAACCGCAACTTCTACTCCAACAGTTTTTTTTCTCGTACTTCCCGACTCTGGAATTCCCTTCCACATGACTGCTTCCCCGACGGCTACAATCTCCAGGAGTTTAAATGTAAGGTCAATAGACACCTCCTAACACAATAACTCGCTTCCATTCTTTCAAACACTCTTCCCATCCTACCATCTACCTATCACCCCCCCCCTTCTGACATTTCCTATATCTAACCTCTCTTTCTATTTACTTCCTCTATGTAGCCCCAAGCGCAATAGTGGCAGTGGAATGCCTTGCTTGGGGTGAAACGATTAAAAAAAAAATTCAGTTTACGATGAAAAAAACTGTCGATATCAGGAAATCAAAATTTGACTAACATCCATTCATTTTTCTTTCAGTCTACGGTTTCGCTTTAACTGTAAATAACTATTGCTTTAAAGTCTTTCGTGCCAACGTCCAAAGAGTCTGAGCTCCAGGACCATGGATTAGTTTTAAAGCTTTCATTACACCCGAGCAATGCCGGGCTATACTGCATATATATATATATATATATATATATATATATATATATATATATATATATATGTGTGTGTGTGTGTGTGTGTGTGTGTGTGTGTGTGTGTGTGTACTGTATTAGCTATGGTGCTGTTTAATAATGCCCATTCATATTTTAATTCAGTATATTCTTCTCGTAGACTGGTTACCATCCAAGACAAGAGAATCCATTCTGTCCTACTATTTAACCCATAGCTTTATGAACAGGAATTCATGTATATTTCAAGGGTATTATGTCGAAGTGAATGAAACGGACTGTGACGAAATTTGAACTTTAAATGTGATATTAGTTGCATCTGACGATGTGTTGTAGGGTGTGTTTGACAAGATTAAATTAGATTAGCCGAACATTACTTATTTTCGCGATGATAGATGAAGGGTATTCATGAATGCGATTTCTGGGGCAATATCAGCAATTTATGAGCGGAAGGAGGTGATAAAAAAGAAAGGAAACGAAGGAAAGGAAGGAGAGAAGAAAAATAAAGAAAAAGAAAAATAATAAAAGAAAAATGGATAAACAAAGACATAAATGAAAGCCAACAACGAACCCATTTGGCTTAAAGCCGATTCTAATCTATTGACAGACTGAGTGTTATATATATATATATATAGAGAGAGAGAGAGAGAGAGAGAGAAAGAGAAATAAAAATTAACATATAGTTGAATATAACGATTAAGTGTTAAACTCACACGCATATATATATATATATATATATATATATATATATATATATACTAACAGTATAGCCCGGCGTTGCTCGGGTGTAATGAAATGAAAGCTTTTTTATTTATATTATCGATTTTCTGCACTATTGTTATAACTGCAACCTTGAAAATTCTGAATATCGTTTCTTATGTCTTTGTGTATGAATGTATCAAATTTGATTAAAATCGGACTACTCCTTCTACAACCCAATTTTTTCGATTATCGATTTTCGATATTTATCGGGGGTACCTCGACACGAAACCTAGCTAAGAACACTCGCAGACGCTTATAGTACAACTGAGTAAATGTTCCAGCAAATCGGTTCAGCCGTTTCGGAGTCTATAGGTAACGGACACACACACACATACACACACAGAGACAAAGTTCCATTCATAAATACGTTTATATATATATATATATATATATATATATATATATATATATACGCCCCAATCTGTGTCTCTTAGCTACTGGCGTATGTTTATATGGTATATCACACGCTAAAAGTCTGCCTTCTACCGAGCCCAGAAGTAGAATCGCCGACTGATAATAGTTGGGTCCGGTTTCAAGCCTGGCTAAAAGCAATCGGATGGCTAACCGCACTGATGCGCTGTGATACAGCGAAGATCTGTCTGCGGATGACTATATATATATATATATATATATAGAGAGAGAGAGAGAGAGAGAGAGAGAGAGAGGGATATTGCCTCTATGTGTGTGTGTGTATATATATATATATATATATATATATATAGGGAGCGATGGATAAATTGACGCTATTTAATATTTTTCATTTCGCACATGCATTTTGTTTGTTTTTGATTTTGTCGACTGTACACTATAGTAGGGTCAGTTGGGTACCGCTAATGAGAAAAAGAGCACCATAACTCTGCCGAAAATTTGGAAACGGTATGCTGTCCTGCTTGGTATTCACGTCGGTTGGTCCAATACTAACATTCCAGAGTTCCTTTGTTGTCTGTCTGTGGACAGTGCCGAGAACTGGGAAAGAGTTGGATGACGAAGGTTTTTGGAGTGATCACTTGTAACGGTGACGATATGCATCTATTCATATTCCTACAGGGCCTAAGACACAACATGTAGGCTGATATTAAGTGCCTTGATGAAGTAGTGCTGTACTGAATCAAATGGCTAGTTGCAGAAAGACACTGTCCTGCGACCGGACTCTGCACCATGCCACACAAGTGGAGAATCTAGCCATGGATGTCAGACAATATCTGTGACTTACATCACTCCTTCCATCTGGCCAAGGGCTGATTGTTATGTGTGAAGCGCAGTTGAGCGAAAGATCAACAAAACTCCTTGTAACCGAAGGCAATGAATACGGCAGCACTCAGCAACTTAAACAAGGAGACTGTCCAGAAGAGTTGCAATAGGTTTGGGATTCTCTGGAGGACGTGGTCTAAGCTAATGACGATTTTATTGAGCAACTTTACTCTATACACATTATTCAGGTTATTGTTCTCGTCTTTGATGTAATTTGTACGACGTTTCGACTGTTCTACGCTCCGGCCATCTTGAGGTGCTAGGAATTTCGAACTGAACCTTTTATTACGATTACTGGTGTATATCATTCTCATTCCTCTTTGCGAAGCATCTTTGGTAGTCATGAGTTATCTCCCTCTAACCCTGTAAGTTACTTGTTCGCCTGGTATTAATCTCACAACACTTTGGGTCAGTCACAGGAAATAAACAATGTCGATATCCACTGGGCTATGTGCCTTTAAGGAAAAGAACAACTGAATTTCTAGGACTTATAAACCGAAATTTAAAGTAACCATTTTTTACCAATGTTCATATTGCATTTTTTTATGTTAATGGCTTTCTCCAGTATTTTTGATGTTACTGGTTTTGTCTCGTATTTTTTTTACCGGAGCTCATATTGCAATTTGACACAAATGATTTTCTCTGGCACTCTGTATTACTAGTTACCAAATTGTGTTCATTTCTATGCCTAGTCGGCTTACGAGATTTTTGAAGCCTAGCATATGTGCTGATTCCTTAAGTTTACGTAGTTTCCAGTAGCGTTCTCTATCTATTATTTCAATTTCATCCCATAGGGGATGGTGATACCCTTTCTCTATATATATGTGGTCAGCTACGCCTGATTTTACTATCCCCTCTTGTGTTACGACCATTCCATGTTCTTGTTACTTAATTTGTTTCTCCCAAAACTTTTCTCATTTATTTATTCTTTCTTTCTATCTGTTTTATTTTTAATTTCGCTCGTTGTGTTTCCGGTTAAAGTTTATAAAGTTCTTTCTTTCTTTGTTTCTCCTTCTTTTTTATTTTATTTTAATTGATTTCTTTGTGTTTCCTGTTAATGTTTATATCGTTTTTTCTTTCTTTCTTTCTTCTAATAATTTCCTTACCTTGCATTTTCTTTCTTTCTTTCTTTTTTCTTTCTTTCTTTCTTCTAATAACTTAATTACCTTGCATTTTCTTTCTTTCTTTCTTTCTTTCTTTCTTTTTTTCTTTCTTCTAATAACTTCCTTATCTTGCATTTTCTTTCTTTCTTTCTTTCTTTCTTTCTTTCTTCTAATAATTTCCTTACCTTGCATTTTCTTTCTTTCTTTCTTTTTTTCTTTCTTTCTTTCTTCTAATAACTTCCTTATCTTGCATTTTCTTTCTTTCTTTCTTTCTTTCTTTCTTTCTTTCTTTCTTTCTTTCGTTCTTTCTTTCTTCTAATATCTTCCTTACCTTGCATTTTCTTTCTTTCTTTCTTTCTTTCTTTCTTTCTTTCTTTCTTTCTTTCTAATATCTTCCTTACCTTGCATTTTCTTTCTTTCTTTCTTTCTTTCTTTCTTTCTTTCTTTCTTTCTAATATCTTCCTTACCTTGCATTTTCTTTCTTTCTTTCTTTCTTTCTTTCTTTCTTTCTTTCTTTCTTTCTTCTAATATCTTCCTTACCTTGCATTTTCTTTCTTTCTTTCTTTCTTTCTTTCTTTCTTTCTTTCTATTTATTTTACTTTCTTTCGACAACTTTCTGGTGATTTCCTTGGTTGTTTCTCCCAAAAACTTTTTTTTAATTCCTTCTCTCTCTTTTTTTTTCTTTAAATCTCTTTCGTTCCGCTTTTGACTAAATTTTATAGCATCCTTTCTTTCTTGTCTTTCCCAATCTACTATTTGTTTTTCAGTATCTTTCTTCAATTCTCCCTTCTTGTTTCTATCGTAGTGTTTCTAATTAAACTTGGAATTATATATTATTTTTGTTTATTAATTATTTGTTTCTCCCAGTAAAAATATGTTTCTTTCTTTCTTTCTTTCTTTCTTTCTTTCTTTCGTTCACAATAAAATTATTTCTTTCTTTTTATTTCTCTTTTTTGTTGTGTTTTTGGTTAAACATTTTTTTCATTGTTTCTCCCTTTGTTTCTCTCAATAATCTTCTTTCTTCTTTCTTCTTTCTTTCTTCTTTCTTTCTTCTTTCTTTCTTCTTTCTTCTTTCTTTCTTTCTTTCTTTCTTCTTTCTTTCTTTCTTTCTTCTTTCTTTCTCCTTTCTTCTTTATTTCTTCTTTCTTTCTTTCTTTCTTTCTTCTTTCTTTCTTTCTTTCTTTCTTCTTTCTTCTTTCTTTCTTTCTTTCTTCTTCCTTCTTTCTTTCTTTCTTTCTTTCTTTCTTTCTTTCTTCTTTCTTTCTTCTTTCTTTTTTTCTTCTTTCTTCTTTCTTTCTTCTTTCTTTCTTTCTTTCTTTCTTTCTTTCTTTCTTTCTTTCTTTCTTTCTTGTCTTTCTTCTTTCTTCTTTCTTTCTTCATTCTTCTCTCTTCTCTTTCTTTCTTCTTTCTTCTTCTTTCTTTCTTCTTTCTTCTTTCTTTCTTCTTTCTTCTTTCTTCTTTCTTTCTTCTTTCTTCTTTCTTCTTTCTTTCTTCTTTCTTCTTTATTTCTTCTTCTTTCTTTCTTCTTTCTTCTTTCTTTCTTCTTTCTTTCTTTCTTTTTCTTTCTTTCTTCTTTCTTTCTTCTTTCTTTCTTTCATTCTTCTTTCTTTTTCTTTCTTTCTTCTTTCTTCTTCCTTCTTTCTTTCTTCTTTCTTTCTTTCTTTCTTACTTCTTCTTTCTTTCTTCTTTCTCTTTCTTTCTTCTTTCTTCTTTCTTCTTTCTTTCTTCTTTCTTTCTTCTTTCTTCATTCTTCTTTCTTTCTTCTTTCTTTCTTTCTTTTTTCTTTTTCTTTCTTTCTTTCTTTCTTTCTTTCTTTCTTTCTTTCTTTCTTTCTTTCTTTCTTTCTTTCTTCTTTCTTTCTTTCTTTCTTCTTTCTTTCTTTCTTTCTTCTTTCTTTCTTCTTCTTTCTTTCTTCTTTCTTCTTCTTTCTTTCTTTCTTTCTTTCTTTCTTTCTTTCTTTCTTCTTTCTTATTTCTACTTTCTTTCTTCTTTCTTTCTTCTTTCTTATTTCTTTCTTCTTTCTTCTTTCTTTCTTCTTTCTTCTTTCTTATTTCTTTCTTCTTTCTTCTTTCTTTCTTCTTTCTTCTTTCTTCTTTCTTTCTTCTTTCTTCTTTCTTTCTTCTTTCTTCTTTCTTTCTTCTTTCTTTATTCTTTCTTTTTTCTTTCTTCTTTCTTCTTCCTTCTTTCTTCTTTCTTTCTTCTTTCTTCTTTCTTTCTTTTTTTCTTCTTTCTTCTTTCTTTCTTCTTTCTTCTTTCTTTCTTCTTTCTTTCTTCTCTCTTCTTTCTTTCTTCTTCTTTCTTTCTTCTTTCTTCTTTCTTTCTTCTTTCTTTCTTCTGTCTTTCTTCTTTCTTCTTTCTTTCTTCATTCTTCTCTCTTATTTCTCCTTTCTTTCTTCTTTCTTCTTTCTTCTTCTTTCTTTCTTCTTTCTTCTTTCTTTCTTCTTTCTTCTTTCTTCTTTCTTTCTTCTTTCTTCTTTCTTCTTTCTTTCTTCTTTCTTTCTTCTTTCTTCTTTATTTCTTCTTCTTTCTTTCTTCTTCCTTCTTTCTTTCTTCTTTCTTTCTTCTTTCTTCTTTCTTTCTTCATTCTTCTTTCTTTCTTCTTTCTTTCTTCTTTCTTCTTTCTTTTTTCTTTCTTTCTTCTTTCTTTCTTCTTTCTTTCTTCTTTCTTCTTTCTTTTTCTTTCTTTCTTCTTTCTTTCTTTCTTCTTTCTTTCTTCTTTCTTTCTTCTTTACTTCTTCTTTCTTTCTTTCTTTCTTTCTTTCTTTCTTTCTTTCTTTCTTTCTTTCTTTCTTTCTTCTTTCTTCTTTCTTTCTTTCTTTCTTTCTTTCTTTCTTCTTTCTTTCCTTTCATTCTTCTTTCTTTCTTCTTTCTTTCTTCTTTCTTTTTTCTTTTTTCTTCTTTCTTCTTTCTTTCTTCTTTCTTCTTTCTTCTTTCTTTCCTTTCTTTCTTTCTTCTTTCTTTCTTCTTTCTTCTTTCTTTCTTCTTTCTTCTTTCTTTCTTCTTCTTTCTTTCTTCTTTCTTCTTTCTTTCTTTCTTTCTTTCTTTCTTTCTTCTTTCTTTCTTCTTTCTTCTTTATTTCTTCTTTCTTTCTTCTTTCTTTCTTCTTTCTTATTTCTTTCTTCTTTCTTCTTTCTTTCTTCTTTCTTCTTTCTTATTTCTTTCTTCTTTCTTCTTTCTTTCTTCTTTCTTCTTTCTTCTTTCTTTCTTCTTTCTTCTTTCTTTCTTCTTTCTTTCTTCTTTCTTCTTTCTTTCTTCTTTTTTCTTTCTTTCTTCTTTCTTCTTTCTTTCGTCTTTCTTCTTTCTTTTTTCTTTCTTTCTTTCTTGCTTCTTTCTTTCTTCTTTCTTTCTTTCTTTCTTCTTTCTTTCTTCTTTCTTTCTTTCTTCTTTCAACTTTCTTTCTTCTTTCTTCTTTCTTTCTTCTTTCTTTCTTCTTTCTTCTTTCTTTCTTCTTTCTTTCTTCTTTCTTCTTTCTTCTTTCTTTCTTTCTTTCTTTCTTCTTTCTTCTTTCTTCTTTCTTTCTTCTTTCTTTCTTCTTTTTCTTTCTTTTTACATAATATCTTTCTTTCTTCCTTTTAAATTTCTTTCGAGGTGTTTCTGGTTAAACATTACGCTGTGGTTTCTTTATTTTCTGTTCTCCTTTCTGTTTTTCATTTTCATTATACTTTCTTTCGTTGTGTTTCTATTTAATCTTCGTATTGTTAAAACCTTCTTTTCTAACGTGGTTTCTTTCATTCTTTCTTTTTCATTATATATTTCTTCTTTTTTTTTTTTACTTTCTTTCGTTATTTTTCCGGTTAATTTTATAACGTGGTTTCTTTCTTTGTTTCTCCCACAAACCTTTGTTTTTTCCCCACAAACTTCCTACTTTCTTTCTTTCTTTCTTTTTCTTTCTTTCTTTCTTTCTTTCCTTTATTTCTTTCTTTCTTTCTTTCTTTCTTTCTTTCTTTTTCTTTCTTTCTTTCTTTCTTTTTCATTACATACTTCTTTTTTTTAATTTCCTTCATTATTTTTCCTGTTAATTTTATTTTGTGGTTTCTTTCTTTCTTTCTTTCTTCCTTTCTTTCTTTCTTTCTCCTCCAAACCTTCTTTCTTTCTTTCTTTCTTTCTTTCTTTTTTTCTCCCATTGTTATTCTATCCTTTTTCTTATATACCCTCTTTCCGCTATTCTTTCTTTCTTTCTTTCTTTCTTTCTCCTCCAAACCTTCTTTCTTTCTTTCTTTCTTTCTTTCTTTTTTCTCCCATTGTTATTCTATCCTTTTTCTTATATACCCTCTTTCCGCTATTCTTTCTTTCTTTCTTTCTTTCTTTCTTTCTTTCTTTCTTTCTTCTATCCTTATTTTATTCCCTCTTTCCGTAATTCTTTCTTTCTTTCTTTCTTTCTTTCTTTCTTTTTCCTCCCATCATTATTCTATCCTTTTTCTTATATAGCCTCTTTCCGCTATTCTTTCTTTCTTTCTTTCTTTTTTCTTTCTTTCTTTCTTTCTTTTTTTTTCCTTTCTTTTTTCGTTGTCCTTCTGCTAAAATCTATATTATGGCGGCTTTCCATTTTTTCCCAAATAAACTTCTCTCTTTCATTCATTCAGTTTTCTTTCTTCCTTTTTTCCTTTAAACATTCGTTGTGTTTCTGTTTAAACTATAAATCTTTATTTCTTTCTTGTTTGTCTCAATAATTATATTTCTTTTTTCTTTCTTTTATTCAACTTCCGTTATATTTCTGGTTAAACTTGATGTCTTTGTTTCGTTCTTTGGTTTCTTCCAATGACTTTTGTTTGTTTCTTTTTATTTTACATTCTTTTGTTCCATTTCTGTTTGAACTTAATATCATTGTTTGTTGTTTTGTTTATCAAAACAACATTCTTTCTTTCCCTTTATTTTGCTTTCCTTTGTAGTGTTTCAGGTTTAACATTTTTTCATTGTTTCCTTCTTTATTTCTGGCTATAAACTTTTTACTTTCATAGATTCTTTGTTTCTTTCTTTTACTTTTTTTACATACATTTTTCCTTTTCTTTCGTTGTGTTTCTGGTTAAACTTTATATTGTGATTTCTTTGTTCCATCCTATAACGTTCTTTCTTTCTTTCTTTCTTTCTTCTCCAATTGTTATTCTATCCTTTTTCTTATAGACCCTCTTTCCGCTATTCTTTCTTTCTTTCTTTCTTTCTTTCCGTAATTCTTTCTTTCTGTCTTTCTTTCTTTCTCCCATTGATAGTCTATCCGTTTTCTTATAGACCCTTTTTCCGCTATTCTTTCTTTCTTTCTTTCTTTCTTTCTTTCTTCTATCCTTATTTTATTCCCTCTTTCCGTAATTCTTTCTTTCATTCTTCCTGTCTTTCTTTCTTTCTTTCTTTCTTTCTTTCTTTCTTTCTTTCTCCTCCCATCGTTATTCTATCCTTTTTCTTATAGACCCTCTTTCCGCTATTCTTTCTTTCTTTCTTTCTTTCTTTTTTATTCCCTCTTTCCGTAATTCTTTCTTTCTTTCTTTCTTTCTCCCATTGTTATTCTATCCGTTTTCTTATAGACCCTTTTTCCGCTATTCTTTCTTTCGTTGTGTTTCTGGTTAAAATTTATATCCTGGATTCATTCTTTGTTTCTACCAATATTTTTCTTTCTTTCTTTCTTTCTTTCTTTCTTTCTTTCTTCTACTTTTTTTGGCCGTTGTTTTCCAGTTCTAACTTGATATCGTAGTTTCCGTCTTTTTTCTCCCAATAAACTTCATTCTTTCTTTTTCTTTCTTTTTCTTTCTTTCTTTTTCTTTCTTTCTTTTTATTTCTCTTTCTTTCATTATGTTTCTGGTTAAACCTTTTCTTTGTTTCTCCTAATAACTTTCTTTCTTTCACAGATACTTCTTCCTTTGCTTTTCTTTTCTATAATTGTTTCTTTCGTTCATTGTGTTTCTCCTTAACATTATATCGGGCTTTCTTTTTTTTTTTTTACGAACAGAAACTCTTCGTTCGTTCTTTCTTTCATTCTTTCATTCGTTCTTTCTTTCTTTCTTTCTTTCTTTCTTTCTTTTTTTGCTTTATTTTTCTCACTATCTTTCAATTGTTTCTTTACATCGTTAATTTTATCCCTAACATTATCATGCCCCTTTCTTTCATTTTTTTATTTT
This sequence comes from Ascarosepion bandense, assembly GCA_037127315.1. Classification (NCBI taxonomy): domain Eukaryota; kingdom Metazoa; phylum Mollusca; class Cephalopoda; order Sepiida; family Sepiidae; genus Ascarosepion; species Ascarosepion bandense. The sequence goes on along the minus strand of JBBBDQ010002154.1, from coordinate 1,405,190 downwards.
TAGCGGTAACATTTGTTGTTTCTATGTTTCTTTCTTTACAAAATAAAAGTAAAACTTATTTTTCTTTTTTTTTTCCCCTTCCGTTCATAAATTGCTGATTTGTTCCCAACTATCCCATTCATGAATGCCCTTCACCTATCATCAAGAATATGAATAAGTCAAAATAGAAAAAAATTCTATCACAAATTGGAGCGTTAATTTCATTTATTTATTAATTTGCTTACTCTTTATTTTCCTGTCCCAGTTTCTTGATTCTTTAATATAATTTCACTTGAATGTGTTTTTCACTGAAAGCTGATAGGCTTCAGCAACAGCAGACATTTTCTGACATTTTTACTTCGAAAATTGAGGTTTTTGTACGCATGTATCTAACCTTTTTCTCTACTCATCAGATAATATAATATAATATAATATAATATAATATAATATAATATAATTACAGACATTATATATACATATACCGGTATGCGTCTGCATGTAAAAACAGACAGAAATATATGTGTACAATTTCTCATTTGTCTATCACAGTTTCTTACTATCTATATGTCTCTCTCCAAAGATATATATATATATATATATATATATATATATATATATATATATATACACCCCCCCCCCACCCCACATACACACATATATATATATAGATATATAATATAAAGAGAGAGATCTACTTATAAGAGTCTCTTCATATCTATCTATCTATCTATCTATCTATCTATCTATCTATCTATCTATCTGTCTGTCTGTCTATCTATCTATCTATCTATCTATCTATCTATCTATCGCAGTCTTTTGACATCTATCTATCTATCTATCTATCTATCTATCTATCTAACACAGTTACTTAATATCTATCAATTACAGTATGTTTCTATCTGTCGCAGTCTCTTGACATCTCTCTATTAATCAATCTATCTATCTATAATCTCTTCATATGTATATATGTATCTATTTTAGTCAATTCACATCTATCTATCTATCTATCTATCTATCTATCTATCTATCTATCTTAAATTATTTCGTATCTATCTTAAACCATTTCTTATCTATTTATCTTAAACCATTTCTTCTCTATCTATCTATCTATCTATCTATAAGCTTGTTTATATCTATCTATCTATCTATCTATCTATCTATCTATCTATCTATCTATCACAGTGTCTTCATATCTATCTAATTTAATTTCTTTCTTATCTGTCTATATGAATATATATACAAATTCATTCGTTTCAGATAATAAAACATAACCATATTTGGAAAAAAATGTTTCATAACTGTGATAGTGCCTGTTGTACATATAAGCAGTATTGACAATGAAATCAAGATCGTGTAGCAACAGCTATCTCTCTCTCTCACACACACATATACTCTCTCTCTCTGTCACTTCTTTCTCTCTCTCACTCTCACTCTCTCTCTCTATATATATATACATATGTATATATATCTATATATCTATCTATATATATATATATATATGTATATATATATATATGATCATTGTTACTCTTTTGTAGATGGAAACCATCCCTTCATTTGGCAGCTTCCCTATTTCTTCTGCATACGTGGAGAGCAGAAAATCTATCTGTGCCACCTAAGTCAGAAACCCGCTTTTCCCTGGACACAATTTACACTTCACACACACGCTCAGTTACATATATATCTCTGTGTGTGTGTGTGTGTGTGTGTGTGTGTGTGTGTGTGTGTGTGTGATTGCTTCATTCGATTCGATTCTATGGCTTATCGATAATTTGCTAGTTATTTAAAGCCAGAAAATATGATAAGAATTTTTTTTTTTTTGGTAGGGGAGAAAATTTTGGTCCTGTGATACAAGTCTTATTAATTAACCCATAAATGGAGGGGAAGATATGAATTTATACCTTTACCAAGGGCATTTACACGTAATTGAATATAAAGAATCCGACTGCAATTGAAACTCGGCTCTCTGATTAACAATTATCCATTACCGTAACCGCATATTTAAGCTGACACCACCAAGTATTCCCGAAGCGATCACTTGTCTTACCGACCAGGCACAATGTCGCTTAACTTTAGTGATTGTATAAGATCCAGAATTTCACTCTGATGTAGCAGTAAGCATATGTATGCATTGATAGATAGATAGATAGATAGATAGATAGATAGATAGATAGATATCAATGAAAAGAATCAGATAGATAGATAGATATCAATGAAATGAGATAGATAGATAGATAGATATCAATGATCTGAATGAGATAGATAGATAGATAGATAGATAGATAGATATCAATGATCTGAATGAGATAGATAGATAGATAGATAGATAGATATCAATGAAACGAATGAGATAGATAGATAGATAGATAGATAGACAGATAGATAGATATCAATGAAACGAATGAGATAGATAGATAGATAGATAGATAGATAGATAGATAGATAGATAGATATCAATGAAATGAGTTAGATAAATAGATAGATAGATAGATAGATAGATAGATAGATATCAATGAAAAGAATGAGATAGATAGATAGATAGATAGATAGATAGATAGATATCAATGAATCGAATGAGATAGATAGATAGATAGATATCAAAGAAATGAGTTAGATAGATAGATAGATAGATATATATCAATGAAACGAATGAGATAGATAGATAGATAGATAGATAGATAGATAGATATCAATGAAACGAATGAGATAGATAGATAGATAGATAGATAGATAGATAGATAGATATCAATGAAAAGAATGAGATAGATAGATAGATAGATAGATAGATAGATATAAACAAGCTGATAGATAGATAGATAGATAGATAGATAGATAGATAGATAGATAGATATCAATGAAAAGAATGAGATAGATAGATAGATAGATATAAACAAGCTGATAGATAGATAGATAGATAGATAGATAGATAGATAGATATCAATGAAAAGAATGAGATAGATAGATAGATAGATAGATAGATATAAACAAGCTGATAGATAGATAGATAGATAGATAGATAGATAGATAGATAGATATCAATGAAAAGAATGAGATAGATAGATAGATAGATAGATATAAACAAGCTGATAGATAGATAGATAGATAGATAGATAGATAGATAGATAGATAGATAGATAGATAAGAGAAATATTCTGCCTTTTCTCTATTGAGACTTGTTCGACCAAGCGTGTATTCACTATTGCAGTTAACTGACTGACAGTTTATATAGCATCGTGAACTATTTTATTAGCACCACTGCTACATTATACATGTGTGTGTGTGTGTGTGTGTGTGTGTGTGTGTGTGTGTTTATAAAAAACGCAAATTCTACTCCATCAGCTTCTTTTCTTGCATTTCCCGCCTGTGGAATTCTCTTCCGTTTACTTGCTTTCCCGACAGCTACAATCTCCAAGAATTTAAATGTAAAGTCAGTAGTCATCTCCTATCTCACTAACTTGCATCCTCTCTCTCGTGATCCTTTCTTCCGTCCACTCCACTCTCATCAGTACTCTCATCCTTCTCTTACCCACTTCCTGACACCCTGTCACTCTTTCTCATAACTTTCCTCCTATGTAACCCCCTGCAAAACAGTGACAGTAAAATGCCTTGCTTGAGGCGATATGCTTATAAATAACAAAATGTGTAGTTTATTTACATTAGGATGCGAAACTGAGCAGACATGTCTATTTTGAGAGTTATAGAAAGTCAGGCAGTTAAGTGCCATTCGTGATACACGCTTCTGGCGATCATGTCTCGAAAGAGACATGACTGACTGGGCAGAAGATTATCTCACAGTCGGTTGCCATTGCTTTCTGCGGGAGACTGGTTGTCAGCCATGGCTATAGAACCCAATCTGTCCTATTATTTAATCCATAACTGGAGGGAGAAAAATAGATTACATTATTATATTTAGTAAAAGTAGTGGGGGATCAGTTTATTACTTCATAGCAATAGAAAAGCGATCCCCCAATTTATGTCCTGTAGAAGTTTTAATTATCTTTCCAACTATTATATTCAGTCAGTTTAGTGCCATTCGTGATACACGCTTCTGGCGATCATGTCTCAAAAGAGACATGACTGACTGGGCAGAAATTATCTCACAGTCGGTTGCCATTGCTTTATGCGGTAGACTGGTTACAAGCCAAGGCTATAGAACCCAATTTGTCCTATTATTTAAAGATTACCCCGCAGTAGGTTGCTATCTTCTTCTTCTTCTTCTTCTTCTTCTTCTTCTTCTTCTTCTTTATGCGCCGTGTTCCCTTCAGGATGTAGGCGATCATGGACTTCCACTTGCCTCTGTCTCTTGTCACTCTCAATAATTTTTCTCTTGGTATTTCTTCTAAGCCCCACTCCGTCAGCCATTTGCTCAGACATAACAAGTACGTCTCGCGCTGCTTTCACCTGTCTCTCCTTCCATTTATCCGACCTGTGAGTATCAAGTTCTCCAGGCCCTCTTTCCTCATTAGGTGTCGCAGGAACCTCATTTGTCATTTCCTGATTTTTATTATCAGTTTTCTTCTCGTTTGCATTCTTTCCAAAATTTCCTCGTTGCACACATGCTGTATCCATGATATCCTCAGCATCCTTCTGTATAACTACATTTCTACTGCCTCAAGCCCCTTCTTCATCTTTGATGAGATCGTCCAGCATTCACTTTCACCCACCTATCTACCCAAGACAAATATACACAGTCAGTCAGTTACGTGCCATACGTGATACACGCTTTGGGCGATCATGTCCCGAAAGAGACATGACTGACTGGGCAGAAGATTATCTCACAGTCGGTTCCCATTGCTTTCTGCGGTAGACTGGTTGCCAGCCAAGGCTATAGAACCCAATTTGTCCTATTATTCAAAGATTATCCCGCAGTAGGTTGCCATTGCTTTCTGCGGTAGACTGGTTGCCAGCCAAGGCTATAGAACCCAATTTGTCCTATTATTCAAAGATTATCCCGCAGTAGGTTGCCATTACTTTCTGCGGTAGACTAGTTGCTTGTCAAGACTATAGAACCTCATCTCTTCTGTTAATTCGGCTCCCCGATTTCTCGTTCCGAGTCGATATCACTGCACCACAACACACATCCAGACGTTATAGAAAGATATATGTTTAAAGGCGCAATTCAAAATAATCTGTATACGTTCTCCTTGGCCAAGAGGTCTAAACGCACGTCAATCCGTTTTTCCTTAGTGGAACGCAGGTTCTAATCCTACCGTAAAATGCATATTTTTCTCTGATAAGATTTCAGGGCAATAACTAAATATACACTTAAATAAATAAACAAAGCGTTTACTCAAATACAATTATCCACTAAAAGCAACGTTTAAGTAATGGGATCTGTCGGATTAATATAAATAAAATTATCTATCCCCTTTCTTCATATACAAGGTGTCCATAAAGTCCGTGTGCATTTTTTAAAAATTTATAATTTTATTTATATTTGCGATAGAAATAATTTGGAAAAAGGATTAGAAAGAAACAAATACATATTTTTTAAGGTTTTATTGAAATTTTATTTAAGTTTCCACATGTCCTCCATCATTAGCAATACAAAGGGTAATATGATTTTGATGTTCATATCTTTTTTTACTTATCTAAAAATTGTTGTAAATTTTGTGGTAAAGAATTATTCAGCAACTATTTAGCGTCCTTTCTCTCCTACCAATTCTTTCTGCCCCCCCCCCCCCAAAAAAAACCACACGTGTTCCTACCAGCACCGTATCAGTATGAATTTGATAGAATAACCAAAAACAGTCAAAAGATGACTCTGCAAAAATGTCGAAAATGCAACTTCTTTCTTGTGACTACTGGTAACGTATGCTGATCGTAACTACTTCTGAGAGGTTCTTATAATTTAGACTAGTTAAAGAAAATGTTCGATTAATTCATGCAGTGTATATTTTATTACATATATTTTCTTTCAGAGTGACTTTATTTTGTTTTTTTTTTTTGTCTCTAGCTGCCAGGTTCTTATAATTTATACTAGTTTGTATCTGTTTTCTTTTAATCATTTACTTTGGTTACTAAAATATACTAAATTTTTCAGTTGTCTAAAGGCCGTTTCGACTTTTACTAAGTTAAAACTTAGTAATTTTTTTTTCCTTTTTTTATTTTTATTTTTTTTCTACATCAATTATATATATGTATATATAATTGGGACGTTAGCATCCCTGTAGGTTCAACAAATATAAACCTACAAACGGCGGGAGAACTTTCAAAGAGTCAACGGCCAGCTAACTAGAGGTGATGTCTCAATAAATCCATCGTGGAGAAGGCAACGGGATACCACTCCACTATCTACCCCCGCTCAATCATGGATAGTTACAACAAATATATTAAAGCCAACAGCGTGAAGGGGGTTGCTTCCCAAGGAAGTAACTCCTCGCTCGGTAAGTACCGGCATGGGCAACAGGTGCCACCTGATCGTCATCCGGCGACTGTTAGCAACAACGGCGTAAAGGGGACATTTTACTCCAAAATTTGTCCCTCGCCCGAGAAAGAACGACATGAGCAACAGGTGTCTCTAGACCGTTACCCTGCAACTGTGCGCATCAAAGACAAAATCACTATTGAAACATGGAACGTCAGGACACTCAACTGTGGACAACTAGAGAATGTCAAACAGGAGATGAACAGACTGAATATCAACATCCTAGGCATATGTAAAACAAGATGGCCTAATAACGGAGATTTCAGTCACGACACCCACAGGATAATATATGCAGGAGGTAAAAAAACGAAAAAGGGGTCGCTTTAATACAAAACAAACAAGTGAAGAGATGTGTACTTGGATACTGGCAACTGTCAGAGAGAGTCCTCTTGGTTAAACAGCGGGGAAGGCCCTTCAATATAGCTATTATAGTAGTTTATGCGCCGACAACTCAAAGCTCGGAGGAAGAAATAGAATCTTTCTATTCAATACTGGACAGTGCCAAGGCTCAGTGCAAAAGCCAAGAAATTAGAATAATAATGGGCTACTTAAATGCAAAGGTAGGTAAAGATAGAGAAGGAGACACGAACGGCAACTTCGGACTAGGAGAGCGCAACGAAAGAGGAGAAAAATGGATCCAATGGTGCTCAGCCAATGACCAGGTTATTACTAACACCTGGTTTCAAGAACACCCACGAAGTTTATGGACATGGAGAAGTCCAGGAGGCGACACGAAGAACCAAATAGATTATATAACTATAAACAAGAGATTCAGGAACGCAGTGGTCCAATGCAAAACATACCCAGGTGCCGACTGCGGAAGTGACCACGTCCCAGTCATATGCAAACTAAATGTGAAACTCCGAAGACTGAAGAAGCCCAGCACATTACCAAGGCTGCAATACGACACGCTAGAGGACGATCTCACCCTGCAGAAAGAATACAATAACAGCGTGAGAAAGAAATATGAAGAACAAATTGGAAAAGGGTACTCAAAATGGGATTCACTAAAAGAAGCGATGGTGACCTCAGCGAACAACATAGCCCCAAAGGAAATCAGACGCAGAAGAAAAAACGAGTGGATGACCGAAGAGATCCTCCACATGATGCAAAGGAGACATAAAATAACGCCAAGACACGGAGCAGAGTACAAAAAACTTCACAGGGGGGTAAGGAACAAATGCAGACAAGCCAAAGAGGAATGGCTCAACAACAAATGCGCAGAAGTAGAGAGACTGAGCAGGAACAACAAAGCAGAGATGCAAAAATAGATAAGAGAACTGACAGGACAAAAAACCTGATTCCTCAACAGGATGCATAAAATCCAAGGAAAGGGACAATCATATTAGAGAAAGAGGAAATACTCCAGCGATGGGAAGAATATATAAAGGATCTCTTTTGCGACAAGAGAGAACAACCGAGATTACACAAGGAGATGGATGGACCGGAAATACTAAAATCCGAAGTGGAAGCTGCAATGGCCAAAATGAACAGAAACAAAGCACCTAGCCCAGACGGCATAGTGATAGAGCTGCTGACAGCCTTAGAAGAATATGGCATAGAAAAGATTACCGACATAATAAACGAAATTTATAGCAGCGGAATAATACCAGACGACCTATGCAAGTCGATATTTATAGCACTGCCGAAGGAAACCTGGTGCAAACGAGTGCGAACTACACAGAACTATCAGCTTAAGGAGTCACATTACAAAACTGATTGTCAGAATCCTGATGAATAGAGCGAGAAGCATAATCATGTCAGAGATAGATCAGGAACAGTGCGGGTTCGTCAAAGACACTGGAACAAGGAACGCCATATTCATGATTAGGATGCTCTCTGAAAGGGCATTACAAATGAAGAAAGACTTGTACCTATGCTTCATTGATTACGCGAAAGCATTCGACAAAATATGACACAAAGAATTTGATGGAAATGCTAGGCAACCTCGACATTTTCGGCAAAGATATAAGAATAATCAAGAATCTCTACTGGCAGCAAACGGCCTGCATACGGACAGGTAACGACCTCAGTAGATACACAAAGATAGAAAAAGGCGTAAGACAAGGATGTGTCTTTTCACCGGATTTGTTCAACCTATACAGCGAGAATATTTTGAGGACCCTAGATGACACGCCAGGATTTGTTATTGGAGGCCACAACCTGAACAACATAAGGTATGCTGACAATACAGTGCTGATTGCGGACATGGAAAGAAAACTACAATACCTCATACAGAAAGTAGCAGTGGAGAGTGACAAGAAGGGACTACAAATAAACTTTAAGAAAATTGAGTGCGTGGTCATCAGCAAAAGATACAACCCAAAATGCCAAATACATGTGGGGGATAACAGAATCAAACAAGTACAAGAATTTAAGTACCTAGGAAGTGTTCTAACAGGAGATGGAAAGTGCGACACGGAGATCCGAAGGCGAATTGGCATGGCAAAGGACGCGTTCCAGAAGATGAGCAAAATACTAACACACAGAAAAATCTCAATAGAAACGAAGAAAAGAGTGCTAGACTGCTACGTGATGTCAGTTCTTCAATACGGCAGTGAATGCTGGACAATATCATCGAAAATGCGGACAAAACTGGAAGCGGCCGAAATGTGGTTCTACAGAAGGATGCTGCGGATATCGTGGACTGAGCATGCAAGCAACGATGAGGTGTTGGAAAGAATGGCAACAAAAAGGAAATTAATACTGAGCATCAGGAAGAGACAACTGAAGTTCCTGGGACACGCAATGAGGAAGGAGAGCCTGGAGAACCTGATACTGACTGGTCAGATAGAAGGAAGGAGAGACAGAGGAAGTCAGCGGAATAACATATTTGCAGGGTCTGATCAGGTGGATGACGGAACGGGAGTTGCCAGGAGCAACAGGAGCAAACATACTATAGCCACAAGGGATAGGGAGACGTGGAGAACTATGATCGCCTACGTCCTGAAGGGAACAGGGCCACATAGAAGAAGAAGAAGGCCGATCATCAACGTGATGTTAGGAGATTGCAGACCCGGATGTAACAGAACAAGAGCATTTTGAAGTCAATCTTACCTAATGCAACTCTCTCCCTTTCTCTCTCTCTCTCTCTCTCTCTCTCTCTTCTTTTTAATAGCTAGATGGTCAACTTTTAGGGTCAGCCTCGCACTGACACTTAAAGTGAAACATGACAGAACAAGCTTGATAGATAAGCCACCTTCATGAATAAATTTTAACATGTTTGACAAGAGGACAATAGAAAAAGGTGCGTGAATTTGGTATCAAAATTGCGATTAGTAACGCTAGTAGGTAGTTATTGGCGCCACGATAATTTTTCTAAGACTCATTTAAAGCAGAAACTAGAATTTATTAAGCCCGGTTCACACTCCACCCACGTCTATTGAACAGGTAAAAAGGCTCATCCCTTGTTCCCTGTTTAGGATGTGGTTTCAGGTTTTCTCTTTTTCAATCTTGTCACTCCTTTTTTTTTTCAATTGGAGTAGATAGACTAAACTATCGCCCGGTTCACACTCCACCCACGTCTATTGAACAGGTGAAGAGGCTCATCCCTTGTTTCCTGTTTGGATGCGGTTTCCGGTTTTCTATTTTCCAATCTTCCCACTTTTTTTTCAATTGCAGTAGATAGACTAATTTATCGCCCGGTTCACACTCCACCCACGTCTATTGAACAGGTGAAAAGGCTCATCCCTTGTTCCCTATTTAGGATGTGGTTTCCGGTTTTCTCTTTTTCCAATCTTGGTCACTCATTTTTTTTTTCAATTGAAGTCGATAGACTAAACTATCGTACGGTTCACACTCCACCCACGTCTATTGAACAGGTGAAGAGGTTCATCCCTTGTTCCTTATTTAGGATGTGGTTTCCGGTTTTCTATTTTCCAATCTTGTCACTCCTTTTTTTTCAATTGGAGTTAGATAGACTAAACTATCGCCCGGTTCACACTCCAGCCACCTCTATTGAACAGGTTGAAGAGGCTCATCCCTTTTTTTCCTGTTTATGATGCGGTTTCCAATTTTCTCTTTTCCAATCTTCTTACTTTTTTTTTTTCAATTGGAGTAGATTGACTAAACTATCGCCCGGTTCACACTCCACCCACGTCTATTGAACAGGTGAAGAGGCTCATCCCTGTTTAGGATGTGGTTTCCGGCTTTCTCTTTTCCAATCTTCTCACTATTACGTAGCCCCCTGCATATCAGTGGCGTTACCACCTTGCTCGGGGTGATATGATTAAAAAAAATATTATGCTACAATCGTTATTCGTTAATCGTTAACGTTATTTGTCGTCTCATTTGTCCTATTCTTTAATATTACCGTCTATTTGTGAGGCTGACACGAGATTTTCTGAAAAGTTATTTTGCAGCCAGTTTGCGTATTGTTTTTCCTTGTTAAAATCCATTCATAATGTAGCTCACCTATCCATTTATACTGGCTGCCACCCAAAAGAGAGAACACAGTATGCTTTGTCATTTAACCCTTAACAAGAGGAAAATAGATTCGTGCCTTTTCTAAGGGCATTAAGTGAAAGTGAAAATGTGTTAATGCTAAAAATAGAATTGGGGAGTCGAGTTAAAATTCAGGTCGATTCTGTTTGATTGTTTTTTTTTTCTATGTGTCGTATTTCCTTCGGGACGTAGGCGATCATGACTCTCTCTGAAATCCTGTCCTTTGTAGCTCTTAATAAATGTTATCTTTTATCTCTCTTAAACATTGTTCCACTATCCATTTATGCTGGGTAGGTTATGCGTAGTTTTCCTTTGTCCTTCTTGTCTTCAATATGTTACCAGTTTGTATCAGATTTCTAAAGCTTCGTCGTTGTCCACATGATATTCTCAGCATCCTTCTGTAGAACCAAGTTTGTTTTTTTTTACTTCTTCTGTCTTCTCCTTTTCATTTCTATTCAAATTCCCATCTTACGAACATTTCTTTTAATAAGTTTAAAATAATTTTGCAGACGATGTTATTTTATTTCATTTATGGTATTTAGATTTTTGGCGATTGCCTTACTTTTGCCGTTTGAAAAATGGCTTTTATCACGGTCGCCAAAATTTCTTGACAGTTCGGATAAGATTAAAGTGTAGTATCTGTTCTTATTAACTTAATCTGATTCTCTCTCACCACCATTTTATCCTGCTTTATTTTTCCTTTCTTTTAATTTTCTTACTGAATAGTACATTATTTATGAGGTAGTGACTGGGCGTAACGGTCGTGCGAACTAACGAAAGGGAGCGACTAGCAAGACTATAATACGATGTGTCTCTGAGGTTGGTTGGTTGTTTTGTTTTTATGGCATATCATTCTCGGCGGGTCATTTATTGCCAATTAAATTTTATTTATTTATTGCTGGTAATACATTTTTCTTTCAACAATTTATTGTTGATTTTATATAAGTTTGTGTCTAGTTTTTTTTAAGGGCAGGCTCCCCAAGTCCTAACCTTGTTATTTAACCCATAACTGGAGGGAAGGGACAGATTAATAGCTTTCCCAAGGGTACCAGTGCTTAAGCGAATTCAGGGTATTCAACTGGAATTCGAACTCAGCTCACCGATTTCTCTTTCCGAGCCGATATCCACTGCACCACAACGCACATTCGTCGCTATACGCTTACAGCACCTAGTATTCCCAAGCGGTCACCTATCTAAGTACTGACCAGGCTCAACGTTGCTTAACTTCGGTGATCGAGCGAGAACCGGTGTATTCAACGTGATAGGCCGTAAGCCCGTATATCTTTAGGATTTATTTCGAAATAAAATGTTTAAATTTCATGTTCGAAATTCACAAAATGGGTCTCTATTTTTTGTATATTTCTGATAAGAATTATACGCAGAAACTAAAATCTCATATTACTCATATATAAAGAAAAATTTAACAACCTCAGTTGGTTAATACCCATCTACATTGGCCTCTCAAGTCGAATCAACCATTATAGTATTATGGTAATGTATATGATAATATTAGCCTTTCCCTTATAAAGAAACATACGACATTCATTGACTGACCACTTAATGTTGACTTCAGTTGAAAATTATAGAATCTTATTTTTAAAACTTTTTTCCGAAAACAAAGTTCCTGAAGGTCAGTACACAGACATGACAGAAGTGAATAAACGTTCACAGAAACCGTTTATTTTGTTAAACAAGTAATTATTTTATTAAACAAGTAATTTATACAAATGAAGTAATTATAAATGGTCATAAATTTAATAACTAATCCTTGGTTGACATTCCCTTTTGCTTTCTTTAATGCAAGGGCCCTTCCAAGCATGCTAGCGATGAGTTCACGAATATCATCTTGAGGGATTTCTTGCCATGTTTCGCGCAATAATCATAAAAGTTCGGGCTTAGAAGATGGCTTCCTGTTCTTTTTGCGGAGTTTTCGATCTAATATGCCCCAAAGGTGTTCAATAGGGTTAATATCCGGAGACTGACTCGGCTATGGAAGTTTACTGATCCCATTTTGTCTCAACCTCTTTGGCGAATTGTACGGTCACTCTGTTAACAGTAGAAAGGGGTATTGAAAGATTTTCAGATATTTTTCTTTGACCAAGACCACCTTCATGTTGGCCCTCGATACGTCCTTGCTAAAATTCGGATAAGTCTGCTGCTCCTTTGGTTCGTGGCATGTTCCAGTATTGTTATCTGCAATTTTAATCAAATAAACTATGTTAATTTATCATGGTTATTTAAAAAAAAAAAACAGAAATAAAATTTATTTTGGTGTCTATTCAATTCTGTCATGTCTATGTAGCTGTTAATACCTTTTCCAGTGTTAATTGGAGGTTTCTTTAATTTCCTTTTGTTGGGTGTAGTGTGGAAGGCGAACATCTTGATCTTCTTATTATTCATTGTTTGAGTTACCTATTTTAGATTACATAGCTACTAATTTTATTTGTTACTTCTGTTGAAAGTGCTTCAATGATTTGCTTTTCGGTTATCGCTTTTCACTCTTTTTCTTATGACACTCAAAATCTTTAAAACATGTTTCGAGGTGTTTATATATGAACCAAGACTTAAAGAAAACTTATCTTAGTCGACGCCTTTCGTCTTCTGAATAGTTTATCGAGGAAAATTTAATTTGAAAAAGTCATTCAGATGTCAAAAAGTAAGTTTTGTTTTGTTTTTATTCATATTGCCCGTTTAAACCAAATCACAGTATATATATATATATTCTCTTCATCTGTAAACGAGTTATTACGTGACCAAGGTTTCTACCATGTGGTGTCTCCAGGCGATTTTCAAATCCTCGGTTGACACGAGATGGTAGAAACTTAGGTCGAGTAATAACTCGTTTACAAATGAAGAATATTCAAAAGTTCTTCAATATAATTGTATTGAACACTTTTTAATATAAATGTGCACTGATCTAATTTTATTATGATCAAAAACTAAGTAATTAGATAGATAGATAGATAGATAGATAGATAGATAGATAGATAGATAGATAGATAGATAGATAGGGATGCCAAATCCGTGACCGGAAAGGATAATCCAAAAAGATATATATTTAATATAAAATATTAAAGAGATAGAACTGTATAGAGAACTCAGTAAATATTATCCAGAGCAATGTGATACGCATAAATGAAAAATCAGAATGAATGAAAACTCAGCACATCATCTCAAGAGGTTATAAATTATAATCCATTTCGACAAGCTAATAAGTTCCTCTCATCAGAACACGATTTTATTTGATAATAATTTAAATAAAATTAGTGTTCTGTTAAGATGAACTTATTAACTTGTCAAAATGAATTATAATTTATAACCTCTTTAGATGATGCATTGAGTTTCCCTTTATATATATATATATATATATATATATAATCACAGTTTCATATCTTAATCTATATTATAATAAGAGCTGCATCCGTCCTTCACTCACAAATTTATATGTATACTATAATAAGTACTGTGTCTGTCCGTCCGTCCGTCACAAAATTCAACCATTAATGAAATATTCACCATTTTTTTAGTAATTAGATATACAGTATTTCTTTCACCAATAATTTATTTTGAACTCAAACTTAAAGATAAAATTAAAAAGTAAAATTTTATAAGCTGAATTAATAGATAGAATGTTTTCGTAGCCGAGCGCATACGTTTTGCGCTTATGAGTTAATGAGTGTTATATATATATATATATATATATATATATATAGGACGCAAGGTCTTCCTATTTTGAGTGCCCCTGCATCTATTTTATTATGAACAGTGCTCAATATAATGAATATTTTATTGTACAACCAACATCAAACATTGCCTGATGAAGAGAATCTATCACCAAAACAGAAATTTCCGTGTCGCAATGTACAATTAATTCCTAACTATATATATATATATATATATATATATATATATGTGTGTGTGTGTGTGTGTGTGTGTGTGTGTATGGAGAGAGAGAGAGATTGAGAGAGAGAGAGAGAGAGAGTGGTCCAAATTAAATGATAACATTTTTTTAAAGATTACATATACAATTACATTTACCAGCACAATTTTTATATCGACAATTAAATTTTATTTTTTTATGTACAATAATACAAAGACGTTTGATTTTATCAACGAAGGTGCGCAAACTGTTGTCCATCACAATCTATAGAGCTTTGAAGTCTATCCCTCACGCTTCGACGAACATTTCTGTGCAAGTCTCTGTGTGTATTTATTTCTTGAAATGCAACATATTGTAATTTGTCAAATCAAAACTTGTTCGTTTCCGACTATAAAACTTTATTCTTGAGTTTTTTTCCAAATGAAAAAAATCCATTAGGGTCAAGTCAGGTAAACGTGCTGGCCAATCAACTGGACTTTTTAGGCTATTTCATTTCTCAAGTAATGTTTTATCAAGATAATCAAGGACTCCTATTGTATAGTGTGGTTAGTTAGGCTGATGCTTTAACTATTTTCACCTATTTTCCACTTACCTTTTGACCACCCTGTATATATATATATATATATATATATATATATATATTTTTTTTTTTTTGTTCACCCTATATATATATATATATATAGTACTGTGCAAACGTATTAGGACAAGAATTATGTATTTAACAAGAATTATGTTATCTTTCATGAGGCATATTGACAGAAAATAAACAATTTAATTAAAGTAATTTTGTTTGATTTTCTCAACAAATGTTTTAACCAAGAAAAAATACTCGTTACAAAATAAATTTTATATTTAGTATAATAGCCTTTTGCTTTGATCACAGCCTTCATTCTGCCAGGCATTGACATCACAAGCTTCTTCAATGTATCGAATGCTATCTCCTTCCAAGCTGCTTGTATCTGTTCCCAAAGTGTATCTTGCGAAGTAACATTAGATTTATCAATTTTTTTTATCAAAAATATCCTATAGATGTTCAATAGGATTGAGGTCAGGGTTTTGTGGGGGCAATTTCAAATTCAGAAACCTTCCTTCTACTTCCTTTTTAGTTAAATAATTCTTACAAAGTTTTAGCTTTTAATCCTGTTTTTGAATTTCAGTGAGGTCTTTAGCAAAATCATCCCTGTCTACTGGTAGTGTGCAAAAGTGTTAAGACAGGGGTGATTTTAAACTTTATTTTGATGCCACATAAAAGATAAAATAGTTCTTGTCCTAATACTTTTGCATAGTTCTGTATATAAACCATATATATATATATATATATATATATATATATATATATATATAATACACTTTAAACATTATTAGTAGTAAATAGTTGTATTTAAGCAGGCGTTCCGTTTATATATATTAAACAGTATATTTATTATTTATTTTAACTTAGTCGCCTGAATAATCAAGAGGTCTTATTAAAGAAAAATTTGAGCTCTTTAATAAGATTTATCGACATTCTGGCAAGTTGGTTGTAAATAAATAAATATAAAGTTTAATATATAAACAGGTCGCCTACTCAAATATCAGTATCTACTAAGAATAACACTTAAGGTGATAAAAATTTGTCAGATTAATAACATTCATCCATTGTAATATATATATATATATATATATATATATATATATTTGGTTAAATCCAAAATGAAGCAGTTTAATGGTAAAATCCTAAAGGAGATCCTATTATTATTAATTATTAAAAGTTAAATATTAAAACTGATCCTACCAGAGGGCTCAATATAATTTTTTCCTTTTCTTCATGTTCCGCGTCTCTTCAGGCCGTAGCCGATCATGGACTTCCACTTAGCTTGGTCTCTTGTCGCTCTCAATAATTTTTCTTTTAATATCTCTTCCAAACCCCACTCGGCCATCCATTTGCTTAGGCCTAACAAGTACGTCTCGCGCTGATTTCCCCTGTCTCTCCTTCTCTCTATCCGTCCTGTGAATATTAAATTCTCCAGGCCCTCCTTCCTCACTGCGTGTCCCAAGAAACTCATTTTTCTTTTCCTGATATTTATTATTTATTATGTAGACCGGCTGCAATCTCTCTCTCACCGGCGCGATGTGGCTTCCCTGTGTCTCTTTTATAAATACTCCCACGGCTTCTGCCCCGATGAACTTAGATCACTGGTGCCCCCTAGGTTCGAATTTGCACGAGATACTAGATTAGCAACTAGATCACACCCTTTTACAGTGAAACCGATAAAATGCAACCGCAACTTCTACTCCAACAGTTTCTTTTCTCGTACTTCCCGACTGTGGAATTCCCTTCCACATAACTGCTTCCCCGACGGCTACAATCTCCAGGAGTTTAAATGCAAGGTCAATAGACACCTCCTAACACAATAACTCGCTTCCATTCTTTCAAACACTCTTCCCATCCTCCCAACTACCTATCACCCCACTTCTGACATTTCCTATATCTAACCAACCCTTTCTTTATTTACCTTCCCCAATGTAGCCCCAAGCGCAATAGTGCCAGCGGAATGCCTTGCTTGGGGTGAAACGATTAATATATATATATATATATATATATATATATTGTCATCCTCAGACAGATCTGTTTCGCTGTATCACATCTCATCAGCACGGTTAGACATCCGATTGCTTTTTACTGAGAATTGAAACCCGACCAAATTGGCGTCAGTCGGCGATTCTACCTCTGGGCTATGAGCGCACTGTAGAAGGAGACAGACTTTTTAGCGTGTATATTATCATTATACACGCCCAATAGCTGAGAGTGTTCTAATTCATTTCTGAATGAACGATGCGTAGATGTTAGAGTAGCTACTGTTTTTTCAAAGTCTACCTTTCTTCCAGAGTGCTCAATCAGGGTCTGAGAGCGTAAATAGGTAAATAGTCATATATATATATATATATATATATATATATATGTGTGTGTGTGTGTGTGTGTGTGTGTGTGTGTGTGTGTGTGTGTGTGCATATGTATGCGTTAATTAAAAGTTTAACGAAGATTTCAGCTGTTTTACAGTTTTTCGTAATTTTCAAAGTTTTTTTTTTTTTACTATGGGCTGATACTCGTTTGTAGGTTTTCCAGTTCAATCAAAGATTTTTTCCCCACTCCTTGAAAGCAAAATCTCTCGTGTGGTGGTAATTTGAGAACTGTCAACGTTTCCCTCTTCGGCTTTATAGCAGCGTAATTTAATGCCTCATGTGTTTTATCTGGAAAGCAAGTTGCCTAAGATTAAAAAAATAAACATAAAAAAATATATTAAAAAAAAACCCAAACAAACTCAAAAACTAAAATAATTAAAAAAAAAAATCAAATCTCGGTAAAAATTTAGGCTATAATCCATGTGCGATTTCTCTCTCCCGGACGAAGAGGTCGGCTTTATCGGTGAACCTGTCCTCAGTACCTGCCCACGAATTTCATCATGTTCTAACAGATACCAAGTTAGAAAAAAATGGCATAACAACAAATAAATGTCGGATAAGAAAAAGCAACTTACAGAATAAATGACCAAGATAATGGAAATAAAATGAGGACATAAAAAAATATACAGTCATGAGGATGTAGGTACAACACTGAAATTATGCGATAAGACAAAGCGATCTTATATAGAAAGAAAAGTATAGGAAACGATCTCTTTTCCAATCTTTTCACTTATCTTTTTCTTATTTTTTCTTTTCTTTTTTTTTTCAATTGGAGTAGATAGACTAAACTATTCCCCCGGTTCACACTCCACCCACGTCTATTGTACAGATGTAGAGGCTCATCCCTTGTTCCCTGTTTAGGATGTGGTTTCCGGCTTTCTCTTTTCCAATCTTTTCACTTTTCTTTTTCTTATTTTTTCTTTTTATTTTTTTTTCAATTGGAGTAGATAAACTAAACTATCGCCCGGTTCACACTCCACCCACGTCTATTGTACAGGTGTAGAGGCTCATCCTTTGTTCCCTGTTTAGGATGTGGTTTCCGGCTTTCTCTTTTCCAATCTTTTCACTTTTCTTTTTCTTATTTTTTATTTTTATTCATTTTTCAATTGGAGTAGATAAACTAAACTATCGCCCGGTTCACACTCCACCCACGTCTATTGTACAGGTGTAGAGGCTCATCCCTTGTTCCCTGTTTAGGATGTGGTTTCCGGCTTTCTCTTTTCCAAATCTTTTCACTCTTGCGTAGCCCCCTGCACATCAGTGGCGTTACCGCCTTACTCGGGGTGATATGATTAAAAAATATATATATATATATCAGCTGAAAGAAATCATATTAAACCCATACTTCATATGAATATATACCTCTCGGCGGTGCTTAAAATTCAATTGCAGTAAAATTCAACTGAGGTAGAATTCAGACAATATTTACTTTTGATTGTAAACTGTGTTTACCTACCTTTTTGACTTCACTTTAAAACCTGATTTACGGCTGTCCTTCTGTTTCTAATATAAGCCGAATCAATTTCTACCGTTAAATTCTGATCTATTAATACTTTATTCATGTCTGTCTTTTTGACTTCTGCTTAAATCTAGGTTCCATTAAAACCTGATCAATATCTACTTTTTTTTACTTCTGTGTAAATCCGGATTCATGCCTACGTTTTTGAGTTCGGTGTAAATCCTGATCATTTAAAACCTGATTCATGTCTATCTTTCTGAGTCTAATATACGCCGAATCAATTTCTACCGTTAAATTCTGATCTATTAATACTTTATTCATGTCTGTCATTTTTATTTCTGATTAAATCTTGATCCATTAAAACCTGATCAATGTCTACTTTTTTGACTGTTGCGTAAATGGTGGCATATTAAAACCCGATTCACGTCTTCCCTTCTGACTCTAATACAAACCGAATCAATTTCTACCGTTAAATCTTGATCTATTGAAACTTTATTCATGTCTATCTTTTTTACTTCTGTGTAAATCCGGATTCATGCCTACGTTTTTGAGTTCTGTGTAAATCCTGATCCATTAAAACATTTTTCATGTCTACTTTTTTTTATTTCTGCGTGAACCCTTGCACATTAAATTCTGATTCATGTCTACCTTTTTTACTCCAATATAAACGGAACCATTTTCTACTATTTTTTTATTTCTGTGTAACCCGGACCTCCGTCAATTATTTTGATTTTTGTCTATGTAACCTTTTTTGACAATTCCTGTAAAAATTATATTTGATATTGTATAACCCAACAAGAATGTATATATCTTTAAATTCATAACCGTTATCTAAATAAAAGAATTATCTAATGAGAAGTGCTATTTTATTTGCTATTATCCCATTCTATTGTAGTTTTTAAGTTTAATGATATTTTTTTAAAAAGTGTTAATCAGGTCCTGTCATAATATTATTGTATCAGAATGTTATGCTAGCTGGTTATTCGGGCGGGGATGTGACTTTGATCAGAAATCTCTTGAAAGTCTTCAATAAAACCATCAGAGAATTGTTTACTGCTTCCTTTGTTTTCAGAGTTAGCTGGGACTACCACTAATGCGCAAGGGGTTACGATGAGACAAATGCATGGGTACGGGAGGTATTGAAGAAAGGATAAAATATTAATGGCGTTCAAGAAGATAGAAGATCGCAATTGATGTTGCATTTAAATTCTTGGAGATACTAGCAATCAGGTAGGTAATTAAACGGAAGGGGTTTCTACTGACAGGAAGTGCGAGAAAAATGTTTGAGTTGAAATATCGGTTGCATTTACCTATTCAACGATAAAAGAGTGAGGCCTAAATAGAAATTCACATAGACGGGGCACCAGGGGAAAACGTTCCTCAGAGCAGTTACCATGAAAACATTTGTAGAAAAGACAGAGGGCAGCCACGTCACGTCAGTGAGAAAGTGACTGAAGTTGAGATGCCATCTCGGGGCCGAGTACATTGCAGATCCTTCTTTGAATTTTGTCATTTATCTCGAGGTGAATAGCTGGAAAACCCGGCCAGGTATGACAGTAGTATTTAATGCACGATTGAATGGTAGATTTATAAATGTGCAAGATGGATTCTGACGTGAACTGCTCCGTCACAGAAAGCCAAACTTCTTAGCGGTAGATGTGTTTGATTCTTTACAATCTCTTCTTGTTTCTGATCTAAAATATATTCCCACAAACTTAATAGGAAAAACATCTTACCTGTATATATATATATATATATATATATATATATATATATCAGCATACAGTGTGGGTATAGAAGAATCCAAAGGAGTATCCTTTACATACAGGGGTAGTATAACTCTCTAAACATATATGCATATTAATACATATAGAGCAAATATAAGAAAAATTAAGGCAGACTCGTTATTTCATGGTAAATCGGAAGTATGGGCCTATTTCAGGCGAACCATCATCAGCTTCCGTCTTTATTTTACAAAGGATTTTACGCGAATCATATAAAATTCTTCGTAAAATAAAGACGGAAGCTAATGATGGTTCGCCTGAAATAGGCCCAAACTTCCGATTCACCATGAAATAACGTGTCTGCCTTAATTTTTCGTGTATATATATATATGTGTGTGTGTGTGTGTGTGTGTGTGTGTGTGTGTGTGTGTGTGCAAGACAAAAGTATACAAAACAGCAGTAATAAGACAATAGCGTTCAATAGAAAGATGTTAACAAGCAAAATGGGTACAGTCAAGTGATTTTAGCGTTCTGAATTCTAAACAAGAATGTTAAATATGGCGGCTAAGACCGAGAATTGGCCTTTCTGATTGGCTAGGAAGAAATCTCAGTACGAAGCTGTACGATTTTTTTTTATTCGTGTCGCCTCAAGCAAGGCATTTTACTGCCACTGTTGAGCAGGGGGTTACATAGGAGGTAAGATATAAGAAAGAGTGACAGGTTATGGGGGTGTCAGGAAGTGGGTAGAAGAAGCATGAGAATACTGCTGAGAGTGGAGTGGACGAAGAAAGGAGTATGAGAGAGAGAGAGAAAGAGAGAGAGAGAGAGGGGATGCAAGTTAGAGAAATAAGAGATGACTATTGAATTTACATTTAAATTCTTGGAGATTGTAGCTGTCGGGGAAGCAAGTAAATGGAAGGGAATTCCACAGGCGGGAAGTGTAAGAAAAGAAGCTACTAGGGTAGAATTTGCGTTTACATTTTACTGGTTTCACGGTAAAAGGGTGGGACGTAGTTGCTAATCTTGTAGCTTGAGTAAATTCACATATAGGGGCCAACAGTGCGCAGTGCGCTAAGTTCATCTGAGCAGAAGCCGTGAAAGTATTTGCAGAAGAGACACAGGGAAGTCACATTGCGCCGGTGAGAAAGTGACTGTATCCGAGCTGCCAAATCGGGATCGCTCACATTAAAGATTCTCCGTTGGATTTTGTCAAGGGCACCTAGGTGAATAGCAGGAGCAGCCAACCATATATGGAAGCAGTATTCGGTGCACGGGCGGATGGTAGATTTGTATATGTGCAGGATTGTTTCAGACGGGAAAAACTTCCTGGCCCTGCACAGAGAACCGACCTTCTTAGCAGAGGATTTAGCTGTATACTCTATGTATTCATTCCACTTGAGGTTCTGTTTTGAGAGTTAACCCGAGGAGGCTTAGTGTTTTACTTTCAGATAGACTAGACTGATCCATGGTAATGGTGGGTGGGAGCGATTGTCTGTGGTGATTATAGATAGCAGCTTCGTTTTAGAAGCATTAGGATTCGTTAATAAATTTGGGGAGAGTATGTTTTTTAGATTGTAACCAACAATAACCCTGTCATATTTTACATCCAAAAATATCTGATGAAAGTAAATAAATAGTAAAACATAGTACAGTATCATATAATAATTCTACTTGCTACTTCCTTAATTAGTTACTTAGTTACTTAGTTATTTACTTAGTTCCTCCGTCCGTTACGTCACCGAAGAAAGATAACACACTCTCTACACGAGCTTTTCCTTCCCCCTATCTTTTATAAACGCGACTCTCCTCAGCCTTTCTCTCACCTTTCCCAAAGAGAAGGGTAGTAAAGAGTGAGAGAGTAGGAGGATAGAGCCTATAACATTACCGTAGCAGTAGCAGCTTAAGTTGGTGTTTTACCAGTAATTGTGTGTGTGTAAATGTGTGTGTAGTGTACAATATAGTAAAAATAGGTAGGTTTGTTGTCGTATCCCACGACCTAATAACAAAATTTCTGGCGCCTACTCCCTTGGCCATTACTCAGTTGGTTTTTTCTCTTTACAGTGGACAGAGGAGCCATGATTTTTCAGTCAAAATCTCTCACAAAATAGCATACAGTATTTTGGTTATGGTCTGTGCAAATGCCGCTTAATATAAGATTACAGTAAACTAGCTTCTATGGACATTACTTTTATAGATATTTTAATAAAATTACACTCTGTGTTATCGTTATTTTATTATCCAATACCTTTATGTTTGAAGACGTTACTATCATTTGTAGTATGACAAGGTAAAATTTGTCCAGGAAATCATAATTATCCTTCCGTGGAAATTCCTCGAGTTCCGCTAGTTTACATTATTCGAACTATTGTCCTCATCTTTGTTGCCATTTGTACTACGTTTAAGCGTTGTATGCTCCGGCCTTCTTCAGGTGCTAGGAATTTCCAAAGAAGGCCGGAGCGTACAACGGCCTAAACGTCGTACAAATGGCAACAAATATGAGGACAATAGTTTGATGTAAATACTGTAAATACTACATCATCTCAGAAATATAGACAAATACTGAAATACTATATGCGTTGTGGTGCATTGGATATCGGCTCGGAACGAGAAATCGGGGAGCCGAGTTCGAATTCCAGCCGAATTGCATTCACTTAGGCGCAAATACCCTTGGGAAAGGTATTAATCCGTCTATTCCTTCCAGTTATGGGTTAAATAACAGGACAGATTGGGTTCTATAGCCTTGGTCGGCAACTACTCTACTGCAGAAAGCAATGGCAACCTACTGCAGGATAATCTTCTGCCCAATCAGTCATGTCTCTTTCGAGACATGATCGCCCAAGCGTGTATCACGTATGGCACTTAACTGACTGAATGCCTTACCATTTTGAGGAACAATAAATTTGTGCAAGATCGTCCTGCACACACGTTGAACCATGCCCACGCAGGCATATGCAGCCAAAAATACATAGAAATGTTGTGTGTGTGTGTGTGTGTGTGTGTGTGTGTGTGTGTGTGTGTGTGCGTGTGAAGCACATGAAGATGATAAGGGGTTTTACGTAACCCTGAGCCGTTACTATGTTTCCTTATCGTCGTATTTCCAGAAACGAAAGTTCCCTGCTGTTGGCATGGCAACCTGTGCAACTGTCGTAATATGTGGAATGTGACCAGGATAGCCCGTCTTGTTCAGAATTAGGTCAATTGAATAAATAAATAAAAAATAAATCCAGAAAGTAAGAAGGGTGAACAGTCAGAGGTCAGAAACTTCTCTCACGCAAAAAACGTTGACGAAAAAAAAAAATCGTGTTGGTGTTTTCGAACCACCTACATTTTTGCACGAAAGTGCGTCGTGTGCGTTCACGTGTAGTGGATATCGGCTCGAGACGATACATCGGAAAGCCGAGTTCGAATTTTAGCTGATTTTCGTTGCATTCACTTACGCGCAAATCTCATTGGAAAAGCTATTAATACGTCTATTGCCTCCAGCTATAGATTTAATATCAAGACAGATTGGGTTCTATAGCCTTGGTTGGAAACTAGTTTACCACAGAAAATAATGGCAACCTACTGCGGGAAAATTTTCCGCAAATTCACTCATGTCTATTTCGATTATCCAAATGTGTATCATGTATGGCACTTAACTGGAATTTTTGTTCATCGTCTGTCGCTCATTTTCCTTCTTCAACATTTTTCAAGAATTTCCCGTTACTTAATCTTTAACATAATTCATTTTTAACGTTATTTTTTTATTTAATCATTTCACCTCAAGTAAGGTAATAAAGCCACAAAGACGTAAGTGTGAGTAAATATGAAAAAAAAAACATTATTCAGAAGAAAGAACAATACAAGAACAAGAATTAAGATAAAGATTGAAATTGCATTTAAATATTTGTGGATCGAACTTGACCGGAAAGCAAGGAGCCGGAAGAGAGTTCCACAAGCGAGAAGTGAAAACATATATATATATATGAAATAAAGGAAGGTTGGGAAGTGTTTGTATGACCTATTTATTACATTGATATTTCGAGACTATTATCTCATCATCAGAATGGCAGAGAGATACTCAGACTGCCCGCGCTTCGTCGTGGTCCATTTAAATATGAGTATCGATCAAAAATAATGTTCAAACAAATCATTTCAAATAGTCGGTTGTTTATAACTAAGTTTTGTTAATTTCCGTAATATATATATATATATTAATTCAGGTAATATTTAGAGAGGGAAAACTATTTTCAATATGTCAGTTTAAGACATGCATTGTCAACCCCGTTTAATCAAAGACAGGAAAGCAGGGGATAACATATTTGAAGGGGCTGAGCAGGTGGATGATAGAACGAGGGTTGCCAAATGTTACATGAGAAAGCGTGCTAAGAGCCACTAGGGATAGGGAGACGTGGAGAGTCATTATCGTCTACGTGCTGAAAGGACAAGGCACATAGAAGAAGAATTCATTCGCTACCCAACTCCTCTTCACTCATTGTCACAATTTAATTACAGTTTTTGCTTTTTTACATTCCTTCGTTATTCATCTTTTCCTTACCCCCTCTAATATCTTGAGTGAAACAAAACAAATATAAGATTTGACTGATTCATCATTATTATTCATACTTTATAAGCTCGGATGCACAAAATATTAAAAGTCGTAAAAGCAAATTTCTGGTCAGATTTCGAATAATTAACGTCTGTCGATCTTTCTCTTTTTACAGGTTTTTCCGATTCATTATTTGATTTGCTGAATTTTTTCTCACGGTTTCAATTTTTTGTTTATACTTAAACATTTTTTATTATTTTTTCCTTTATTTTGATTCATTATATATAAGCTTCTTTTCTCTGTTTCCTTGTTTCTTTCTTTCTGGCTAGCTAGCTAGCTTATTACCTCAGTCTGTCTATATCTATCTATCTATCTATCTATCTATCTATCTATCTATCTATTCTTTTCATTGATATCTATCTATCTATCTATCTATCTATCTATCTCATTCGTTTCATTGATATCTATCTATCTATCTATCTATCTATCTATCTATCTATCTATCTATCTATCTAACTCATTTCATTGATATCTATCTATCTATCTATCTATCTATCTATTTATCTAACTCATTTCATTGATATCTATCTATCTATCTATCTATCTATCTATCTATCTATCTCATTCTTTTCATTGATATCTATCTATCTATCTATCTATCTATCTATCTCATTCGTTTCATTGATATCTATCTATCTATCTATCTATCTATCTATCTATTTATCTCATTCTTTTCATTGATATCTATCTATCTATCTATCTATCTATCTATCTATCTATCTAACTCATTTCATTGATATCTATCTATCTATCTATCTATCTATCTATCTATCTATCCCAATCAGTTCACATCTCTCTCACTCTCTCTCTCTCTCTCTCTCTCTCTCTATATATATATATATATATATATATAGAGATATATATATATATATATAATATGTATATAATATATCCTTATCAATTGGCTATCTATCTATCTATCTATCTATCTATCTATCTATCTATCTATCTATCTATCTACTAGCAGTATAGCCCGGCGTTGCTCGGGTGTAATGAAAGCTTTAAAAGTAGTCCATGGTCCTGGAGCTCAGACACTTTGGACGTTGGCACGAAAGACTAAAAAGCAATAGTTGTTTCCAGTTAAAGCGAAACCGTAGACTGAAAGAAAAATGAATGGATGTAAGTCAAATTTTGATTTCCTGGTATCGATATCAAATAAGTTTTTTTCGTCGTAAACTGAATTTTGAAGGCTAAATAAGTCCTCTGAGTAAATGGTATCATGGCTGAGACTAAGAACTACAATTATACCTATTTAGAGCCAAACCCTTTTGCCTTTTATATATATTATCTATTTTCTGCAATATTGTAAGAACTGCAACCTTGAAATTTCTGAATATCGTTTCTTCTGTCTTTGTCTATGAGTGTATCAAATTTGATTAAAATCGGACCACTCCTTCTATAACCTGATTTATTCGACTATCGATTTTCGATATTTATCGGGGGTACCTCGACACAAAATCTAGCTAAGCACACTCGCCGACGCTTATAGTACAACTGTGTAAATTTTCAAGAAAATTGGTTCAGCCGTTTCGGAGTCTATAGTTAACGGACACACACACACAAAGTTCCATTTGGAAATAAGTTTTGATCTATCTATCTAAGTCTATTCATATCTATCCATATATATATATCTTTATCAATTGGTTATCTATATATCTATTTAAATCTTTTCATATATATATATATATATATATTAGTCATCCACATACAAGCCTGTTTCGCTGTATCACAGCTCATCAATGTGGCTGGACATATCCACTTGCTTCCGGGATCGAAAACTCGACCGACTTGGTGTCAGTCGGAGTCTCTACTCCCTAAGCCATCAGCGCATGGTGTCAGAGAAGGGAAATTTTAACGTCTTGTATGTAAGCAGTGTATACAGACGCCAGTCACCGAGAGAACTCAATTCATTTCTGAAGAGTCATGCATTATAGCCGAAGTGGAAACTGTTTTTAAAATTTTCTTCTCCAGAGAGATCCTTATCTATCTATCTATCTATCTATCTATCTATCTATCTATCTATCTATCTATTCTATCTATCTTAATTCACTCTCTCTCTCTCTCTCTCTCTCTCTCTCTCGATATATATATATATATTAATTGGCTATCTATCTATCTATCTATCTATCTATCTATCTATCTATATATATATATATTCTCATCAACTCGTTATCTATCTATCTATCTATCTATCTATCTATCTATCTATCTATCTATCCCATTCTGTTTATATCTATCTCATTCTGTTCATATCTATCTATCTATCTATCTATCTATCTGTGCATATCTATCTATCTATCTATCTATCTATCTATCTATCTATCTATCTATCTATCTATCTATCTATCCCATTCTGCTTATATCTATCTATCTCATTCTGTTCATATCTATCTATCTATCTATCTATCTATCTATCTATCTATCTATCTATCTATCTATCTATCTATTTCAGTCTCTTCATAATCTCTCTGTCCATTTTTCAAGATTTCCGCTTCTTTTTGTTAATGACATTTTTCCTCCTTTTCACTTTAACTTCTTTGTGGCTTTGTTGTCCTATTCTTTTTTTTTTATTAATAAAATATGATTTTCTTTTTTCTTTCTTCTTTCTTTTATCTTCCTTCTTTCTTTTTTCTTCCTTCTTTCTTTTTTCTTCCTTCTTTTCTTTTACTTCCTTCTTTCTTTTTTCTACCTTCTTTTCTTTTTTTCTTCCTTCTTTCTTTTTTTCTTCCTTCTTTTCTTTTACTTCCTTCTTTCTGTTTTCTACCTTCTTTTCTTTTTTCTTCCTTCTTTCTTTTTTTCTTCCTTCTTTTCTTTAGCATCTTACAAGATTTATGCGTTTTGATTTGTTTACGTGACTATTTTTCCAAGATTTCATTTTTTATCACCTCGTTCCTTTATTCATATTTTTTCTTTCTTGTTGTCATATAATGTTTTTATTCTTTTTTTATTTCTTTTTTTTTTTCTATATAAATATTTTTAAGATTCCTGCATTTTTTTCTTCGTTCTCCTAATTAATTTTCCATGGTTAAATTTTTTTGCTTCTCTTTTTCTTTATTTTTAACATATAACTTTCTTTCTTTTTCTTTCTTTCTTTTTTCTTTCTTTTTCTTTCTTTCTTTCTTTCTTTTTTATTTCATTCTTTCTTTCTTTCTTTCTTTTTTCAAGCTTTTTCTTTTTTTCTTTCTTTCTTTCTTTCTTTTTTTCTTTCATTCATTCTTTCTTTCTTTTTTTTTTCTTTCTTGCTTTCTTTTTTCAAGCTTTTTCTTTCTATTTTCTTTCTGTCTTTCTTTCATTCTTTCTTTTTTCTTTCATTTTTTCTTTCTTTCTTTCATTCATTTTTCTTTCATTTTTCTTTCTTTCTTTCTTTCTTTCTTTTTTTCTTCGTTCACGTAATTACATTGCCAATGTTTCCTATGTTAATACACTTTTATTTATCTTCTTTTTTTTTTAATATCACGTTCTTCATTTCTCCTGTCTTTTTTTTTTTTTTTTGTCTGTTTATGTTTACTGAATGTTTAGGTGGAAACAGACCGTGATATCGATGTCAAGTGGCGTGTCCCCAGTCAAGATGACACTGAGACAGACACATACACTCAATCACAATTATCAACGTCCTCATTTAAAATAAAAGTTAATTGCTATCATGTTTTATGCAGGGGAGGGGGTAGATTATGGTTTATCTCGTTCTGCTGTCCACATCTAGGTTTATATCGTCAAATTCTTAATTTTGTATCTCTTAGTTATTGTTCAACCCAGTGAATTCATGTACACACTGCTCGGATCAGGGATAGAACTAACATTTACAATGTCCTCAAATTCCCGATCTAGAACTCAAAAGACAAACATTTTTTTATCCACTCTGTTATTTATTTTGTCTGTTGGTTGCCATTACTTTCTGCGGGTACACTGGAGTTTTGGGAGGGGGGGTGAACACCTCAAAGCCATGTGTCCAGTTAGCAAAGGGAGGAAGAGAGAACAATAAAAAAACAAAAAAAAAACAAACATGGCCGGTCTTAGAATTCCTACATATAACCAAAACCCTAACCCTAATATTCTTCTTCTTCTATGTGCCCTGTCCCTTCAGGACGTAGGCGATCATGGCTCTCCACGTCTCCCTATCCCTTGTGGCTCTTAGTATGTTTGCTCCTGTTGCTCCTGGCAACCCCCGTTCCGTCATCCACCTGATCAGACCCTGCAAATATGTTATCCGCTGCCTTCCCCTTCCCCTGTCTCTCCTTCCTTCTATCTGACCAGTCAGTATCAGGTTCTCCAGGCTCTCCTTCCTCATTGCATGTCCCAGGAACTTTAGTTGTCTCTTCCTGATGCTCAGCATCAATTTCGGCCGAAATGTGGTTCTACAGAAGGATGCTACGGATATCGTGGACTGAGTATACAAGCAACGACGAAGTGTTAGAAAGAATGGCAACAACCCTAATATACCAAACCCTAAATTTGAAAGTGGCAGTGACATGCCTTGCTCGGGGTGAGACGCTTATAAAAAAAAAACAAAAAAACAAAAAAAACTAAGGCTATAGAACCCAATCTGTCCTGTTATTTAATCCATTGCGCGTAAGTGTATGCAACGAGTACAACTGGAATTCGAACTCGTCTCTCCGATTTCTCTTTCCGAGCCGATATCTACTGCACTCTTTCTATCTTTGTATATCTGCTGAATTCGTTACCTGTTCGTATGCAGGCAGTTTGCTGCCAGTAGAGATTCTTGATTACTTTCCCAAAAATGTCGAGGCTGCTGAGCATCTCCATCAATTCTTTGTGGCGTATTTTGTCGAACGCCTTCGCAATAATCGATGAAACATAGGTACAAGTCCTTCTTCATTTGTATTGCCCTTTCGGAGAGCAAAAACCGAAGTAAGAAGCAATGTGAACATATGTAAGAGACACGTGTATAAAGTAGATACATCCCGATTGAACCACTAGCAGTCGGGTATATAAATTTAGGTATCTATTAGGATCAAAAATTATTTCCTCTTGACTGTTAAAGGGAGTCCGATCCTCTGCTAATAGGTGTATGCTGGGAGAACAAGAAAGAACTTCCGGCAGGAGCCAGCAACATGGTGTGAAGGACTTTTCTAGGCTCTCCATAACCACATTCTTATTCAACATCCACAACTGTTCGCTGTACTCATGTTTCTACAATAATAAATTTCCTAGTTATTTTCAACTAGCAGTATAGCTCGGCGTTGCTCGAGTGCAATGAAAGCTTTAAAACTAACCCATGGTCCTGGAGCTCAGACTCAGCCTAAAAAATATTTGTGTGATGTTTGGTGAGAATCGGATAAAAATTGTGGATTTGTATAAAGGACAAGCAGACAGATAAACAGACACACACACAAACTTCTTGCCTTATATATATATATATATATATATATATATATATATATATATATATATATATTATCGATTTTCTGCAATATTGTAAGAACTGCAAACTTGAAATTTCTGAATATCGTTTCTTCTGTCTTTGTCTATGAGTGTATCAAATTTGATTAAAATCGGACCACTCCTTCTATAACCCGTTTTATTCGATTATCGATTTTCGATATTTTTCGGGGGTACCTCGACACAAAACCTAGATAAGAACACTCGCAAACGCTTATAGTGCAACTGTGTAAATTTTCAAGAAAATCGGTTCAGCCGTTTCGGAGTCTATAGGTAACGGATACACACAGACAGACTCATATACACACACACAGACAAAATTCCATTTATAAATAAGTTTAGATTTAGATACCCGGCGAGTGTGTCACTTTTCCATAACCGTTTTATTTTGTCATATTAAAAACATGACAGTATTGCACCTTCCATTAACACATATATTCAAGTAGATATTAGAACGACACCTAATCGACCTCTTACTGCTTCCACATCCTGATATCATACTCAGGTGGCTGCCGATTGTCAGTTTATAAGTCCATTGTCAAAACGATTATTTAGACAAACGCTACCATGAGTCGAGTAACAAATAAACAGACTAAGATAACCCGAGGCTCGTGCTATTTATCAAGAGCTCCTTCTTAATAAAATCCAAAGATCAATAAGCGATATTACTGGCCTGTTCTAACGTCTCAGGTTTCAGTCACTTTCTCACTAACGTCTCCTACAGTAAGAGAAAGCGAGAAGAAAGGACGAAGTATAAACTTCAAGAAAAAAGAATGTAAAATTTTTGTGGAGTAGTTTTCGCACTGAAAGTTATTATCGTGCTATGTCGGTTGCTAATCGACTTAACCCACTCAAAATGTTAGGAACTTGGTAATCTTCCACTACCTAGTAGTTCTACTGAACTCCAATAGAACTCTCTAGAACTTCTAAGAAATCCTAAGAACTTCCCCAGAACTTCTCGAGTTAACTTCCTGTTAACTCTTATTAATATAGGAGGGAGAGTCCATTATCTGAGGAATAGGTGTATTTCACCATAACAATAATCATCATCAAAAAGAAGACCCAAAACGTACGGTTAGAAAGTGAATTCGGCAGGTATACATAAATATAATGGGGCGTAAGACAAGGATGTGTTTTCTCGCCGTATGTATCCAATTTATACAGCGAAACAATACTGAAAGTAATAAAATACTTGCCAAGATTAGTCACTGTTGGCCACAATCATAATAATGTATGATACGCAGATGACACGGGGCTGATAGCAGACAAAGAAAAATGCAGGACATTCTACAGAAGGTAGCAAAAGCAAGCAAGAAGAAAGGACTAAGCATAAACTTCAAGAAAACTGAACGTATGATCATCAGCAAAAAAAAAAAAAAAAAAAAAAATACCAACCACAGGGCGGAGAAACTAAAATAAGACAGGTAAAGAAATTTAAATACCTGGGAAGTGTTCTGACAGAGAATGGAAAGTGTGACACCGAGATCCGAAGACGCATTGGCATGTCCAAAAACAGATTTCAGAAGCTAACCAGAAAACTGAAAGACAGGAAAATCTCCTTGGTAACAAAGAAGAGAGCGATGGAATGCTATGTGATAACTGTCCTTCTGTATGGCAGTAAATGTTGGACGATCTTCACAAGGATGAGGGATCGGCCTGATGCAATAGAAATCTGGTTTTACAGAAGGATGCTGAGGATAGCAAGGACTGAGTACGTGAGTAACAACGAGGTGTTTGAGAGGATGGAAACGAGGACATCTAAAGTTCGCAGAATGGTCTCGCCGTATAGTTTGAAAGATCTGGTGAGACTACTTGTCTTACATACCTTTCTATCCTCGTATATCTGCTGAACTCGTTTTCTGTCCGTATGTGACATAGAGAGAGAGAGAGTGCCCCCTCCAGGTAAATCGATTAATTAACAGTTTTAAAGGACTGAGATGAAGGTATTAATTAGTTGAATAACAGAGATCCCGGAGTAACACCAGAGATAAGTTTTTCTGAACTATTTTAAAAATAATAATTTCTGGGGTTGCGTTATTAAATTAATTTGGTAAAATAGTCCCAGAATGATTAACGGACAGATTCATTAAGTAAAGTCTATAATCAATGATGATTTCGTAGAAAGTGTGGTAATTGGTGAAAGTGTATTCTGGGTGGTCTGAAAGACCAAAATCTGGCTAAGTCCACAGACGAGATAAGTGGTTTTGACAAAACTCAAGTGTGAGTTGTCTGGAAAAAAAACACGGAGATCTCCAAATTCATTTTTCGTACTACTTGAGAAATCGTCTCCCGTGGAGATCCAGAGATTAGGCGAATGCTGTGGTGGTCAAAGCGATTTCCATATTAAAATTAGAGGGCGGCGCCTAAACATTGTTTAGTCTCGCCCCGCTCTATATAAGCGGCCTACACGTGTTGCTTATTTATTTATTTATTTATTTTACATCTTTGCGGTTGTGTCCGGAACCTTTTTTTGCACGAATAGTGATTTTCTTTCAGCGTAAACCCCAGCCACTCCATCCTGTATCATCGGACCGTTCTGAGGGGCCTGGAAACCGCTATTTGAATAAAAAATTCACAGCGTGGCGAATGGCGGTGGTCCCTTCAGCTCACCGGGGAAACAGGACGTAGACATCAGCGGACGGGCTGGTGTCACGTTAGACGGATGCAAGCAGTTTGCTGCCAGGTTCTCTATTGCTCTAATTTCTTTCCCGAATATGTCAAGGTTGCCGGACGTCTCTATCAGGTCCTTGTGCCGTACTTTGTAGAATGCTTTTGCATAGTCAATGAGACACAGGTACGCTTTCTTCTGCATTTCTATTGCCGTTTCTGATAACACTCTAAGCATAAATATCGCGTTCTTTGTTTCATTGTTCTTGATGAAACCGCAGTGTTCTTGTCCTATTTCCGGTCTGATTCTCCTGCTTGTTTTTTTTTAATCGTGTCACCCCAAGCAGCAAGGCATTTCACTGCCACTATAGCGCAGAGGGTTACATAGAGAGATTGAGTATAGGAAATCTCAGAAGGAGGGTGATAGACGACTTAGGATGTACATAGGGAAAGAGTTGGAGAGAGTGGGTGTGAGTTAGTGTGTTAGGAGGTGTCTATTGACCCTACATTTAAACTCCTGGAGGTTGTAGCCGTCGGGGAAGCAAGAATGCGGTAGGGAATTCCACAGGCGGGAAGTGCGAGGAAAGAAGCTGTTGGAGTAGAAATTGTGGTTAAATTTCATTGGTTTCACTGTAAAAGAGTGGGACCTAGTTGCCAATCTAGTATCTAGTGCAAATTCACATGTAGGGGGCACCAGTGATTTAAGTTCGTCAGATCAGAAGCCATGAAAGTATTTATAGAAGAGGCACAGGTGAGAGAGTGACTGCAGGCGGTCAGCCAAGTCGGTATCAATCACATTACAGATTCTTTGCTGTATTTTGTCAAGAACCCCGTGGAGAATAGCAGGGGCACCCGACCATATGTGGCAGCAGTACTCAATACACGGGCGGATGGGGGATTTATATAAGTGCAGGATAGATTCAGACGGAAAGAGAGCCGACTTTCATAGCAGCGGATTTAGCAATGGATTCGACGTAGTCATTCCACTTGAAGTCCGCTATTCATCAGAATCAGAATGAGTTTTATTATGTGTCTCATTAAGCTGAGTTGGGTGGGGTTCACATTTATTTGCACCTGGCTTAGGCAGTGCTATGAAAATCGACTAGCTTAGGTCTTCCGGGATTTCCCCGCTGTTGTAGATATCATTGGAAATTTCTGTGATTTTGTCTATGCCGAAATCTTCTAAGGTTGCTAGCATTTCTATTCCAATGCCGTCTCGTCAAGCTGCTTTGTTTCTATTCATTTTCGCCATTGCAACTTCCACTCCGGATTTTAATATCTATAGTCTGTCGGTATTTTTTGTGTATTGTCCGTTGCTCTCTCTCTCTCTCTCTCTCTCTCTCTCTCTGAGGAGATTGTTTTTTGTTTTTTTTTTACTTGTGTCAGTTCCTTTATAGCTTTTATGCATATCTCTTTTATTGGTTCTTCTCCATCTCTCAATTTCTGCGCATTTGTCGTTGCACATTTGTCGTTGAGCCATTCCTCTTTAGCCTGTCTTCATTTGTTCCTTATTTCCTTGTGTTTTTTTCCTGTATTCCATCCCATGTTTTGACATTATTTTCTATCTCCTTTTCAACATGTCGAGAAACTCATCTGTGATCCATCCCATTCTTTCCTTCTACATCTGTTTTCCTTTAGGAGGATGTCATTGGCCGATGTCATTAATACTTCTTTTGGTCCTGGGCATGACGGTTAACTGCATCCGGCAGCAAGGCCTCTGACTGGGACGTTGTGAGAAGCATTGAACCACCTCTTAATTGCTGTTGTTCCTAGGTCCACTCTGATCCGAAATAGTAGCACCTGTTAGGGTCCCAGCTATGGGTAAATAGTTAACCCCAAACTGGGGTCAAAACACTATGAAAGTATAAAAATAGACTTTTAGAAAAAAATATACATTTTTTGAAGAAAAAATTATTGTCGCAACACATTTTTGAAGAAAAAACATTTCTTGGCAAAGATTTTTGAATACAAGACTAGAATACATTTTCAGTTTTCTAAAATCAGAAAGACTAAAAACAAAAAAAAATCATTAAAATCTGACTAAATCAACCTTCACACTATAATCAAACATTAAAAAAACAAAAATACCTTAAAACTCAACCTTCTTAGCATTAAATAACCCACAAATGTCTTGATATGCCGTTAAACAAAACTGAAACAAACAAAAAAAAAAACAAAAAAAAAAAAACTAATACTTATTTTAGTACGTCCCATTTTGAATTTCCGTTTCCAATTTGTTTTTATAATCATATCTCCCCAAGCAAGGCATTTTATTGCCACTGTTTTGCAGGGAGTTACATAGAAGAAAAGTTATGAGAAAGAGTAATAGGTTATAGGGGGTGTCAGGAAGTGGGTAAGAGAAGGATGAGAATAGTGATGAGAGTAGAGTGAATAAAGAAAGGAGCATGAGAGAGAGAGAGGATTTTAGTTAGTGAGATAGGAGGTGACTATTGACTTTACAATTAAATTCTTGGAGGTTATAGCTTTCAGGAAAGCAAGTAAATGGAAGGGAGTTCCATAGGCGGGAAGTGCGAGAAAAGAAGCTGATGGAGTAGAATTTGCATTTGCAATTTATTGGTTTCACAGTAAAATTTGTACAACGTATATTTTTTTACTCTATCCGTGTACCGTGTATTGCAGTCATAGTGCTGCACTAGGTGACTTCATTTCCCGCTGTTTCACGCTTAGCTTCACCGGGAGATGATTGCTTCCACACTCAGCAATTGGATATGTTTTACAATGAACAACTGCATTCCTGAATCTCCCGTTTATTGTTATACTAGCAGTATAGCCCGGCGTTGCTTGGGTGTAAAGAAAGCTTTAAAACAAATCCATGGTCCTGGAGCTTAGACTCTTTGGACGTTGGCACGAAAGACTAAAAAGCAATAGTGGTTTCCAGTTAAAGCGAAACCATAGACTGAAAGAAAAATGAATGGATATAAGTCAAATTTTCATTTCCTGGTATCGATATCAAATAAGATTTTTTCGTCGTCAACTGAATTTTGAAGGCTAAATAAGTCCTCTGAGTAAATGGTATCATGGCTGAGACTAAGAACTACAATTATAACTACTTAGAGCCAAACCAGAAGCAAAAACTAAAATAAAAGGGCTGAAAAAAATACAGACATACAGGCAGATAAACATACACACACACACAAACATCTTGCCTTTTATATATATATATATATATATATATATATATATATATATATATTCGATTTTCTGCACTATTGTAAGAACTGCAATCTTGAAATTTATGAATATCGTTTCTTATATCTTTGTCTATATGTGTATCAAATTTGATTAAAATCGGACCACTCCTTCTATAACCCGATTTTTTCGATTATCGATTTTCGATATTTATCGGGGGTACCTCGACACAAAGCCTAGCTAAGAACACTCGCAGACACTTATAGTACAACTGTGTAAATTTTCAAGAAAATCGGTTCAGCCGTTTCGGAGTCTATAGGTAACGGGGACACACACACACACACACGCACACCCACATACACACACAGACAAAGTTTCATTTATAAATAAGTTTAGATAATCAATTTGATTTTTCTGTCACCTCCTCCGGCTTCTCCATGTCCATAATCGTCTTTACGGGTTATTAATACGTAAACAAGCAATAGAAATAAGATGAAAGAAAACCGAGTCAAAAATGAATAATAATGACAAGGCTTCATCTAAGAAATTCAGACAACTTAAGACTATTACGTCTTATTACTACTACTAGGTGTAAACAAGCAATAGAAATAAGATGAAAGAAAGACGAGTCAAAAATGAATAATAATGACAATGCTTCATCTAAGAAATTGAGCCAACTTAAGACTATTACGTCTTATTACTACTACTAGGTGTAAACAAGCAATAGAAATAAGATGAAAGAAAGACGAGTCAAAAATGAATAATAATGACAATGCTTCATCTAAGAAATTCAGACAACTTAAGACTATTACGTCTTATTACTACTACTAGGTGTAAACAAGCTATAGAAATAAGATGAAAGAAAGACGTGTCAAAGATTTATGATAATGACAAGGCTTATCGAAAAACTTCAATAACTCTTATATTTAAACATGCTGATGTTTCTCATCAAACGCCTGTTTTACAGGCAGTATCGTATACCATTACCTTCCGGATGACATTATAGGTGTGTATTGACCTTTGAAATGCACCTCGCTCTTTTATCATTTGTGTGATAACAGGTAATTAAAAATATGTGAGATTTTAAATACAGGACGTACTCATACCTTGAGTAATGATTATAAAAAAAGAAAAAAAAGAAACACGCACACACGCATTCCTCTTATTCTTGACTTCCGAGAACGGAAGGTCACAAAAGTAAATGACTTACGAGTCAAGCTTGTTAAACACTGTTCCATATCGTATCAACCCACTTGATATTGGTTACGCTCTGCCAAATAGAGTTGGATTAGCAGAAGTATCGTTTTACATTAATCTTTTGTGTGGTGCGTCCGTTCGCTATGAAAAAACAAAGACTTATCCTGACTTTAAACTTAAATTAATCACACACCACTGGTCTCAGAGGTAAATAGGCAACTATCTCAACCATCTAACAACTCCGTTTTCTATGATGCACTTGGAAAGCTGAGATTTAGGGTCACAAAAGCGAGACATCCGGTTGGATCGGAATTTTATTGTAATAGTTTGCGATAATTTTTACCCACATTTTAAATTATCATATCTTTTCTGGACGAAGGCGATTATGACTCTCCACAGATTCTTTTTCTTTATTATCTGTGAATTACCATTCATTCTTAGGAAATATAGTAGAGTAGTTTTCCATTCCAGAAGATGAGTAAAGTATTAGGAAACAGGACAATTTCGCTAGAAACAAAGAAGAGGTTACTGGATTGCTATGTGTTGTCCGTTCTTCAATATGGCAGTGAATGTTGGACAATATCATGAAAGATGAAGGAAAAACTCGGAACAAATGAAATGTGGTTCTACAGAAGGATGCTGCGAATATCATGGATCGAGGATGTGAGCAATGATGAGGTCTTGATGGAAACGAAAAGGAAATTAATACTGAGCATCAGGAAGAGACAGCTGAAATTCCTGGGACATGCAATGATGAAGGAGGGCTTGGAGAACCGGATACATTCAGGCCAGATATAGGGGAAAAGAGACAGGGGAAAGCAGCGGATAACATATTTGAATGACCTAATCAGGTGGATGTTGAAACGAGGATTGCATGGTGTAAGAGGAGAAGGCGTGCTAAGAGCCACCAGTGATAGTGAGACGTGGAAAGCCATGATCGCCTACGTCCTGAAGGAACAGGGCACATAGAAGAAGAAGAAGAAGAAGAAGAAGAAGAAGAAGAAGAAGAAGAAGAAGAAGAAGAAGTTTTTCATTACCTTATGGACAGTTTTAAATGCAATGTCTCTTAAGGAAATAGGCGTCCATTAATTTCAACGCATTCTTTTTCTTTATTATCTGTGAATTTTCATGACTTTGTTATAGTGGAATGGCTTTCTGTAGACATGTCCTCGTTTTTTTATTTTTTTTCTTCTTTAAACACTCCACTTTGGTGTTTACACCCATCTTTTTAAAATTAAATGTCATGTATATTTAGGATAAAATCGATCATGTCTCTCCATACTTTCTTTCTCTTTATTATCTACAAGGTGCCATAGGTTCTTGGGAAAGATTATGAAATGATTTCCCGTTCCATTCTACACGGTTTGGATTCATTTTTCTTTTGACTGGTTGCCATCCAATGCTGCAGAACCAGTCTACCCTGCTATTTAACCCATTTTTTTAAAATAAAAGTTCGACTGGTTGCCATCGAACATTTACTTTTTATTTAAGTAATTAAGGTTTCCAAAATCAAGCTATGTAAAAAAATTCAAATATCTAAGAAGTTTTTTAACAAAAGACGGGAAGTTCAACATCAAAAGCCAAAGGCGTATTGGGATATCAAAAGACGTTTTTCAAAAGCTAAGCAAAGTATTAAGAAACAGTAAAATTTCGTTAGAAATAAAAAAAAGACTACTTCATTGCTATGTCATACCGGTCTTCGTATATGACAGTGAATGCTGCGTCCCACCATTTTACATTTAGATTTACCAAATGCAGGCGACGTCTACTCTATCAGCTTCTTTTCTCGCACTTTCTGCCTGTAGAACTCCCTTCCATATACTTTCTTTCCTGACGGCTATATTAAATTTGTTTTAGTTCTTGATGGTTTCTGCTCTGACGAAATTAGGTCACTGGTGCCCCCTCCACAAGAATCTACTCGGGCAACCAGACTGGCATCAAGGTCCCATCCTTTTACAGTTAATTCAACCAAATTCAGGCGACAATTCTTCTCCATCAGCTTCTTTTCTAGCGCTTCCCGCCTGTGGAACACCCTTCCATATACTTTCTTTCTCGACGTCTATAACGTCCAAGAATTTAATTGCAAAGTCAATTCCCATCTCTTAGCCAGTTAACTCCAGCTCTTTCCACATCACTCCGTCTATCTTGTTTTTTTCCTCTCTCTCTACATTAATAACTGTCTTCACCCATGGGTTCATATCTTTCTCTTGATCTTTCTCTTTCACCCCCTGTAGCTGGTTCGTCTTTGTTTTTACTCTCCCCCTGTCTAAAACTTTAACTCTCTTCTGAAGCCCCCTGCACATCAGTGGCGGTACCACCTTGCTTGGGGTGAAATGATGAAAAAAGCACCACAGACGAAGATGAGACTTGAAGAATGATTTAAATAAAATAGAAACAAAAAAAGTAAACATATATATTTAATATAATTTTTTTTTTTTACTTTTTTCAGTGAAATTAAACCGTAAATTTTCCGATTGACAAAAAATATTGTAACATTTAAACAATTTTAGGTGTTGGGGGGACTCAGTCTTTCATACAACCTTATAGTAAATGGAGCCTGTGCAATTAACATTTTTGCTTGCGTATATTCAACAACTGAATCCTTTGCAAAACTTTTGAATAATGTCATTCTTGAGGTTTCCAAGAAAGATGCCATCGTAAGAGCTGAAAAAAAAAAGAAAAATTGAAAAAGACAAAAACAAGAGCAACAACTCGTCCCCCCCCGCCAAAAAAAAAAACAAAACAAAAAAAACAAAAAAAAAAACAAAGCGACCCCAACGCGATTGGTTCCAAAATGGAGGATCGATTTAGTGTAACGTTGTATGAGAAACTGATCCCCCTAAAATTGTTTAAATATTGAAGTTTTTACAAATTATCTTTGATAATCGGAAACTTTATGTAACAATCGATAATACTGCGTTGAAAAGATTAAAAAAATAAATGAAAAACAACAAATTTAAAGGTAGTCGTAGTCTCCTTCTTCTTCTTCTTCTTCTATGTGCCCTGTCCCTTCAGGACGTAGGCGATCATGGATCTCCACGTCTTCCTATCCCTTGTGGCTCTTAGTATGTTTGCTCCTGTTGCTCCTGGCAACCCCCGTCCCGTCATCCACCTGATCAGGCCCTGCAAATATGTTATCCGCTGCCTTCCTCTGTCTCTCCTTCCTTCTATCTGTCCAGTCAGTATCAGGTTCTCCAGGCTCTCCTTCCTCATTGCATGTCCCAGGAACTTCAGTTGTCTCTTCCTGATGCTCAGCATCAATTTCCTTTTTGTTGCCATTCTTTCTAACACTTCGTCGTTGCTTGTATGCTCAGTCCACGATATCCGTAGCATCCTTCTGTAGAACCACATTTCGGCCGCTTCCAGTTTTTTCCTCATTTTCGATGATATTGTCCAGCATTCACAGCCGTACTGAAGAACTGACATCACGTAGCAGTCTAGCACTCTTTTCTTCGTTTCTATTGAGATCTTCCTGTGTGTTAGTATTTTGCTCATCTTCTGGAACGCGTCCTTTGCCATGACAATTCACCTTCGGATCTCCGTGTCGCACTTTCCATATCCTGTTAGAACACTTCCTAGGTACTTAAATTCTTGGACTTGTTTGATTCTGTTATCCCCCACCTGTATTTGGCATTTTGGGTTGTATCTTTTGCTGATGACCATGCACTCAGTTTTCTTAAAGTTTATTTGTAGTCCCTTCTTGTCACTCTCCACTGCTACTTTCTGTATGAGATCTTGCAGCTCCTTCAGGTCCGCCAAATTTTCTTAGTAACCAAGGTAACGACTGACGACGACGTTCGATGGTGAGAGGAACGGAAAGATATAAAAAATGGAGAAAGTTAGAAAAGAAGGAAGGCAGAAGATATATTATATATTAGATGAGATTAATTTATTAGACTCTATATTGTGTCTATCAAAAAGACTTTTACAAAAATTGGTAGCCGGTTCTTTTATCTACGCTATCATTCTTTTAATGGTCATTTTTCAAACAACGTAC
Source organism: Ascarosepion bandense (assembly GCA_037127315.1). Classification (NCBI taxonomy): domain Eukaryota; kingdom Metazoa; phylum Mollusca; class Cephalopoda; order Sepiida; family Sepiidae; genus Ascarosepion; species Ascarosepion bandense. The sequence continues at coordinate 1,363,396 of JBBBDQ010002154.1, read as the reverse complement.
ATTCATTAGTTCCACAAGTTCAAACAATTACATCTAAGACTTAACATGCCATGCACACCGCATCGAAAAATCCCCATGTCAATCGTATTCTATTAGTAAGTAAGACTTTCCATTCAGACAGTTTCTTTCCCCGAACCACTACTTTATTGAACCGAAGGGATGTTAACTTGGTGACTTAAATTTTAACCCTCTTAATCAATCCCAAGTTGGAATCTATGCAGATGATACCAGGATTTACGCCATTCTCTGTAAGAATTCTGCAAAGGTTGACAAAATAAACCTGTTTGCTGCACTTCAAATGGATCTCTAATCTGTGATTGAATGGAGTAGGGGTGGCTGGTAAATTTGAATGCCCCCAAAACAAAGTTGCTCTCCTTGAAACACCATAGAAAAACATTCCTTCCTACCATTAAAAATGGATGATGTTAGACTCCAAGAGACTACAATTACAATAATCAAATTAGACTTTAAATGAAGTATTCTTGCGCTGTCTAAACTGGAGCTGCCTAATTCTCTTTTTTCAGCTTTAACAGAGTTCTTAAGCGTCTACCCGGCCTTTTCGGTGATGAATTATTTTCCACTATGCACCTACTTTGACGCAGATAAGACAAAAAGCCGAAAGTCTATTTACAGAGCCAAATATATATAGTATGTCAAAAAATTCCTTGGCTTCACTCTCTCAAATAACTTCTGTTGGATTTTTTTTTAATCATCTCACCCCAAGCAAGGCATTCCACTGCCACTATTGCGCATGGGGTTACATAGGAGAAGGTAAAGAGAAAGAGTGGTTAGACATAGGGAATGTCAGGAGGAAGGTGACAGATGAGTAAGGATAGCGAGGATGAGGGTTGGGCAGATGGGAAGAGTGTTTGATAGAATGGAAGCAGGTTAGTGTGTTAGGAGGTGTCTATTGACCTTACATTTAAACTCCTGGAGATTGTAGCCGTCGGGGAAGCAATCGTGTGGAAGAGAATTCCACAGTCGGGAAGTGCGAGGAAAGAAACTGTTGGAGTAGAAGTTACGGCTGCATTTTATCGGTTTCACTGTAAAAGGGTGGGATCTAGTTGCTAATATAGTATCTCGTGCAAATTCGTATTTAGGGGGCACCAGTGATCTAAGTTCGGAGCAGAAGCCATGAAAGTATTTATAGAAGAGACACAGGGAAGCCACGTCGCGCCGGTGGGAGAGAGACTGCAGGCGGTCTGCCAAGTCGGTATCTATCACATTACAGACCCTCCTCTGAACCTTATCGAGAAGCCCGAGGAGAACAGCAGGGGCACCCGACCAGATATGGCAGCAGTATTCAATGCACGGGAATTGGAATGACTTCATTGAATCCGTAACTGCATCTACTGCTAGGAATGTTGGTTCAATGTGTCGGGCTAGGAAGTTTTTCTCGTTAAAATCCATTTTGCACATTTATAAATCTACCATTCGTCCGTATACTGAATACTGTTGCCATATCTAGTCGGATGCTTCTGCTACTCGACTTGAGGTTTTCGAAAAAATCCAGTCTGCAATGTAAGCGATCATGACTTCAGTCACTTTCTCACCGACGTAATGTGACTTCCCTCGGTCATTTCTACAAGTATTTTCTTGGCAACTGCTCTGACGAGATTTTTCCCTGGTGCCCCGACCACATATATTTTGTTGTTGTTGTTGTTGTTGTTGTTTTTATGGCATATCAACACCTCGGCGGGTCATTTATTGCCAACTAAACTTTATTTATTTATTGCTGATAATACCTTCTTTTTTTTTCTTTCAACAACTTATTGTTAATTTTATATAAGTTTTGTGTCTAGTAATACATCTTTCTTTTCGAGTATCAAGATTCATTGGGATTTGTTTTTAAGGGCAGGGTCCCCAAGTCCTACCCTTGTTATTTAACCCATAACTGAAGGGAAGGGACGGATTAATACCTTTCCCAAGGCTACAAGTACTTAAGTGAATGTAGGGTATTCAACTGAAATTCGAACTCGGCTCACTGATTTCTCTTTCCGTGCCGATATACACTGCACCACAACGCAGATCCGTCACTAAACGCTTACAGCTCCTGGTATTCCCAAGCGGTCACCCATCTAAGTCCTGACCAGGCTCAGCGTTGCTTAACTTCGGTGATCGAGCAAGAACCTGTGTATTCAACGTGATATGGCCGTCAGCCACACATGTATTTACTCGTGCAACTAGATTGGCATCAATGTCCGACCATTTACTGTTAAAATAGTTAAATGTAATAATCTCTTCTACTGCAACAGTTTCTTTTCACGCACTTTCCATTTGTGGAACTCATTTCTATTTGCTTGATTCCTTGATAAATACAATCTACATAACGTCAATTGCCATCATTTATCTGCTTAATTTTCTTATTTTTTCTTTGACATTTTCTATACCTTTTTTTTTATTTCTCACTGTAAACCCCCTGCACACCAGTGGCATTTCCGCTTTGCTTGGGATAAAATGATTATTAAAAAATACTTTCTTTAAGTCTTTGGCCAATTGTTATCTATTCTACATATCCTCATAATCTGAAATTCTTACGTCTTCTACTTATGACAAAAAAAACAAAAAACAAATTCCGTAAACCTTTAGCAGAGACACATCATGGAAATATCCCCAGTGGTCGTCTGCTACAACGTGTTGTATCCGATCTCATCCACACTTAGCCTACAACGAACGACATTGCCCGGGTGCCACGTAGCCGGCTGCTGAGCGTCCGACCACGGCGGTGAGTGGTCGTATGCTAGGCGTCTGACTCGCGTCTGATCGCGCCAACGTGTTGTATCCGATCTCATCCACACTTAGCCTACAACGAACGACATTGCCCGGGTGCTACGTAGCCAGCTGCTGAGCGTCCGACCACGGCGGCGAGTGGTCGTATGCTAGGCGTCTGACTCGCGTCTGATCGCGCCAACGTGTTGTATCCGATCTCATCCACACTTAGCCTACAACAAACGACATTGCCCGGGTGCCACGTAGCCGGCTGCTGAGCGTCCGACCACGGTGGCGAGTGGTCGTATGCTAGGCGTCTGACTCACCTCTGATCACTCCAGCGTGTTGTACCCGATCTCATCCAGACTTTGCCTACATTCAGGCAGCATCTTCCCAATAACTTAGGCTTTGCAGAACAGACTACCGGCAGAATCCTTCCTTAATCCCGAACATTTTGACTTCTTCAAATCGAGGTTTAACCAATATATTTCCTGCATAACCCAATGACCTTCACTTTTTGTGCCTTTTCTTACATTCATGCAACACAGTAACCCCTACCTTGTGTGACTCTTAGGTCTTGTATTTGGGTGAACCTTAGGATAAAAAATGATTTGCTTACACCGTGAACCTTACGCTGCTCTGTAACTCTATTTGCACATAAAAAAATATACTTCTTGGTTTAATACAACGGAGCGAAAGAGATTATTATTAGTGGTACTGTTGATTTTGCAGTTTATTGTATTTCGCGATATGAGGTTTTCTTAAAAATATTGAATGCTTATGTGCTTCTAAAATCCGAGAAATAGAAAGATTAGCTGGAAATTGGGGAAGAAAAAAAAATATTTTTCCTATTGTGTTCAGGAGCGAATTTTTGGCCAGTGGAAGTGAGAAATGGCGACAGTTTCTTCCCAAGAAATATTTGCGACAGATTTCCAGCAAAATGTTTTTCCAATCACTGCCATTTTGACCCCTTAAAGTCTAGGGTTAACTGTTATTTCTGCATAAGCCCTATGAACTTTTTGGCAACACTAGTTTCACACTCTACCATAAGTGACTCTTGGGCCTTGTATTGGGTGGGAAATAGTTGTAAAAAAAATAGTGATATATTATTTAATATCACCCTCGAATAATTTTTTTAAGCCGGTGAATTTTGAGTGACATTTATTTTTAATGAATGCGTTCAGGTTGTTAAGTGGGTGAGGTGAGCAGTTAGTTGGAAAATCTATTAAAGTCTTCACGCCACGACGATCGTTGTGTATCAGTGGGGGAGTTTTGCTTCATCTGTGTTGGTTGGGAGCTTTCTTGCATTAGAGCATATTAAGCAAACACTTCCCACTGTGGAAGATTCGTTAAGACGTTTTCACTGCACCCCTCCAGCACACATATCTAACCTTCTTTCTCCCCACCTCTCCCTCTCTCCCCCTCTTCCTCTCTCTCTCTCTCTCTATATATATATATATATATTTGTAAATATTAAGACAGACACGTCATTCGATTGTTAAGAGGAAATGTAGGCCTATTTCAGACGAACCATTATCAGCTTCCGTCTTTATTGTACAAAAGATTTTACAAAGACGGAAGCTGATGATGATTCGCCTGAAATAGGCCCATACTTCCGCTTAACCATGGAATAACGTGTCTGTGTTAATTTTTACATATATTTGCGCTATATGTATTTATATACATATATATTTCGAGCTCTCCCAGAGAGTTATCCTACCACTTTATGTACAGGTTAATCCTTTGGATTCTTCTATATCTACACTGCATGTTTATATTTTTATATATATATATATATATATATATATATATATATATATATATATATATACCACTCAACCACGAATAATACCACAGTCTAAACGGAGTCAAATCAAGGCTATAGAACACAATTTTCGATTTTATGCAAACATCCACCTCTGGTCTGAAATGTATCGTAATGTCACTAAATGTAAACATATAACATTACGGAAAATCAAGTGGTCTAAGATGCACCAGATCAATTGGTGGCTCTCCCTTTGTTGATAGGAATTGCAGGTTCGAATCCTGCCGAATGACGCACATTTTCGTACAAAATTTATAGTAAATAATCAGGCCGGTAGAAATAATTTTATCAATATACTGTTTGGTTAAAAACAGAATATCTACGCAAATACGAATATCGATTAAAATTTATGTTAAAACAAATAATTTCATTATGTCGGTTGTTAAAACCATTTCATTAATCTTCGGGATTTTCCGTAACATTGTATGTTTAAATATGTTTAAATAATTATTTGCAAATATCTGGAACGTGTTTTTGTGTTATTAAGGTTAAAATTTAATCTATAGAATATTACTTAATTTAATACTCATAATAATAATGCAGCTAGCAATGTATTGGATCATTTCTGCATAACTTATGTTCGGAATAGAAAAGAATTATAAAACACAAGAAGAATTTAATAAAAAACGTAACCGCATAATTTGTCTGTTTTTTTTTTTTTTGTTTTTTTTGTTTTTTAACGAGCCCAAATATTCAATTATATATTGTTATGGAGACTTACCCATATGACACATGAACTCATCAAGAATACATCTGTGGCACTTCAAAGCAGAGAAAGAATAAGTATACACGGTAAGAGCCCGACCCGGCCTTGAGCAGGGTCTACAGGATATTTTTGGTTTAGCTTAAGGGCTCTGAAATCCCACTTTAATTGAACTTGAGTCGCATCTCCTTGGACATCCGACCTAGGGGGGAAGTGGTAAATACCGAGTAAGAGTAAGATATAGAGAGACGCAGAGAGAAACAGAGAGAGAGAGAGAGAGAGAGATCGGAATCTATTCTAGTAGATAACTCTGACAGTCAGACAGTCTGACAGTCAGACTAAACAGTCACGTTAATAATCTCTCATTGGTATATCTTTGTACTACTGTCTTTGTAATATATGTGTTTAACGTTATTCCGCCTTTGTGTCCTTTCTTGCCCCAACAGGACCACAAGAACTTGGTAACGAGGCCACAACACACACACACACACACACACACACACACACACACACACACACACACACACACACATATATATATATATATATATATATATGAAATTATTTGTTTGAACATTATTTTTGATCGGTACTCGTATTTAAGTAGATATTATGTTTATAATCAAACAGTATATATGTTTATTTCTACGGCCTGATTATTTACGATAAATTTTTGTTACGAAATGGCACACAAAATATCTACTTAAATACGAGTATCGATCAAGAATACTGTTCAAACAAATAATTTCAAATTGTCGGTTGTTTATAATCATTTCGTTAATCTTCGTTAATTTCTGTTATATATATAACGTCTCTATGAAACGTGTCACAGGAATAGAAGTGGTAGGGGGAAGGAAATAAAGAACAAAAGGCAGGGAAAAGTTAACAAAGAAATAAAATTTTAAAAAATATTTCTTAACGACTGACCACGACCTTCGATGGTGAAAGGGAGGGAAAGATATAAAAATGGAGAAGTTAAAAAACGAAGGAAGAACGGAGATAATATATTATACATTAGATTAGATTAATTTATTAGACTCTGTATTGTGTCTGTCAGAAATACTTTAACAAAAATTGGTAGCCGGTTCCTCACAAGAAGACAAGAACAAAGAAGAACAAAACACTATACAAATCCTTTACTGTTTTTTAGCTATTAAGTCTAAATTTTACGTTAGACCCTGACAAATGTACAATCCAAGATATAATAAAAAAATACTTGACTTATTACCAGAACATTTTGTATATCCTAATACTTTCGGTTATTTTTTAACCATCAGGAGCACAAGAAACGTGAATAAAAAGCTTAATCTTAGTGCCTTATCAATCGTCTACAACGAAACTTGTATATAAGAAGTATTACAGCCAATATATATATATATATATATATATATATATATATATATATATATATATATATATATGCGGTGTAGATATAGAAGAGTCCAAAGGAGTATCGTGTATACAAAGTAGTAGGATAACTTACTAGGAAAGTTCTAAATATATATGTATATAAATATACGTAAATATAAGACAGGCACGTTATTGCATGGTTAAATGGAAGTATACACCCACTTAACTATGGAATAACGTGTCTGTCATATTTTTACGTATATATATATATAATAGAACCTAATGAGCCAGACGAACCTACCTAGGGGTTTCTCCTAAACGGATAGTCAAGGAAAGCTTATCCTGATGATCCGTTTAGGAGAAACCTAGGTAGTTTCGTCTGGCTCATTAGGTTATATTAAGTTTGCTCTACTTTTGTATTGTGTGCTTTCTGTTAGGTGGTTACTCGAGTTGGGTTGTTTCTTTTTTTCTTTGGGCTTCTAGCAGATTTCTGTCCGAAGACTTTTGACAGACTTTCATGTTCTAAGCTCTTTCTTTTTTCTTTTTTAAAAACCATTTTTTTCTTCGTTCGAAAGTTTTCAAGGAAGATTTTCGAAACGAGTATAACTATATATAATCACGTTTATATATATATATATATATATATATATATATATATATATACATCCGCAGACAGATCTGTTTAGCTCATCAGTACGGTTAGACATTCGTTTGCTTTTTACATAGGATCGAAACCCGACCGAAATGGCGACAGTCAGCGATACTACCTCTGAGCTATGGGCGCTCGGTAGAAGGAGGCAGACTTGTAACGTGTGATGTACCATGTATTCATACGATACATATCTCTCTCTCTCTCTCTCTCTCTCTCTCTATATATATATATATATATATATACGCCAACCTGCATTATAAGCCAAACGTTTGAGACAACTAAGTAGATTTGATAATTAATGTTTCATATCTCATTTGGTTTAATAAATTACTGCTAAAATCCGATGCATTAACTACTTAACCCATTAGTACATGGCGACTAACTTCTAACCGCAAATCATAAAAATTTACAAGTTCTATGATTGCCATTAGACCAGAAGTTTTATTAGGCAAAAAATGCTAAAATTATCAGGAGACTTTATGCAGTAATAGGTTAATTTCAATATTACTATTTAATATATGATAAAGATCTTAAGGAAGAGGAAGTACCTCTGGGACGAAATGAGGTAGTAAATTAGTTTTGGAGAAATATCAGGCAACATTCAATTCTTTTGGGGGTTCATCGAAATCTAAATGGTGGCCTCAACTTTTTGGCCTGTAGTTTATACATAAATATAGACACATGTAATTTCGAAAGAAACAAACACTCACACAGAAACAGTACGTATAAAAAAATAGTTTTGCAAACTTTGAAGACGGCGTTTCGCACACCAAAACAAAGACAAAACCATGTGTCCGCAAATCGTTCATATTTTAAGTGTAAAGAAGGTTACAGAAAATGGTTTGTGTTGCAAACGGCTACAATTGACTTTCGTGTACATTTATGGTTACCCCGTCTTCTATGTTTAACGTGTGTAGTAGTTATTTTAACTGAGAAGTGTCCCATTTAACACTGTCAGACATTTTATATCGTGAGCTGGTAGAAATGATATTTACGTACGGCCGCGCGAATAGTAATGGACCCGAGGCTACACGGCTGTATCAAATTGCGTTTCCAGATCGTCATTGCTGCTGTTTACCGTTACGTTGCTGTGACCAGATCCGTAGCAACACAAACGATAGAGAAAAAAAAATGATAATAATAAATAATAATTTCTTCTACTTACTTACTCTGTAGTAATTAGGAACTTTATCTGTTACCGTTACCGAAATAAGAATTATAAATTCCGATAGTCCAATCCAAATGCAATTTTATCAATTTTTAAAGTAGCAAAATATACAATAATTTGCATAAAAGGTCCTTTATGCGTACAGTAAACGAATTAACAGATATTTAAAATGTTGAAAAAATGAAAATTACATTTAGTAATAATTAAAACTTACGAAAATGGCGGAAGTTATTTCCCTTTAATCAGTTGTATTACAGCTGATAATAATTGTTATTTACGTTAATTCACTAACGTAAACATTTTAGATTGTCTTTTTATTATCAAAAAGACAATATTATTAAAAGCTCAATATTTATTTTTGAGCTATATTATATTGAAGATTTTACTCATAGATAAAACTTTACTGATATTTTTTTCTAAATTAATATATTTACATAAATTGAATAGGCAAAATGTACACAAAGGGTTGTATTCACCCTATTGTTTAAATATTTAAGAGACTTTAATTAGGCTAAAAGTCTAAAAAGCCGTTTACATTCAAGTTATTAAAACAATAATTTTAACTTGAATAAATTACATATTAGCGCAGTTAATATGTAAAAATATTGATATAGAGGCTTTGAAATACGCCGTAGTAGGTACCAATAGTTCTACCCCTTATCATTTAAGTTAATAAATTAAGTTGCGAATTAATTATTTCACAACTTAGAAAATTACGATTTCATATGGAATTTATGAAATCGGAGAAAATCTGGATAAGTCTGTAAGTTTATGACGCTCAGGTAATTCTGGTTTAATTTGACAAGCTTACGCAAAACGAAAACTCTTGCAGACGATATTTATTCCGCATGGCGCGAGTTTTGAAATTAGTGCAGATGTCCACGTAAGCGTTCATTACCAAGGATGCACCAAAGACACGCCCATATTCCAAATAAGGAATTTTTTGAATAATACAAAAACACGCTCATATTCCAAATAAGGAATTTTTAAAATAAATCCTAAAACCTTCAGGATTAAAGCGTTTATACAATTTAAATACAGACATTTTTGCTTTAATAACAGCGCAAAAACTTATAATTGTAAACATTTCAACCGAGAAAATATTTTACAATAAAATATTAAAAATAATTACCATTTGTTTGAATTTTTTTTTTTTTTTAATCATATCACCCCAAGCAAGGCGAAAACACCACTAATGCGCAGGGGGCTACGTAAGAGTGAAAAGATTGGAAAAGAGAAAAACCGGAAACCACATCCTAAACAGGAAACAAGGGATGAGCCTCTTCACCTGTTCAATAGACGTGGGTGGAGTGTGAACCGGGCGATAGTTTAAACTATCTACTCCAATTGAAAAAAAAAATAAAATAAAAAAAAGAGTGAAAAGATTGGAAAAGAGAAAAAACCGGAAACCACATCCTAAACAGGAAACAAGGGATGAGCCTCTTCACCTGTTCACTAGATGTGCTTGGAGTGTGAACCGGGCGATAGTTTAGTCTATCTACTCCAATTGAAAAAAAAAAACAAAATAAAAAAAATAAAAAAAAGAGTGAAAAGATTGGAAAAGAGAAAAAAAATCGGAAACCACATCCTAAACAGGAAACAAGGGATGAGCCTCTTCACCTGTTCAATAGACGTGGGTGGAGTGTGAACCGGGCGATAGTTTAAACTATCTACTCCAATTGAAAAAAAAAATAAAATAAAAAAAAGAGTGAAAAGATTGGAAAAGAGAAAAAACCAGAAACCACATCCTAAACAGGAAACAAGGGATGAGCCTCTTCACCTGTTCAATAGATGTGCGTGGAGTGTGAACCGGGCGATAGTTTAGTCTATCTACTCCAATTGAAAAAAAAAAACAAAATAAAAAAAATAGTGTGAAAAGATTGGAAAAGAGAAAAACCGGAAACCACATCCTAAACAGGAAACAAGGGATGAGCCTCTTCACCTGTTCAATAGACGTGGGTGGAGTGTGAACCGGGCGATAGTTTCGTCTATCTTCTCCAATTGAAAAAAAAAAACAATATAAAAAAAAGAGTGAAAAGATTGGAAAAGAGAAAAAAATCGGAAACCACATCCTAAACAGGAAACAAGGGATGAGTCTCTTCACCTGTTCAATAGACGTGGGTGGAGTGTGAACCGGGCGATACAGAAAAATAATTTTTACAATAGTGATAAGTATTTTGGGATTTCATCTCAGATTGTATTTGTATTTATCAACGTCTACCGTAAACATAAGTATAATAACTCAAAAACGAAGATTCGTTTTTGAACAAAAAAAAGCCGAAGAAAATTCTCTGCATAAAAATAATAACTTCCCATGTCATGAATTCAAACAGAAAATATCTACACAACCTTTCTTTAAACAATTTAACCCACATGTAGACATTTTTTAATTGAAACATGTGGCATCATACACAGCTGACATTCTCCTATGAATTTCAACTGGTTTGCACCCTTCGCAACTAAAAACTTGATAACTGACCTCTGTTCAATCCTGGAGCTTACTGCTTGGTCGGCCATCCATGTTAATCTCCAAAACTCTCAAAGTTTTTTTTTATCTGCAAAAAAAATTAAATCCATTTGAAAAAGAAGTAAAGGAAAAAATTTAAAAAACTAAGTAAGCTTCTATCTGTATTAGAAGTCCTTATACCGAAAAATTCACCTTACTTATTGAATGACCCTCGTAGATGTCCTTATACCGAAACATTCACCTTATTTATTGAATGAGCCTCGTAGAAGTCCTTATACCGAAAAATTCACCTTACTTATTGAATGACCCTCGTAGATGTCCTTATACCGAAACATTCACCTTATTTATTGAATGACCCTCGTAGAGGTCTTTATACCGAAAAATTCACCTTATTTATTGAATGACCCTCGTAGAAGTTCTTATACCGAAAAATTCACTTTATTTATTGAATGACCCTCGTAGAAGTCCTTATACCGAAAAATTCACCTTATTTATTGAATGACCCTCGTAGAAGTCCTTATACCGAAAAATTCACTTTATTCATTGAATGACCCTCGTAGAAGTCTTTATACCGAAAAATTCACCTTATTTATTGAATGACCCTCGTAGAAGTCTTTATACCAAAAAATTCACCTTATTTATTATATGACCCTCGTACAAGATCCCCTCTGCGCCATCTTCGAACTCCATTTAAAGTCGCAGAACAGAATCTTTTGCTCACTTACCGTCTAATTACCGCAGGCAATTATCATTGCTAGTAGAAGTAGATTGAGGAAAAAAAAGCAGATAATATTTCCGACGATTTCGCTTACGAGAGAGACAGCAAAGATAACAACTTGTGTGCAGTAAGAGATTCTGATCTGCTGCGGCACACGTGCTTTTGAAGAGTTGTTTTCGTAGAGCAGGAAGCAAACAAAAAGCCGGGCAGAGGTTTGATATTATCTCACCACAGAAACAGAGCGAAACAAAACGAGTAATTTAACGAGACCAACAAATAATCATATTCAGTCTCAGAATTAACCCTAGATAACGAAACTAACATACAGACACGCCGTACATCTATCTATCTATCTATCTATCTATCTATCTATCTATCTATCTATCTATCTATCTATCTATCACACACTTATTGTTTCTTATATTTAAATGAAAATCATTTTCACAACAATCATAAAACATTGCCTGATGACAAGGTAGAAATATCAAAACATAGAAATTTCCTATTCCCCGTGTATTTTTATTTAAAAAACAAATTCAATTAAATGATTCTATCTATCTATCTATCTATCTATCTATCTATCTATCTATCTATCTATCTATCTATCTATCTATCTATCTATCAACCTGTTCATATCTATCTATCAACCTGTTCATCATCTATCTATCTATCTATCTATCTATCTATCTATCTATCTGTCTATCTATCTATCTCATTCTCTTCATTGATATCTATCTATCTATCTATCTATCTATCTATCTATCTATCTCATTCTCTTCATTGATATCTATCTATCTATCTATCTATCTATCTATCTATCTATCTCATTCTCTTCATTGATATCTATCTATCTATCTATCTATCTATCTATCTATCTATCTCATTCTCTTCATTGATATCTATCTATCTATCTATCTATCTATCTATCTCATTCTCTTCATTGATATCTATCTATCTATCTATCTATCTATCTATCTATCTATCTCATTCTCTTCATTGATATCTATCTATCTATCTATCTATCTATCTATCTATCTATCTATCTATCTCATTCTCTTCATTGATATCTATCTATCTATCTATCTATCTATCTCATTCTCTTCATTGATATCTATCTATCTATCTATCTATCTATCTATCTATCTATCTCATTCTCTTCATTGATATCATCTATCTATCTATCTATCTATCTATCTATCTATCTATCTATCTATCTAAATCCGCTTAAAGAGAGTCAACTTTGGACTCAAAGCACGTCTAGCGACACAAATACCATCATGGACACTGAATATACAAATATAATTTTCGTTTAGTTTAGTCGTTTGTTTTACCAGCATATCTACCCTTTTGGGTCATTTAATGCTGAAGAATTTGCTTGGTTTTTGTTTACTGCTTGTTGATCTTTTGTGAGTATTGCTGTAGAGGTGTTGTGATTTTAAGTGTGATGGTTATATGCTATCTTCTCTTGAAACAATATTTTGTTATATAATTTTGTTGCTCTAGACTTCAAATAGGCCACACCGTTGTCACCCATTCACACCTACTAAAAGGTGAGGAGGCACCAATTTGCATTCCATGTCAGGAGCTCTACACAGTGAAACATATACTAACGCGCTTCATAGATCCTGAACAAATGCGATTAACATACTATCAAGAAAACAATCTGAAATACATCTGCAACAAAAGATAAGTTATATTATTAATATTAAATACAATAAATCTACACTTTAAACAAAATTTTCACTGCTTCTCATATTTTTTTTACCTGTATAGACAGAGGAAAGCAACGGATAACATAATTGAAGGACGTAATCAGGTGGATGATGGAACGAGGGTTACATGGTGTAACAGGAGAAGGGTGCTCAGAGCCACCAGGGATTGGGAGACGTGGAAAGCCATGATCGCCTACGTCCTGAAAGGACAAGGCACATAGAAGAAGAAGATATATGCCATCTGTTTATAAGAAATTATAATGTGGTTATAAATTGGGGGATCAATTCTATATTATAATTAATATATAAACTGATCCCTCATTTTGTGGCAATGCTAGTTTCGATACATTTATATTCTAGATTTATGGGCTTGAGCTAGTGGATCGTAAAAAGTAACAGGCCAGATAGAGGGGAAAAAGAGAGAGAGGAAAGCAGCGGATAACATACTTGAAGGACCTAATCAGGTGGATGATGGAACGAGGGTTGTGTGGTGTGACAGTAGAAGGCGTGCTAAGAGCCACCAGTGCTAGGGAGACGTGAAAAATCATGATTGCCTCTGTCCTGAAACGACAGGGCACATAGAAGTAGTGAGTTAACTGAGAAGTGTTCCATTTAACAATGACAGGACATTCATATTGTGAGCAGGCAGATATAATTTTTAAATATAGCCACCTGAATGGTAGTGGACATGAGGCTTCACGACTGTATCAGATTGCATTTCCAGACTGAAGGCAGCCAAGTCATCCAACCTTTGCTGCAGTTTATGCTTCGGATATCATGGATCGATCATGTGAGCAATGATGAGGTCTTGGAAATGATGGAAACAAAAGGAAATTAATACTGAGCATCAGGAAGAGACAGCTGAAGTTACTCGGACATGCAGTGAGGAAGGAGGGCTTGGAGAACCTGATATTAACAGGCCAGATAGAGCGAAAAAGAGACAGGGGAAAGCAACGGATAACTTATTTGAAGGACCTAATCAGGTGGATGATGGAACGAGGGTTGCATGCTGTAACAAGAGAAGGCATGCTAAGAGCCACCAGGGATAGGGAGGCGTGGAAAGCCATGATCGCCTACGTCCTGAAGAGACAGGGCACACAGAAGAAGAAGATAGACAGATAGGTAGATATAGATAGATAGATAGATAGATAGATAGATAGATAGATAGATAGATATTAATGAAGAGAATGAGATATACACACATACACATATATATATGTGTGTGTGTGTGTGCGTGTGTGTGTGCGTGTGTGTAATTTATTTGTTTAAACGAATTTTATATGCATACTGATATTTGAGTAATTGTTTGTTTTTATGAGTAAGCAGTATATTTGTTTATTTTCAGAAGCCTGAATATTCGAGAAACCCTGTTAGAAAAATATTAGTTGCATATTTAACAAATTCATAAAAAGTTGGATTTCATCCATTTCTCAATATATATATACATATATATATATTAAATAAATTGCAAACATTGTGTCTGCTTTTTTTCATAAAATCATGCTTTAACACGTGCATGACATGATAACATAAAAAATCGATTTTTCACGTTCTAATGAGCGCTAAGCAATTTGTCAACCGTTATATTTGAAGCAAGAAGAAAATTTACAGTAATTTTTAGCAACACAGTTATTTTTAGCAACACAGTTATTTTTTTTTATTTTTTACCACAACTCACACTAATGAAGATCATCTCGGAAGGAGATTGAAAGTACTTGGGAACATCGAGAAATTAATAATAAAATCACCTGTCAACGTTACAATTCATCTCATTTCTTACATATTACGCGAAAGATTATCCGTGAATAGGTTTGGGTTTTATTAAAAATATGAAGACACAATGTTTGCGACCTTTTAATCTGACATATTTAACAGAAAATTTGCTGCCTGTATATATATATATATATATATATATATATATATATATATACAGGCAGCATATATATATATATATATATATATATCCGCAAACAGATCTGTTTTGCTCTAAAAAATGACTAGATACAACAGATTATAAATATCTATCTATCTATCTATCTATCTATCTATCTATCTATCTGAGCCTGTTCCTATCTATCTATCTATCTATCTATCTATCTATCTATCTATCTATCTATCTATCTATCTGAGCCTGTTCCTATCTATCTATCTATCTATCTATCTATCTATCTATCTATCTATCTATCTATCTGAGCCTGTTCCTATCTATCTATCTATCTATCTATCTATCTATCTATCTATCTATCTATCTATCTATCTATCTAGCCTGTTCCTATCTATCTATCTATCTATCTATCTATCTATCTATCTAAGCCTGTTCCTATCTATCTATCTATCTATCTATCTATCTATCTATCTATCTATCTATCTATCTAGCCTGTTCCTATCTATCTATCTATCTATCTATCTATCTATCTATCTATCTATCTATCTATCTCATCCTGTTCCTATCTATCTATCTATCTATCTATCTATCTATCTATCTATCTATCTATCTACCTTTCTATCTATCTATCTATCTATCTATCTATCTATCTATCTATCTATCTATCTATCTATAACACACGTATTGTTTCTTATATTTAAATGAAAATCATTTTCACAACAATGATAAAACATTGCCAGATGACAAGGTAGAAAACAATAAGTGTAATGCAAAAATGTCTAAAGCACGAACGTGTCTATCAGACAGAATCAATCAATTAAGTGCCATTTACACGCTTGGGTGATCATGTCTCGAAAAAACATGACTGACTGGGCAGAAGATTTTTCAGCAGTAAGTTGACATTTTTTTCTGCGGTAGACTGATTGCCACCCAAGGCTATAGAATCCAATTTGACTTGATATTTGACCCATAGCTGGAGGTAGAAATGACGTAATATCTTTCCCAATGTTTTGCACTAAAAAATGCAGTGAATTCAACTGGATTCACAATGCATATCCCAAGTATAAACATTTAGAAAGAATTCTTACACATCGTTATCTGAAAAACAAAACAAAAGCAATTATGAACTTTAAAATGCATAAAATCTACTTTAGGTTTAATAAGTTTATATATATACTAGCATCATAGCCCGGTGTTGCACGTGCAACTCAGAACATTTAGTAGTAAGAGAAAAAAATATATTTTTTTTTGTTTTACGTAAACGTGATTTGATATTTTGTGTGACATTGTAAACAACATTGCGTTTGTTTTTGTTTCAATATTACGAGGGAAAATATTTACATTTTTTCTTGAGTAAATGAATTTAACATAAAAAAAAATCACTTATTTTGTTTTACTGAAATTAGAAATATAAAACTATTACGCTCTCAGTTCAAAAATTTTCGAAGAATATTTAAAAATGTAGAAATATAAAAACTATTACGCTCTCAGTTCACGTGTGATTTGATTTCTGTGACGTAATCTAGCAACCATCTTAGATCTTAGATGTTTTACGGAGCAAATGTAAACAATCGGCACTATTGGCCAAAAAGTGCGAAAGGGAAAATTGCTGAACTTAAACTCAAAAAGTATGTGTCGGCCTGGCTTTCCTGTAAATATGTGTCTTTAGAAAGTTGTATGGCGTAGTTTAAAAAATGTAGGCGTGCATAGCTTACAGTCACACACAGACTCACAGATTGACTTTTATATATATATATATATATATATATATATTATTGAGTGATACAAAAGCACACCAAGAAAATAACATTGGGGTGGAAATATTCAAAGTCTAATATACTCAACATGACACCCAGAGGATACCAAACACTTGCCTCACAGCCAAATGTGCGATATGATTAGAAGTTTTGACTCAAACAGTGTATTAACTTGCCGATGGGATCCAGTTAAAAATATTTTCATTTCGAATAACCCAGTCCAACCAGAGAGTTTACGATTGAAGGTGTTTCTAAGTAACAGGCTGGCGACTCCGAAATCGACGTTGGATGTCTCATGCTGCAAACATAAAAAAACATTATTATACTTACACTGCCGGCCATAATTATTAGGCTACACCAGTGTCTCTAGAAAGTTTGAATGGCGTAGCTTAAAAAATGTAGGTGTGCAGTCACACACAGACACACTGATTGCCTTATATATATATATATATATATATATATATATATATAGATATAGATATTTATATACATATATAAATGATTATATTTCTAAGGAATAAATGGATTTTATTTTTAATCCGGTATGTTTATTACGTCATTATAAGGCGTATTTGAATTAAACGCCCTATTTTCAGTCTTACGCCCTATTTTCAGTCTTACGCCCTATTTTCAGTCTTATGCCCTATTTTCAGTCTTACGCCCTATTTTCTGTCTTACGCCCTATTTTCAGTCTTATGCCCTATTTTCAGTCTTACGCCCTATTTTCAGTCTTACGCCCTATTTTCAGTCTTATACCCTATTTTCAGTCTTACGCCCTATTTTCAGTCTTATACCCTATTTTCAGTCTTACGCCCTATTTTCAGTCTTACGCCCTATTTTCAGTCTTATGCCCTATTTTCAGTCTTATACCCTATTTTCAGTCTTACGCCCTATTTTCAGTCTTATGCCCTATTTTCAGTCTTACGCCCTATTTTCAGTCTTATGCCCTATTTTCAGTCTTACGCCCTATTTTCAGTCTTATGCCCTATTTTCAGTCTTATACCCTATTTTCAGTCTTACGCCCTATTTTCAGTCTTACGCCCTATTTTCAGTCTTACGCCCTATTTTCAGTCTTATGCCCTATTTTCAGTCTTATACCCTATTTTCAGTCTTACGCCCTATTTTCTGTCTTATGCCCTATTTTCAGTCTTACGCCCTATTTTCAGTCTTACGCCCTATTTTCAGTCTTATACCCTATTTTCAGTCTTATGCCCTATTTTCAGTCTTATACCCTATTTTCTGTCTTACGCCCTATTTTCAGTCTTATGCCCTATTTTCAGTCTTATACCCTATTTTCAGTCTTACGCCCTATTTTCAGTCTTACGCCCTATTTTCAGTCTTATGCCCTATTTTCAGTCTTATACCCTATTTTCAGTCTTACGCCCTATTTTCAGTCTTATACCCTATTTTCAGTCTTACGCCCTATTTTCAGTCTTACGCCCTATTTTCAGTCTTATGCCCTATTTTCAGTCTTATACCCTATTTTCAGTCTTACGCCCTATTTTCTGTCTTACGCCCTATTTTCAGTCTTATGCCCTATTTTCAGTCTTACGCCCTATTTTCAGTCTTATGCCCTATTTTCAGTCTTATACCCTATTTTCAGTCTTACGCCCTATTTTCAGTCTTATACCC
This sequence comes from Ascarosepion bandense, assembly GCA_037127315.1. NCBI lineage: Eukaryota > Metazoa > Mollusca > Cephalopoda > Sepiida > Sepiidae > Ascarosepion > Ascarosepion bandense. The sequence goes on along the minus strand of JBBBDQ010002154.1, from coordinate 1,344,818 downwards.
TATTTTCAGTCTTATACCCTATTTTCAGTCTTACGCCCTATTTTCAGTCTTATGCCCTATTTTCAGTCTTATACCCTATTTTCAGTCTTACGCCCTATTATCTGTCTTACGCCCTATTTTCAGTTTTATGCCCTATTTTCAGTCTTACGTCTGTGCTTTGTCCCGGAGTCCATATCATTTTTATTTAGATTTCTCGAATACGTAATCTTTAAAGTTAAATTAAAAATTAGTCGTGTATTTCAAATACGTGTATCCTCGATGTTTGAAGTAATACATGCATACATACATACATACATACATATATCTTAATTCCAAAAGGATGATCAGATAGGTAAATCCCCAAAAATCCGATCCTATTAATATTAATTTCATTAACATCAAAATTGATCAAACAAACATTTGGAAATGTAAATCCGTTGGATAGCTATTTCTACGAGGAATTCCTCGCTTCTTTAGCAACGGCCGAATGCAAAAACTTTAATTATTCAAATCCAAATGTGTTAAATCTTTTTTTAAAAAAATCTTTTAATACATTTGAATTTGAATAAATAAAATTTTGGTTGCAGCCGTTGCTGAGGAAACGAGGAATTCCTCGTAGAAATGGCTAACTAACGGTTTTAAATTTTGAAATTTTTGTTTTATTTTATTCATATATATATATATATATATATACAAAAAATACCTCTTAGATTCATACAACCATGGATGATAACGCCATAATTCCTTGTAATTTTAAAAGCTGCGCGTTCAAAAATTCCCTGCCACGTTAGCGTTCTTAAAAAAAAAGTTAAACAGTAAAATCAGTTATTGCAAATCGCCTGAAGACAACTCCCGTGGTAGAAACCCAGGTTGCGTAATAACTCTTTTACAAATCAAAATTATAATATATATATATATATATATATATATATATATATATATATATAAGGAGAGAGAGAGAAATGTTGATTGAAAAGTAACTCCGTATTTTAAAATACTTAGAATTTATTCATTGATAATAATTTTTATAAGAAATATATATGAGAGGAAAGCTTTTCGTATGAGGTTTTATTTAAAAATCGATATGAGCACTAGATTATGTTACCAGCTCCTCGAGTACTCCAGGGATCACTTCAAATGGTTTCACCAGGAACTTTTATGGGATGGATGACATAAGTTCTTGTCTTCGCCTTTAAACTTGTCCCAAAGTTTTGTTTTGGGATAGTAGACTTGCTCCAAAGAAAAAAGTTACAGTGTTTTAAGCCAGCACTTCTGACTGGCCACTCATATCTAAAATAGAAAGTCAGTTTTTTAATCACTCGGTATATATATATATATATATATATATATATATATATATATATATATATATACACAAGTATGGGTGAAATAATATTCCTTGTCGAAAGAAACACTATTTTTAAAAATGTGCTCAATACAAAGTAGAGCTAATAATATTTATTCAGAAATTATTACATGTATATGTTACAATATCACTACAAAAGTAGCTATTTTGTTTCGACACTTCTTGTGTCATGTCAAGTGACAAGAAGTGTCGAAACAAAATAGCTACTTTTGTAGGATGTTGTAACATATCCATGTTATAATTTCTGAATAAATAATTAAATATATATATATATAAACACGTTGTGTTAAACGATAGAGACAACTTAATCTTGTATATTTTCTTTTGTATTTTCTCATATCTTATAATGAGACTTTTTATTTCCGAATTATATTTATGCAAAAATTGTCCAAAGGGTAACCGAGTACTTTCGAACATCATCGTTCATCATCAGGGTCAAAATTACACTTTAAACACCGAAATTTGCCTTGTAGAAGAAAACGTGTTACGTCATTTTGAAGAATTATAGAAACGTTAAGAAAATCACGCGTGCATGTTGTTTGCATTATTACTTCCCTTGAATTTAAAAAAAATTAGACTTCATCACCACGAATAACGATCAGTTTAAACGAAGTCAAATTAAACCTATGACACAATTTTCATCATTTTGGTCGTCATTCGTGGTCGAGAGGTCGCCAGATCACATGGTACTTTCCCCTATGTGGATAGGGGTCGAATGAGACATATTTTCGTAATAAAAAAATATTGTAAATAATCAGGCTGGTAGAAATGAATATATAATACTGTTTGATTAAGAACAGAATATCTACTTAAATACGATTATCGATCAAAAACAATGTTCAAACAAATCATTTCAAATTGTCGGTTGTTTATAACCAGTTTCATTAATCTTCGTTAATTTCCGTAATATAAACAGAATATCTACTTAAATACGAGTATCGATCAAAAACAATGTTCAAACAAATCATGTCAAATTGTCGGTTGTTTATAACCAAGTTTCGTTAATCTTCGTTAATATATATATATATATATATATATATATATATATATATATATATAATCTACATCTAAATATCTACCTCTTAAGAAATATAAGATTTTGTTAATAGAAAAGAAGACATTAAGCTAAAACTTGAAGAGTGAATAACTGTCGCCTGTAATAACTGCCACAAAAATACATGGACGGAACCTCAGTGGATCAAAATAATTCAATAATTCAAATTTGAAGAACAATGGAACATTTTACGGAACAACTCATTAAATTTATTAGTTACTCACTCTAACGGAACTTAACATAATTTTATTTTAAAAATCAGTAATTTTTTAAAAGTGCATCGACACCCTGGATATCTATCTATCTATCTATCTATCTATCTATCTATCTATCTATCTATCTATCTATCTATCTATCACAGCCTGTTCATTATCTATCTATCTATCTATCTATCTATCTATCTATCTATCTATCACAACCCGTTCATTATCTATCTATCTATCTATCTATCTATCTATCTATCTATCTATCACAGCCTGTTCATTATCTATCTATCTATCTATCTATCTATCTATCTATCTATCTATCTGCCTGTTCATTATCTATCTATCTATCTATCTATCTATCTATCTATCTATCTATCTATCTATCTATCACCAACTGTTCATTATCTATCTATCTATCTATCTATCTATCTATCTATCTATCTATCACAGCCTGTTCATTATCTATCTATCTATCTATCTATCTATCTATCTATCTATCTATCTATCTATCTATCTATCACCAATGTTCATTATCTATCTATCTATCTATCTATCTATCTATCTATCTATCTATCTATCAAGCCTGTTCATTATCTATCTATCTATCTATCTATCTATCTATCTATCTATCTATCTATCTATCTATCACAGCATGTTCATTATCTATCTATCTATCTATCTATCTATCTATCTATCTACAGCCTATTCTATTCATCTTATCTATCTATCTATCTATCTATCTATCACAGCCTGTTCTATTCATGTTCTTATCTATCTATCTATCTATCTATCTATCTATCTATCTATCTATCACCACTTTCATTAATCTATTCTTATCTATCTATCTATCTATCTATCTATCTATCTATCTATCACAACCTGTTCATTATCTATCTATCTATCTATCTTTCTATCTTTCTATCTATCTATCTATCTCCGTTTGCCTATATTTTAATAGGCCTTTAAGCACTTTATCATTTTCTCAGGCATTGAAGTGAAATTCTACTCCTACTTCTTGCGTTTTCTTTCTAACGACAACCAAATTCTTTCGTGTAACTATATTGCCTCCCGTGCAGTCTGCGAAGTCTTCACATTCCGTTAAAATCAACAGATGGAATTCTGTTTCTTTTCTTTTCTTTTCTTTTTTTTTCACCGTTTTATAACACAACCCGTTTTTCGTGGGACGAATAATAATTAGAATAATTATTTGCTAATTGCTATAAAACATTGGATGGAAACAACATTTCAAATGATGTCTTCTAAATGTGGTCATTGATTGAGCCAGTGATTTCGTTTCACACATCACTAATATTTATAAAATATAGAAATATTCCGAAAGTTCATATTTCAGGGCGCCTTTCTATACGAAACGCGTCTAAATTGTAAATGTTGAATGTTTTTTACGCTAAAATTGAAAGAGGGGAAAATTATATGCATTTTTATCATTTCATGGTCTTTCATTTCCTGAAAGAAAAAAAAACTGCATAAACAGTAAAAACGATATGTGCCGTTTATGGAGATGGTACCATAACTGAGCTTCTCTAAATTCACAAGTAGAAATTTTACAGACGGATTCACAATTAGGAATTTTACAGACGGGTTATTTTCGCTGCACACACACACACACACACACACTCTCACACACACACAGCCTTTGAGATTTCACACGCCCGATCGACTCAGTCGATTAAAAATTTAATGGGGTGATTAAAGTTTATTGCTTTACTCGCCCGTGGTCGATTAGAAATAAAAGGAAATCTGATTCCTTTTACAACCCAAAAATATGCCATTGAAGATTCCCAAGTTACTTAGTTACCTACAAGTTACCTACAATGATATTATTGAACTCTTGGCTTTTATCGTCCAGTTCAGTGTAAACATTCGTTTACTTAACGCTTCTAAAGTGGAGGCTAAATGTCTGTCGCCCAATGCTCACAGATTTTTAGAACCTCATTTGGAAAAACATTAGCCCATATTTCCTCCCGGCTTACAAAAAGTAAAAATAAAACATTTGCAAGAAAGAAAAAAATACGCATATTTTTATTCAATCACGCACCGGAAAACAAATTATACAGTAAAGTAAATTTTTTATAGAAAATCGTTGAGAAAAATCAGATTTTTTTATCATCTATGAGATGGAGGTTGTAGTCAAACAGAAGAAAAAAACTACGAATTAGGTACCTCCACTAAATTGCAAAAAAAAAACAAAAAAAAACAGCATATCATGGGCCCTTTTATTTTAGTTTTTGTTTCGGGTTTGGCTCTAAGTAATATAATTGTAGTTCTTAGTCTCAGCCATGATACCATTTACTCAGAGGACTTATTTAGCCTTCAAAATTCAGTTTACGACGAAAAAAACTTATTTGATATCGATACCAGGAAAACAAAATTTGACTTACATCTACGGTTTCGCTTTAACTGGAAACAACTATTGCTTTTTAGTCTTTTTGTGCCAAAGTCCAAAGAGTCTGCGCTTCAGGACCATAGATTAGTTTTAAAGCTTTCATTACACCCAAGCAACGCCGGACTATACTGCTAGTATATATATAAATGTAAGGAAGTAAGTAAGTATATATATATATATATATATATATATGTGTGCGTGTGTGTGTGTGGAACGCATATATACACATCAATATATAAATATTAATCAAGTGTGAATGGAAGAGTGCTCAATGCTGTGTAACAGGAACAATATATATTAATAAATATACATATTATCGCATGTTTTACGTACGGCTTTGAGTTTCATGCAATTCAGCAATCTTCAGGTTCTTATTACATCATACTGGCCTTTTTTCGATTTGAATTATGGTAACTATTTGTTTCTTTCTTTTCTCTGAAAACATCTTCTATAAATATAGGAAATTAATAAAATATAATTGCTTATAGATTCATTTCATAAAAGTCTGGGACAAAGTGGAAAAATGTTTTCTTGTGACTTACAAAACGTACTTTAGGAAGTAATCCAACTAAAGGTATATTTACGTTGATGTGATTGCACATGACATGAAGAAGTGCTTACGCTGAAATTTTAAACTAAACTTATTTTTTTCTGTTGCTTGCTTCTTATAATTTTATTTGTATTTTTGTCACATTTAAGTTTCTCACATTGTGATAATAATTTAAAAAAAAAATCGTATCACCCCGAGCAAGGCGGTAACACCACTGATGTGCAAAAGGCTACATAAGAGTAAACTATTAGATAGAAAGAGAGTAAAGGGAAAGACGAACCAGTTAGAAAAGAGCAAGAGAAGGATGTAAATACAGGTTTGGTGAAAGTTGCAAAGGTGGAGAGAAACGAAAGGATATACAGGGTGATGTAGAAAGAACTAGAGTCAAGTGGTTAAGAAATGGGTATTGACATTGCATTTACATTCCTGGTGGTTGTAGCCGTCAGGAAAGCAAGAATATGGAAGAGAGTTCCACAGGCGGGAAGTGCGAGAAAAACAGCTGATGGAGTAGAATTGTCGTCTGAATTTGGTTTATCTAACTCTGAATGGGTGGAACCCAGTTGCCAGTCTGGTTGCACAAGTAAACACCTGTTGCAGAGGCACAAGTGATTTAAGTTAGTCGGAGCAGACGCCATGAAAATATTTATAGAACAGACAGAGGGAATCCACATTCTGTCGGTGAGAAAGTGGCTGGAGTCAAGCAGCCAAGTCGGTACCTATCATATTACTGATTCTCCTTTGGAGCCTGTCAAGAACACTGAGATGAACAGCGGGAGCACCTGACCATTGTACTAAGAAAGATGAAATACTGGAAGTAAATTTACTGTGGATTGTCTAATAATTAAAGAACTTTCTATACACTCACGTTTTCGTAAATTTCTTTTCCATTTAATTAAAGTAGCATTTATGAAATAAATATTACGGTGAGCAACTGATGCACCTAGTGTGTTGTCTTGTAAAGTTTTCTTTTCTATGAGTCCGGCGAGGACATCTCTAAGGCTTTTGCATGATTTAATCCAATCTTTCCTACATAACCGCATAATGAAGATCGTCCTGAATGGGCATGCCTCCACACCCTACTGTACAAACGCTGGTGTCCCTCAGGGATCTATTCTAGGCCTGAGGCTCTTCCTTATTTACATAAACGACCTCCCAGACGAGATCAAGAGCCAGGTAGGCATCTACGCAGATGACACCACAATTTACTCCGGCACCAGAAAGAATCCCGGCGTGACGGACAAACATAATCTCGCTACTGATCTTGAAAGGGATCTACACTCTGTGGCGAAGTGGAGTAAGAAGTGGCTTGTAAATTTCAATGCATTTAAGACCAAGCTGCTGTGTGTCAATCGTCACAGGCAACCTCTCCAGCCTCCCATAAGCATGGACCAAGCGAGTCTCCTTGAGAACAATGCACTGCGCCTCCTCGGCCTTACCCTCTCTTCCAATCTCAAGTGGAACCACTACATTGAGTCAATAGCTAAATCCACTGTTAGGAAGGTTGGGTCACTGTGTCGGGCCCGGATGTTTTTCTCACCTGAAACCATCCTGCATATATACTAATCAACCATTCATCCGTGCATGGAATACTACTGCCATATATAGTCTGGTGCCCTCGCTGTTCATCTCCGTGTTCTTGACAGGCTCCAAAGGAGAATCAGTAATGTGATAGGTACCGACTTGGCGGCTCGACTACAGCCACTTTCCCACTGACGAGATGTGGCTTCCCTTTGTCTGTTCTATAAATACTTCCATGGCTTCTGATCCAACGAACTTAAGTCACTGGTGCCTCTGAAACAGGTGTTTACTCGTGCAACCAGACTGGCATCTGGGTCTCACCCATTTACAGTTAGATCAACCAAATGCAGACGACAATTCTACTCCTGCAGCTTCTTTTCTCGCATTTCCCTCCTGTGGAACTCTCTTCCATATTCTTACTTTCCTGACGGCTAAAACCTCCAGAAATTTAAATGCAAGGCCAATACTCTTAACTACATGATCCTAGTTCTTTCCACACCGTCCTGTATATCCTTTCCTTTCTCTCCACCTTTGCAGCTGTCATCACACCTGTATTCCCATCCTTCTCTTGCTCTTTTCTAACTGGTTCGTCCACTCTCCTCTCATCTTTTCTCTTATGGAGCCCCCTTGCTCGGGATGATATGATAAAAATTTTTTTTTTTTTTAAATGCTAGAGGTTTCTCCCATGTATTTCCTATGGCAATTATTACCGGTGATAGAGTAAATTTCTCTTTCATATTTTAGCTTATTTTTTTTTGTTTTGTATTAATTAAGAATTTAATTGTCTTAGAAGTAGTTGTACTAACTTTTATGGTTTCAGTTGTAGTTGTAATAGAGTTGGAAGACAGAATAATATATTAACGATTCGTTGGGTTTATCAGAATTATTCATTCATTTATTTTGAAATATTTTAACGAATATGAAATATTTAGAGTATTCAGTCAGTTAAGTGCCATACGTGAAACACGCTTGAGCGATCATCTCTCTCTCGAGACATGACTGACTGGGTAGAAGATTATCCCACAGTAGTTTGCCATTGCTTTCTGCGGTAGACTGGTTGCCAGCCAAGGCTATAGAACCCAATCCGTCCTGTTAGTTAACCCATAACTGGAAGGAATAGACGGATTAATTTGGGTATTTGCGCGTAAGTGAATGCGATGAATTCAACTGGAATTCGAACTCAGCTCCCCGGTTTCTCGTTCCGAGCCGATATCCACTGGACCACAACGCACATCCCATTTAGGGTATTAGAGGAACCTAATTGTATCTTCAGTATATTTTTTTCTCTTCATGTAAAAAATTCTATGTCTTGTTAAATAGAATTTGATCTTTATTCCAGATTTCATTTTGTTGTTATGATGAGTATAGAAATTTAGGAGATATTTTTATTAGTTGATTTACGATAGACGCTTAATTTTAAGCTGTTGTCATTACTGTGTAACATGATATCAAAGAAAGATAAAGTATTGCCTGTTTCTCTTTCTTAAGCGAATTCTATCGTATGTTCGACTTAGTTTATATATATGGTCAGGTTAATTATTTTTGTGGAGAAATATTAATAAAGCGCCATTACTTTATCGGAAATGAGTTATTTCAGTAAAATATTTTAGAAATGATCAGATTTAATTAATTCTAAGACTTATGATTTTTTTAAACTAATCCCCGGAAAATCGCAAGAGTTGCAAACGTCTTCAAATACAATGAAGGATCTATAGATCCTGGCACAGTAAATTAATTCTAATGTGAGTTTTTTTTTCCTGTTAAAAGTCCGAAATCACTAATTAATAGAAATATGTTAATTGATTTGTATCATCTCAGAAATATAGACAAATAGAATGATCTATTATTAAACGTCGTACAAATGGCAACAAAGACGAGGACAATCTCAGAAATATAGACAAATAGAATGATCGTGAGATTATTATAAAAAGTAAATATTGGTTGAGCAAAAAAAATTCTGTCGCCATTTTTAGGCGATGGACTTATTTTATTAATGTTATACATTCTCCTTTGTAAACATGGTTCTCGACAGGTTCCAAAGGCGAATCTGTTATGTGATAGGTCCTGACTTGGCAGCTCAACCCAGCAACTTTCTCACCGGCGGGGTGTGGCTTCCCTCTCTATTCTACAAATATTTTCATGTCTTCTGCTCCGACGAACTTAAGTCAATGGTGACCTCCGCCACAAGAATTTACTCGTGCAACCAGACTGGTAACAAGGTCCCACCCATTTACAGTTATATCAATTAAATGCAGCCGACAATTCTACTCCAGCAGCTTCTTTTCTCGCACTTCCCGCCGGTAGAACTCCCTTCGTATACTTGCTTTCCTGACAGCTACAACCTCCAGGAATAACCTATCTCTTAACCACTTGGCTCTAGTTAATTCTACATCACCCCGTGTTCTTTTCCTTTCTCTCTACCTTCGCAACTGTCTTCACACCTGTGTTCTCATCCTTGTCTTGCCCTTTCTCTGACAGCCCCTGTAACTGGTTCGTCTTTCTCTTCACTCTCCTCCTGCCTAAACTTTTACTCTTATGTAGCCCCTTGCGCATCAGTGGCGGTACAACAAATTACTTGAGTACATTCCAGTATAAATATTATTTTCGGTTTACGAAGTGATTTTTTCGTATTTAGAAAGACTGATATTCAACGGTCTTTTTTGGCGTATGCTGCTCAACAACTGTGGTCAACTCGAGAATGTCAAGCAGGAGATGAGCAGACAGAACGTCAATTTTCTGGG
>JBBBDQ010002154.1:997500-1332500 GCA_037127315.1 Ascarosepion bandense | reverse complement strand
TACATTATTCGGACTAGTGCCCTCATCTTTGTTGCCATCTGTAAGACGTTTCGGCCGTTATAGGCTCCGGCCTTCTTCAGGTGCTAGGAATTTCAATCCGAATAATGTAAATACTGTTTCTTTCATGGTATTCCTTCGAATGGGCTCTTCGCTATGCTCCCTAGACTTTATGAAGTTAGTCGCAGCACTAAACTGAAAACTAGTTCTTATCAATTTACTAAATTTAACCGTAAGTTCTTTGCTGAAACTTTCTTTTCTCACATGACTCTCTTGTGGGACTCCCTTCCGTCTCTAAGCTTTCCCGTCAACTTTAATCTTGGCATTTAAATGCAATATCAATCGCTATCCACTGTCCTCCTGGTTATCCCTCCTTCTTTCCCGCTACTTAGTAATTTTTCTGCTTTTGAATTACTACACACCCTTCGCCCCTTGTGTTTTAAAGGTTTTACTGCCCGATTTGGGGTGAAAAAATAAAATAAATAATAAAATTAAAAAAAAAAGAATAAAAATAAAAAATAAAATAAAATACAATGAAAAATGATATCATCGGATTTGGGGTGAAAAAATAAAATAAATAATAAAATTAAAAATAAAAGAATAAAAATAAAAATAAAATAAAAATAAAATGAAAAAGGATATCATCGGATTAAAAATGCAACCACAACTTCTACTCCAACAGTTTCTTTTCTCGCACTTCCCGACTGTGGAATTCTCTTCCACATGACTGCTTCCCCGACGGCTACAATCTCCAGGAGTTTAAATGTAAGGTCAATAGACACCTCCTAACAAACTAACTTCCACTCTTCCCACCTACCCAACTATCTATCACCTCCTTCTGATATTTCCTATATTTAACCACTCTTCCTATTTACCTTGCCCTATGTAGCCCCAAGCGCAATAGTGGCAATGGAATGCCTTGCTTGGGGTAAAACGATGAAAAAAAAATATTCTTAATAATTTAGTGGAGGAAGTGGAGGGATATAAACCCCGGTCATAAAAATGCTTCACGTGGAAGCGCTCCCATTCTTTCAAACACGCTTCCCATCTACCCTAACCCCATTCTCTGTATCCTTACCCATCTATCACCTTCCTTCTGACATTTCCTATATCTAACCACTCCTTCTCATAAACCTTCCCCTATGTAGCCCCATGCGCAACAGTGGCAGTGGAATGCCTTACTTGGGGTGAAATGATTAAAACAAAAAGCGCTGAAGATGTGAGACCACTAAATTTAATTTTTGAGATTTAAATGTTTAAAGGTTTTACGATTTAAATTTTTTAAAGATTTACAACTTCCTTCTCATAAAATCCTTTTAAAGGTCGAAAATCATTATACAGAATTTGTTCCAATTTGCCATTACTTTTTGTAATTCCCTCATATATGTACACACACACACACACACACACACACACACACACACACACATATATATATGTACATATATACATATGTGTATAGATAAATGTACATATATGCATACGTATATATATAAATACATATACATATATGTGTGTATGTACATATGTAAATATATATTTACGTACATATATATAATTATATACATATATACGTGTGTATGCGTGTGCGTGTGCGTGTGTCACTAGCGTTAAACTTAACTGTGTATTGGTTATTTAAAATATCAAGTCGCGACGAACAATTAATGAGCTCCCTCTAGCAGTAAACATTTGGCGCCAAAATGATATATCAGTTCATTCATTTTTTAATTTACATTTTAATTAACTAAAATTAAAATACTTTTGCTTTGAAAAGAATTAACTTCAGGCATTTTGGATAGCTATTGTTAATTAAATGCAAGGCGTTCGTCTTTTCCTGGCAAATAAAACGCGAATTTCTTTTTCATTGGCACAAGAGCTTACATTGGGAATTTCTTTGAGGGTAATATTTCTTTAGTGACGCCGAAGAAAGTTGGCATTTAATATAAAAGTTTTCGGTTCAGGAAATCTCTTTTTAAATATTTTTTTATGTTCTTTTACTTTTTTAAAATATTTATTTAATTATTTCGTTTTAATATTAGTTTGCTATCCTTTGCTTTTATAATATTAGATCGAAAGAATTAAAGAAATATTTTGAAAAGTAATAGAAATATGCTAAGGATAGCATAGACGGAGCACATATACAACGATGAGGTGTTGAAAAGAATGCAAACGAAAAGTAAACTTATACTTAATATCAGGTAGAGACAAATTAGGTCCCTGGGACACGTAACGAGGAAGAAGTGCCTGGAGAATTTCATAGTAACAGGTCAGATAAAGGGAAGGAGAGACATGTGAAAGCAGCGCGAGACGTACTTGTCGGAGCGGGGCTTAGAAAAGATACCAAGAAAAAATATTGAGAGTGATAAGAGACAGAGCCAAGTGGAAGTCCATGATCCCCTACGTCTCGAAGAGACACTACACATGAAGAAGAATTCTTTTGTTTCGTATCTTCATTATTTATTATGTGCCTTGTGGTCCAGTGGATATCGACTCGGAACGAGAAATCGGAGAGTCGAATTCCAGTTGAATTCGCTGCAATCATATACGCTCAAATATCCTTGGGAAAGGTATTAATCCATCTCTTCCTTCCAGTTATGGGCCAAATAACAGGACAGATTGGGTTCTATAGCTTTGGTCGGCAGCCAGTCTACCTTAGAAAGCAATGGCAACCTACTGCGGGATAATCTTCTGCCCAGTCAGTCAAGTCTCTTTGTCACTTAACTGACACACCTTACGTTATTCGCTTCTCGTCTTTTCTGATCCTGTTTTTTTTTTTTGTTGCCATTTCTTCTTTTTCTTATTACTACCATCATAGCCCGGCGTTACCCGTGCAACTCAGAACATTTTAGTAGTAGGAGAAACATTTAAAAAATCTATTTTGTTTTGCGTAAATGTGATTTGACGTTTTGTGTGACATTGTAAACAACATTGTGTTTGTTTTTGTTTCAAAATTACGGGGGAAAATCTTTACATTTTTGTTGACTAAATGAATTTAACATTAAAATAAAAATTATTTATTTTGTTTTACTGAAATTAGAAATATAAAAACTATAACGTTCTCAGTTCAGAAATTTTCGAAGAATATTTAAAAATGTAAACATTTCATTTTAGAGGTAAAAGTTACATTAATGCCACACGAATTACAGACAGTTGATTTCCTGCATGAAATATTTAGCGAAGATAAAAGCTTTATTTTTTATTTTTTTATTTTCTGAAGTATGAAATATTAAATCTGAAAAAAAAAAGACTTAAATTAACCATTGACACTTTTTTTTACATATTTTGTTTTTGTTTGAAAAATACACATTTTTTTTTATATATTTCTTTTGTTTCAAAATTAAGGGAAAAATATTCACATTTTTTTGTTGACCAAATAAATTTTTAAAACGTCGGAATAAAAATGAAATATAATGGCTCATTTTTTTTAGTGGCGTTTGACACGTGTGAATTGATTTCTGTGAAGTAATCTAGCAACCATCTAAAGATCTTAGATGTTTTACGGAGCAAATGTAAATAATCAGCACCATTGGCCAAAAATTGCGAAAGGGAAAATTGCTGAACTTAAACTCAAAAAGTATGTGTCGACCTGGCTTTCCTGTAAATATGTGTCTTTAGAAAGTTTGAATGGCGTAGTTTAAAAAATGTAGGCGTGCATAGCTTACAGTCACACACAGACTCACAGATTGACTTTTATATATATATATATATATATATATATATATATATAGATTATTGAGTGATACAAAAGAACACCAACAAAATGATATTGGGGTGGAAATATTCAAAGTCTAATATACTCAATATGACACCCAGTCTGAATAGGGGATACCAAACACTTGCCTCACAGCCAAATGTGCGATATGGATCCAGTTAAAAATATTTTCATTTCGAATAACCCAGTCCACCCAGAGAGTTTACGATTGAAGGTGTTTCTAAGTAACAGGCTGGCGAATCCGAAATCCGAAATTGGATGTCTCATGCTGCAAATATAAAAAAAAACATTATCATACTTACACTGCCGGCCATAATTATTAGGCTACACCAGTGTTTAAAAAATCATGTATTTCATACTATATTTTATATTTATTACCAAGTAAATAATTGTAAATGAAAATAGAAGGTTCTTTTTTTGATATTGCACAATAACATGCGCATCAAATGAATTTATAGATATTTAATAATTACCTATATTGCAATCTCATCAATGAAAGAATGAAGAAAATTTAGTGTGAATCGGACGACTTCATCTTTGCTTCGTTGCCTTGTAAAATGTTGCAAAGTAATAATAACAAAAGAACCATTCTATTTTCATTTGGCAATAAATACTAAAAATAGTATGAAATATATCATTTCTTTAAAAAAAACTTGGGTGACCTAATAATTATGACCTGTAGTGTACATTCTTCTTCTTCTTCTTCTTCTTCTTATTATTATTATTATTATTATTATTGTCGCACCTCTCGTTACTTCGCACGACCGTTACGCCTAGTCAATACCTAAAAAATAACGGACTATTCCATTTTAATGCAGTGTAAAGAGGGAAAAACACCTACTTGGTTTCAATGGGAAAAAGAAAGAAAGAAAGAAAGAAAGAAAGAAAGAAAGAACGGGACAACGGCTGTTTCAGAGAAATTAAGAAAGTTGTCACTTTCAAATATATTCCTTTGCACCCACTTCTTCACGACTAGCGTAACGACTAGCATTCATTATGACGCTTATTCTGGGTCTATCTGGGTCACGGCAACCAATTCTGACGATGTCCGGAAACTGGGTCACGGTTTATGCTGTCAATGCGGCACCAATTATGACGACGCTCTCTGGTCGCTAGTCGTGATGGCCTCGTCAGAATAGCTGATCTTCAAGTCGTCTCTTACAACGATGTTCATCCTTGCCCACGCTGTGAATTTTGATCTCAAGGAAGACACGTTGAAATCCCGGTAGCCGTTTCTCACTACTTCAAACCAGACTGGACACACGTACACACTTATGTTAGTAAGAAAAAAACAAAAAAAAAAAGAACGGTACCAAAAAAAATAAAAATAAAAAAAAAATATATAAAAAAAATAAAATAAAAAAAAATAAAAATAAATAAATTCGATGACGCCTGGATATGTTGCGGAAAAGTCTTTATATACAAAAAAACAAAAAAAAAAACAGCAAACAGCAATAGTATATAACAGTCGCAATAGTATATAACAGTCGTCGAACTACTATTCTTACAACGGAGCGAAAGCTTTTGTTTGAGAGTGATGTTTGTTCACTTCAATCGGAGGTTTCAAGTTTTTCTTCAAGTTATGACGATTGAAAATTAAGTTTTATCAAGGTTTTTCACCGAAGCCGTACAGACAGCCGAAATTGGGTCTTTGTGTGTGAAGATGACGGCGGCGGTAATTCGTCTTGTCTTCTTAGCTCGGCGCGGCAATCAATCTTTGATTTTAACTCTTTCTCGGCTCTTTCTGTTTCTTTATATTTTCAGCCAGGACTCTATCAGAGGGGCGTTGTTTGTCTTTAAGTCATTTAAGTCGGTCGGCAGCTGGCCGCTCTACGTTTCTTTACATCTTCAGCCAGGACTCTATGGAAAGCGATCAGTCTTTTCGGTCGTAGCTCCCGGTTGGGAACACTCCTTCCCCTCACTCGTTACATCTCGAATGACCCCAAGGCTCAGCTCCAACTCCAACTGATTTTGGTCTTCTCGGCTCTGGTATTTATGTCTGTCCTAAATTCTCTCGGTGGGGGTATGACGGAAACGGGGTGTCCATGCAAATGAGATTACTCCCAGCTCCCAGGTGGAGTGATTTTATTCCCTTGGTTTAACCAATGAAATAGAAATATTTCTATTGACGTAATTTCTTTTCTTCTTCTTTTTGATTCAACTGATTACGTCAACAAATAAGGTTTACAAATCATTTCTCAGTAAATTCGGGAATCAATCTTTAATCTCATCAAAAGTTTTCGACAGTCGCGTTTTGACTGCCTCTATTTTTCACTTCCACCAGCCGTAAAAACTCAGGGTTCTAATGGTGTCTTTCTCAGTTATACAGTGGCGGCCAGTGATGATATCACCTGATCCACAGCACACTTCCTTTTACTCTCTTTAATTTTCAGCTAGTTTTTCAGATTTGACAAATTTTGTAATAAATATTCTGTTTTCAACTAAACTTTATATTGCGATAAACGATTTTATCATCTATTTGGCTTAATTTTCTCTATTCATATTGCGATTTCCAATAATCTGCTGAATTAATAATACCACTAGTAATAATTTCTTTCGCTCCGTCGTACTAAACTTAGCATTACAAATTTTTCTCTACATGCAGTATAATAATATTATATATTTCCACATGCAATATTATATTATCATATTTTTCTACAAGCAATAATATATTATCATATTTTTCCATATACCAAAATAGTGTTACACATATTCATGATGGATGTATTTCCCTAGACCATGACACCAACTTTTAAATAGTTTAAACTATGGCGAGTTCCAGTTAAATTCGTTGCAATCACTTAGGCACAAATACACTTGGGAAAGGTATCAATCGGTCTCTTCCCTCCAACTATGTGCTAAATAACAGGACAGATTGGGTTCTGTAGTCGTTCTTGGCAACCAGTCTACCGCAGAAAGCAATGACAACCTACTGCGGGATAATCTTCTGCCCAGTCAGAGACATGACTAACTGGGCAGAAGACTGGTTGCCAACTACAGAACCCAGTCTGTCCTGTTATAATATCATAGTTGGAAAAATAATTAAAGCTTCTACTGGGCATATAGTGGGGGATCGGTTTTCTATTGTTATAAAGTAATAAATTGATCACCACTAATTTTACTTACGATAATAATGTAATATAATCTATCTGTTGTCCCTCTAGCTATGAGTCAAATAACATGACAGGTTGGGTTCTATAGCCTTGGCTGGTAACCAGTCTACCACAGAAAGCAATGGCAACCTACTGCGGGATAATCTTCTGTCCAGTCAGTAATGTCTCTTTCAAGATATGATCACTCAAGCGTGCATCACGTATGCCGCTTAACTGACTGACTATGGTGCTCTCAAATGAGTAAACAAGCATTGTTTCAAGTCGATAAAATTCTTGATATCAAGAAGGAAAATCACGGGGCACGCTTTCTTATATTTATACCCAATCAGTGATGATTGTTCTGGTCAGAAATCACATCAACTATAATCCCCAAATTAGGTGGTCATGCTAAACATCTTTTCTTCAAATAGTTTTCTATAAGAATCTATGAACAGATTTTAGCAAAATAATTCTCAATTCTTTTTTTGTTTTTGTTTTTTTTTCCCCCTAGGTGGTTTTTGATCCAGTGACCAGCAGCTGGACACCTTGGAGTGCCTATGGACCATGCATGAAAACCTGTGGCCAGGGCATCTCCTTAAAGAGAAGAATGTGTCAAAGTCAGAAGCAGGATGACTGTCCCGGTGATCATACGATGTACAAGATTTGCAACGACCAGGTAAGATATTTATGACATTTGTTTGACCAGACAAAAATATGATACAATTAACCCTAACCCTACATTAACAGATTTTATACGGTACCTTCTACGAACTTTGGCGTTCGAACCTAGAATTGTGCCTTCACCCGGACACCGGCAATTAACGGATGGGACGACGGGGACTTTTTCAATTTGTCTACACTGGTTTTGATTATTATTACCAGTAATTCTGTTTGGCCCATAGGCACAAAACGCATACCTGTTGGGGATCACCACTTTTTGCACATAAGAATGGAATCGCCTGATGTGTACATATAATCCTGCCTATAGAGAGGACGGCAGTAGTAGCTGTGATACTGTCAGCTGTCTGCCTTTGGGTAGAGGGCGCTCTCTGCTTTCGAGCAGAGAGTAATAACCCAGTCGTGGTTCCGTCGAAGGGTAGAAGCACGACTGGGCAAAAATAGACAGACATTTTTTGGCCGGGCATTATAGCTCGGAAAGCCCAGTTATAAACTGACCATGTGTCATATGTTGCCCTTACTGAGAGGGACAGCTAAATAATGTAGTAGCTGTGATACTGTCAGCACTCTGCCTTCGGGTAGAGGGCGCTCTCTGCTTCCGAGCAGAGAGTAATAACCCAAGGGTCGTGGGTTTTTTCCGGGTCGGAAAGGGTTAGAAGCACCCGGGACTGGGCAAAAATAGACAGACATTTTTTGGCCGGGCAATTATAGCTTTTTTCCGGGAAAGCCCAGTTATAAACTGACCATGTGTCATATGTTGCCCTTACTGGGAGGGACAGCTAAATAATGTAGTAGCTGTGATACTGTCAGCTGTCTGCCTTCGGGTAGAGGGCGCTCTCTGCTTCCGAGCAGAGAGTAATAACCCAGTCGTGGTTCCGTCGAAGGGTAGAAGCACGACTGAGCAAAAATAGACAGACATTTTTTGGCCGGGCATTATAGCTCGGAAAGCCCAGTTATAAACTGACCATGTGTCATATGTTGCCCTTACTGGGAGGGACAGCTAAATAATGTAGTAGCTGTGATACTGTCAGCTGTCTGCCTTCGGGTAGAGGGCGCTCTCTGCTTCCGAGCAGAGAGTAATAACCCAGTCGTGGTTCCGTCGAAGGGTAGAAGCACGACTGAGCAAAAATAGACAGACATTTTTTGGCCGGGCATTATAGCTCGGAAAGCCCAGTTATAAACTGACCATGTGTCATATGTTGCCCTTACTGGGAGGGACAGCTAAATAATGTAGTAGCTGTGATACTGTCAGCTGTCTGCCTTCGGGTAGAGGGCGCTCTCTGCTTCCGAGCAGAGAGTAATAACCCAGTCGTGGTTCCGTCGAAGGGTAGAAGCACGACTGGGCAAAAATAGACAGACATTTTTTGGCCGGGCATTATAGCTCGGAAAGCCCAGTTATAAACTGACCATGTGTCATATGTTGCCCTTACTGGGAGGGACAGCTAAATAATGTAGTAGCTGTGATACTGTCAGCACTCTGCCTTCGGGTAGAGGGCGCTCTCTGCTTCCGAGCAGAGAGTAATAACCCAGTCGTGGTTCCGCCGAAGGGTAGAAGCACGACTGGGCAAAAATAGACAGACATTTTTTGGCCGGGCCATATAGCCCGGAAATCCCAGTCATAATTGACCATGTGTCACATGTTGCCCTTACTGGGAGAGACAGCTAAATAATGTAGTAGCTGTGATAGTTGCAAAGCAGTTGTAGAGTTGCAAAACAGTTGCTTAGTTGGTCAGTAAGTTGGTGCAGAATTAGTTGGAGTTGTTTGGATATAGACTCATTAACCGGACATACTATTTCACTGCAAAACTGTATATATTGATTTTTACTAATAGTATTCCTGAATGGACTAACCCGTGTTCCAATTTGTATATCTTGTTCAATATAACTTACATTTTCTATTTCCATATCTGTTTTTGTTATTATTTTGTGTGGTTTCTCACTCGGAATCCACAACAATACCCTTAGCTCTAGAAATATTCTCCCCAATACTTCAACTTCTGAACTTTTAATTTTTCAATTTTATGCTTAAATTTCAGTTTCAATTAAATCATATTATTACTGAAAGAAATACTGTATGTCTTCTTACTGGTTGAATTGTGTGACGGACGAACGTGGCTCTTATTATAGTATAAATATTAAATTGTGATGGGCAAATGAACACAGCTCTTATTTTAGTACCTCTTCTACAAGTACTTCCACGGCCTCTGCTCCGATGAACTTAAGTCATTGGGGCCGCCTAGTTACGAATTTACACGAGATACTAGATTGGCAACTAGGACCCACCTTTTTACAGTGAAACCGATAAAATGTAACAGCAATTTCTACTCGAACAGATTCTTTTCTCGCACTTCCCGACTGTGGAATTTCCTTCCACATGCCTGATTCCCCGACGGCTACAATATCCAGGTGTTTAAGTGTAAGGTCAATAGACACCTCCTAACACACTAACTTGCATCTATTTTGTCAAACACTCTCACCATCTAACCAACCCTCATTCTCAGTACCCTTACCCATCTATCAACCTCCTGACATTTCCTATATCTAACCATCCTTTCCCATCACTCCCCCGACCCTATGTAACCCCCTGCACTATAGTGGCAGTGGAATGCCTTGCTCGGGGTGAAACGATTAAAAAAAAAAAGATATGAAATTATGACGGACGGATGGACGCTGCTGTTATTATAAATTGTGGCTGGCGGACGGACGGACGCGGCTCTAATTATAGTATAGATATGAAATTGTGACGGGCGGATGGATATGGCTCTTATAATAGTATAGATTAAAAATGATTGATGTAACACTTCTAATGTTTTTCAACTTCATTTACTTTCACAGCGACGCGATTTTGATTCCCTCTGTCTTTTCTACAAATATTTTCATGGCAAGCTGACGAGCTTTTTCCCTGGTACCCCGTCTACATAAATTTAAACGCGCTACTAGGTTGGCACCTCCGTCCCACTCTTTTGTCGTTGAAATAGTTAAATATAACCGTCTTTTCTACTCCAACAGTTTCTTTTCTCGCACTCTTCGCGTGTAGAACTCCCTTCTGCTTACTTGCTTTCCTGAAAGCTACAATCTTCAAGAATTTATGTGCAACGTCAATTATCATATTCTATCTTTTTGAATCCTGTTTATATTTTATCATTTCATCAATACTCGCAATCTTCTTTCTCGCTGTAATCCCCTTGGGGGAAATAACCGAAAAACAAAAACAAACCTGGTAGGAAATGAAGATTGTGAGCGCAAATCGCAAAAAAACTAATATATATTTTTGATGAAAAATATAGGCCCTAAGGACATATGGCATCGCTCCAGCGACTTGACCCAAAGGTTGTGTGTTCAATACCAAGCTACATCAGTGGTGAGCAAAGTCGGTATAGAGAGAGAGAGAGAAAGAGAACTCATGGCTACCAGAAGTGGCATCGCACATGGAATGAGAATGATATACCCCAGTGATCCTAATAAAGGGTTCGGTTCAAAATTCCTAGACCCCCGCCCCCGCCTACCCGAGGAAGACAATATAGACAAATATAGACCAATACAACACTGGAGAGGCATTCAAGATAGAGTTAAAATGATAATTCTGAAATAATATTTGATATGAGTGGAAGAGGCTAGTGTATTCGTTTTCTACGGATTATCAACCTTTGCATGTTATTAAAAGCCAGAAAAAATAGATTGTAAGACGTTTTTAAAGATGTTGATTTAGTCTTACTAATTAACAGTTATCTAGGGAAGAAGTTGATTGATACTTTTCCAAAGTATAGATTTGAAATTATGACGGACAGATGTTCGTAGGTCTTATTATAGTAAATATATGAAAGTGTGACAGACAGATGCACACGGTTCTTATTATAGTATAGATATAAAGTTGTGAAATAAGTGATTGTAACATACCTAACGGAAATTAGAACTCTGCTCTCCGATTAACAATTCAAAACCATTATCCATTACACCACCCACACATCCAAGCTTACAGTACCTGATATTTCCAAACTATCACCAAATCTAGGTACTGACCAGGCGCGACTTTCCTTAACTTCGGTAATTGTACGAGAACCAATGTTTTAATGTGATGTGGCCACAAGTCTCCGAAGAGTTAGCGTAAGAAAATAAAGACTAAAAATGAGAAATGACGAGTAGTGACCTTTGATTGAAAGATATCAAGATTGAAGGATTTATGAGAGACACCCACGTAGGAGTTTGTTCCACAAAGTGACAGTTTTAATAATAGTTGACAATGCGTCATTGTCTAAAATAAAATTGTTTCTATTTTCTCTCTCTCTTTTTTTTTTTTTAATCATATCACCCCGAGCAAGGCGGTAACGCAACTGATGCGCAGGAGGCTACGTAAGAGTAAAAAGATTGAAAAAGAGAAAGCCGGAAACCACATCCTAAACAGGGAACAAGGGATGATCCTCTTCACCTGTTCAATAGACGTGGGTGGAGTGTAAACCGAGCGATAGTTTAGTCTATCTACTCCAATTGAAAAAACAAGAAAAAAGAAAAGCGTGAAAAGATTGGAAAAGAGAAAGCCGGAAACCACATCCTAAACAGGGAACAAGGGATGAGCCTCTTCACCTGTTCAATAGACGTGGGTGGAGTATGAACCGAGTGATAGTTTAGTCTATCTACTCCAATTGAAAAAACAAGAAAAAAGAAAAAAGTGGAAAGATTGGAAAAGAGAAAGCCGGAAACCACATCCTAAACAGGGAACAAGGGATGAGCCTCTTCACCTGTTCAATAGACGTGGATGAAGTATGAACCGGGCGATAGTTTAGTCTATCTACTCCAATTGAAAAAATAAAAAAGAAAAGAGTGAAAAGATTGAAAAAGAGAAAACCGGAAACCACATCCTAAACAGGGAACAAGTGGTGAGCCTGTTCACTTGTTCAATAGACGTGGGTGGAGTGTGAACCGGGCGATAGTTTAGTCTATCTAAAAAAAAAAACGTAAACGCCATCCTTCCTTAAATTCTGAAACTGAAGGCTTTATTCTTGCAGCTCAAGACCAAAGTTATTTCACTAGGAACTTTCAGGCAAATATTATACATAATAATGTGGATCCAAAATGCAGGTTCTGTGATAAATACCAAGAAACAATAGACCATCTAATCTTTGGATGTTTTGTACTTGCCCCAAATGAATATAAAATCATCACGATAGAGTGGGGCAATATTTACACTGGACAAACACTATGGAAATTACGTAAACAAACACTGGTATGAACATCACCCACCACCGGTTACTGAAATATATGTCACCATTCTATGGGATTGCACCATCAATACAGAAAAATTGAACCAATTAGGCCGGACATTATTGTTAAAAACCAAAAAGAAAAAAAACTTGCTTATTAATTGATATGGCTTGTCCAGCGGATTGTAACATAGCAACCAATGAATTCGAAAAACTGTCAAAATATAAAGACCTGGAAATTGAAATAGAAAAAATGTGGAACTTGAAAACAAGTATCGAACCAGTGATAGTGGGTGCACTTGGAATGATAAAAAATGGAACAAAAAAAAAAGAACTAATTGAAAGAATCTCTGGAAACCCCAGCTTAAGAGATATACAAAAAATTGTCTTGTTAAGTACACAAAGGAGAACTTTGTCTATGTAACGCTAGGGATGTTAGGGAGATATGAAAAAACATGAAATGGGGCCATAGCATCACACCACGACCTGCCTTATGTCTTACTGCAGACTTGCTTGATAGTGTGACCATAGCAGAAATCAATTCATAATGAAAAATAAAATAATAATAATAATAATAATAATAATAATAATAATAATAATAATAATAATTTGAAGTTCCTGAGGCATGTAATGAGGAAGGAGGTCTTCGAGAACCTGATACTGTTATGGTGCCTTATCTATAGGAAAGACCTAATCCTCCGTCAGTAAATAATAACCTGCATGATTTCTAGGAACGCAGCTGAGAGTCAGTCTAGAGACAGTCTAGACGCAGCGTAAAATGTCACCGCAGTTTCTACTCTAACAGCTTCTTTTCACGCACTTCCCACCTGTGGAATTCCCTTTCATAAACTTGCTTCCCCGACAGCTACAATCTCCAGGAGTTTAAATGTAAGGTCAATAGACATCTTCTATCTCACTAAATCGCATCCATTCTCTCAAGCTCTTTTTCCATCTACTCCACCCCCATCCCCGGTATCCTCTTCCGTCTATTACCCTCCTGCTGACATTTCCTATAACTAACCCCTCTCTCTCATCCCTTTCCCCTATGTAACCCCCTGCGCAACAGTGGCAGTAGAATGCCTTGCTTGGGGTGAGATGATTAATAATAATAATAATAATAATAATAATAATAATAATAATGGGATTACACCATCTACACAGACAGAAAAATTGAAGCAAACAGGCCAGACATTATTGTTAAAAACCAGGAGAAAACTTGTCTATTAATTGATATGGCTTGTCCAGCGGATTGTAACATAGCAATCAAGGAATTTGAAAAACTGTCAAAATATAAAGACCTGGAAATTGAAATAGAAAAAATGTGGAAATTGAAAACAAGAGTTGTGCCAGTGATAGTAGGTGCACTTGGAATGATAAAAAATGGAACAAAACAACACATTGAAAGAATCCCTGGAAACCCCAGCTTAAGAGATATACAAAAAATTATCTTATTAAGTACAGCCCACACACTAAGGAAGACTTTATCTATGTAATGCTAGGGATGATAGGGAAGATAGAAAAACATGAAATGGAGCCATAACAACACGCCACTACCTGCCTTAGGTCTCCCCGCAGACTTGGTTGGTAGTGAGACCAAAGCAGTAATCGAAATATGATGAAAAATGACATAATAATAATAATAATGATTTCCAACTTCTGAGTAATATTTTCAATATAGGACACAAAATGCACAATTTATATCAGTGCAATTATTCAATATTTTTTCACCTTTTTTTTTTCAATAATTTTTTTTCCATATCCTGTATCGTGGCGCATGTTTCTATATGTGATCAATGCAATTATTATTATTATTTTTATTTTATTTTTTTTTCTTTTATTTCAGTATTTTATGATATAAAATCTTAATAACTGGTCTGCACTGTCAGCAGGCGTCGACCAGCCGCTTTAGATATCATGCGATTTTCCTCTGACTCTAAGCGTTCATTCCTTTCCGAATTGTTCTTCAGTCAGTCAGTTGCCAAACGTGAGACACGCTTTGGGCGATCATGTCTCGAAAGTGACATGACTGACTGGGCAGAAGATTATCCCGTAGTAGGTTGCCATTGCTTTCTGCGGTAGACTGGTTACCGACCAAGGCTATAGAACCCAATCTGTTCTGTTATTTGACTCATAGCTAAAGGGAGAAGAGATGTATTATATTATTATGCAGTAATTAGTGGGGGATCAGTTTAGTACTTAATAACAATATAGAACTGATCCCCAACTTTATGACCAGTAGAACGCTTAATCATGTATTCAACTATTATATTCAGTCAGTTAAGTGCCATACGTGATACACGTTTTGGGCGATCATGTCTCGAAAGATGCCATTGATTTCTGCGGTAGACTGGTTGCCAGCCTAGACAAATAAACTCAATCTATCCTGCCATTTAACTCATAGCTGGAGGGAGAAGAGATAGATTATACTACATTATAATATTAAGTAAAATTAGTGGGGCATCAGTTTATTACTTCATACAAATAGAAAACCGATCCCTCACTTTATGCCCAGTAGAAATTTTAGTTATGTTTCCAACTATTATATCAGTTAAGTGCCATACGTGAAGCACGCTTGGGTGATCATGTCTCGAAAGAGACATGACTGTTTTGTTATTTAACCCATAACTGGAAGGAAGAGACGGATTAATACCTTTCCCAAGGGTATTTGCGCGGAAGTGAATACAATGGATTCAGCTGGAATTCGAACTCGGCTCCCCGTTCCGAGCTGACATCCACTGTACCACAACCGCACATCTTTGTTCTTACCTTTCCTAAAAGACTTAATTTCTGTAAAAGTTGCACTGATAATTTTTTTTTTTTTACTATGCTTCCATTCACGGTGCCAAGTACATCAACAGTGTGGTTGTGACCTTCTTCAACCTCCAAAGCCTAGCGCGTTCAAACATCAATGAGTTATATTTGGTTACTCTTTTTTCTTCCATTTGTTCTTGAAAAAAAAAAGTATATTTGGTCAATGTCTAAACTTTTTCTATTTTATCTTTCAACCGTATGGCTGGTGTGTAGTAATCTAGTTTCGTATCTGTTTGTATTGAAAAATCGGTGCTGATATAAAGGCCTACCATTTCGATTCCTGTCACGTATGTTGCCAGTTTAAATGTATCTCTCCTCATTAAAAGTGCATTTATAGATATAAATATTCGACTATTTATTGAAACTAATTATTTTTTTCTTAACCCTTAACCTTAACGCTTACCAAAAGGTAAGAATAATTCTTTCTTATATACGCTTTTTAAGGTATCGTCATATACTATACCAGTGACAGAATTACGTAGACCATTTCAAAAGGTAGGCCACTTACTATACCACTCACAGAATTTTGTAAACCACATTCAAAAGGTTGGCCATATACTTTACTGGCTCTGAAAAAGCTTACAAAACTTGCATATTTGAAATTTTGGATTTTCTCTGTTTGTATTTTATCGTTCATTTTCTTGTTGAAAAGGCCATTTATCTCACAGCATCCAATGAATGATGTTTTATTATTATTATTATTATTATTATTAGTAGTAGTAGTAGTAGTAGTAGTAACTGTTGTAGTAGCAGTTGAAGTAATGCGGATTATTTTAAATGACAACAGGAAATAGCAAACAACAACATTTCAATACAGGAAAAGATCTCGTCAAACTTGAACAGTATTTAAAGTTCATAATTTAAGAGAAACAACTCAAATGACATTCACTTTGATTTTTGATTATCATTTTATTTTAACGAAATTTTCAACTAAGTCTTTGTTTAAAGAGACGAAATGTTTTTTACTTGTAATTTTGTATCACGAAAATACGAATTTTCTCTATCACAATAAGTAAAAAACATAATATATATATATATATATATATATATATATATATATATATATGTGTGTGTGTGTGTGTGTGTGTGTGTGAGATGAATTATTTTGAACATTATTTTTACTGATACTCGTATTTAAGTAGATATTCCGTTCTTAATTAAACAATATTTTATATTTATATCTACCGGCCTGATTATTTTACGTCTGATCAAGAGGCTATTCATGGTCGAGGGGTTTAAGACAGTACCAGATCAAATGGTAGCTTCCCCTATATAAATAGGGGTCGCAGGTTCGAATCCTGCTGGATAGCACACATTTTCGCAATAAAATTTATCGTAAAATAATCAGGCCGGTAGATATAAATATAAAATCCTGTTTAATTAAAAACAGAATATCTACTTAAATACGAGTATCGGTAAAAAATAATGTTCAAAATAATTCATTACAAATTGTCGGTTGCTTATAACCAAGTTTCGTTAAAATTCGTTAATTTCCGTAACATGTTTCCATATATATATATATATAGTGATCGGACGGGAAGTGGTGTTTCATCGAGCTATGGGTGTAAGCCAATGAACGCAGAATGCCAAAGAGAATGGGGTAGATGTGCTTGTTACAAGTCGGTGTTTATTCCGTCCACAGTTTAATGATTAGAGTTAAGGAAAAACAGGGAGTGCCATCAACTAACAATGCGCAGAAGTAGTTTTATTCTTCTCTACTTAAAGGAATACTTTATCCCTTCTGTTTCTCTTTCACTTTCCCAGCAGTGCCTCTTTTCCCTTTACGTAGATAAACAAAAAATAAAACATTGAAATAGCTGTCTACATCTACTGACCCAGAATAACCATCGACAAAAACACAGAATACTTGCCTAAAGAAACAACAATATTATAGAAAGAAGTAAATTATAGAACAGAATAAATCTCCATGACCATCCGACCATGCATTGAATACTGCTGCCATATCTGGTCGGGTTCTCCTGCTATCAACCTAGTGGTCCTGGACAAAATCCAACGGTGAATCTGTAATGTGATCGATCCCAACTTGGCATTCGCTCTTGTATTGAATACTGCTGCCATATCTGGTCGGGTTCTCCTGCTATCAACCTAGTGGTCCTGGACAAAATCCAACGGTGAATCTGTAATGTGATCGATCCCAACTTGGCATTCGCTCTTGTATTGAATACTGCTGCCATATCTGGTCAGGTGCTCCTGCTATCAACCTAGGGGGCCTTGATAAAATCCAACGTTGAATCTGTAATTAGATTGAGCCCGACTTACATCCGCTCGTGCATTTAATACTGCTGCCGTATCTGGTCGGCTCCTCCTGCTATCACCCTAGGTTTCCTTGGCAAAAACACACGGACAATCTGTAATGTGATCGATCCCGACTTAGCATCCGCCCGTGCATTGAATACTGCTGCCACATCTGGTCGGGTGTTCCTGCTATCCACCTACAGGTCCTTGACAAAATCCAACGGAGAAGCTGTAATGTGATCGATCCCGACTTAGCATCCACCCGTGCATTGAATACTGATGCCATATTTGGTCGTGTGTACCTGCTATCCACTTAGGTATCCTTGACAAAATTAATCGGAGAATCTGTAATTTGATCGATCACGATTTGGCAGTTCGGATACAGTTCTTTTCTCACCGGTGCAATTTACTCGAGCAACAAGATTAGCAAACAGGTCCCACCCTTTTACTGTGAAACCAATAAATTGTAAACGCGAATTCTACTCCATCAGCTTCTTCTCTCGCACTTCCCGCCTGTGGAATTCCCTTCCGTTTACTTGCTTTCCCGACAGCTACAATCATCAAGAATTCAAATGTAAAGTCAATAGTCATCTCCTATCTCACAAACTTACATCCTTTTTCTCATGCTCCTTTCTTCGTCCACTCCACTCTCATCAGCATTTTCATCTTTCTCTTATTCTCTTCCTGACACCCCCTGTAACCTGTCACTCTTTCTCATAACTTTCCTTCTATGTAAGCAACTGCTCAACAGTAGAAGTAAAATGTTTTGCTTGGGGCGACGCGATTATAAAAAAAATATATCAAATTAGTAAATACTAATAAATCTGCAACATATCCTAACCAAAAAATTAAGTTAATGATATCCACTGCACCACAACACAAATCCTAAATTATATATATATATATATATATATACTACTACACTAAATCTAGTATACCCAACTCAATTATTCGCAATGATTCTTCTCTCCCGGTTAACCATTTGCAAAAAAAAAAAAAACCCCAAAAAACCATAGTTTACAAATTCAAGATCACTTTGGGAGATTGCATCGGCAACGGATTAAATAATATTCATGTTGTTCACAACACAAACTCGCTTTGACGACGCCTGACACTATACTTGAACGATAATTCTAACCTTTTTAGGCATTGATAACAACATGCCTGGCTACATACACAATTCCGGAAAATCCTAGTTGAAAACAAATCTATACGTAAACAGGAAAACAATAAACAAAAACTAAAAATTCTCGAAGCTATATACATAAAACAGTTAAAACCTAACCCGAACAAAATAAACTATGAAATCTCCACAAATATCCTTAAATGCTTATAATTAATAAGAGAAACCATTGGTTTATTCCATTGGCTTCCCATACTTAATATTTCTTGTTTTCACTCTCGCGTGGTCATGTGTGACGTCATGAGCTGTGGTGCGATATCCGCTTCCAGCGTCTTGTATGCACGAGTTTGTTGTTGCTTAGAAAACTTCTATCTAAACAAAAACAGAATGTCATATTTTTTGTCCGTGAATTGTTATACGAAAATGTAATTTGACATCTTAGACAATGGCTTATGTAAGCTGAAAGCTTAGATTGGAATATAAAAAATTAAATACTAATATTGTGATTTTCTTTCTTCATATAATGATAATGTTATTAAGCTTATCAGACAATATGACAAACATTTACATAAAATAGACAAAACTTGTCTATAGTATTTCATGAAACATGCATCAATATATATATATATATATATATATACATACAGACAGACAGACACGATAGAATTGAAAAGACGCTCACAGAAACGGTTTATTTTATTAAACAAGGAATTACTTTATTAAATAAGTAATTTATACAAATGAAGTAATTATAACTGGTCATAAATTAAATAACTAATACTTGGTTGACATCCTCTTTGCTTTTTTAATGCAAAGACCCTTCTAGGCCTGCTAGCGATGAGTTCACGAATATCATCTTGAGGGATATCTTGCCATGTTTCACGCAATAATCCCAAAAGTTCGGGCTTAGAAGATGGTTTCCTATTCTTTTTGCGGAGTTTTCGATCTAATATGCCCCAAAGGTGCTCAATAGGGTTAATATACGGGGACTGACTTGGCCATAGAAGTTTATTGCTCCCATTTTGTCTTCACCTTTCTGAAATTCGGACAGGTCTGCTGCTCCTTTGGTTCGTGGCATGTTCCAGTATTGCTATCAGCAATTTTAATCAAATAATCTGTGTTAATTATCTTGGTTATTTTTTAAAAATCGGAAATAGAATTTATCTTGGTGTCTATTCAATTTTGTCATATCTGTGTATAATGGACTCTCCCGTCAAATTCGACGTATGAGTTACTGACAGCCGAACTGCTTCATTTATGAAACCAAGGTAAACCGCTAGAAGACCCGCAAAAGTGATTTGATTAAAGTGGTGAAAGCTTGTGCAGAACCATCCACAGTATTCGGAACTACTGATACGCTCACTCGATGCATATAAATGCCACAGATGAAGCAGACAATAGTTGTTCGTTTTTAATTATCCCGCAACAGGTTCCCACTGCATGCCGTAGTAGACTGGTTGCCAGCCAAGCCTATGGAAACCAATCTGTCCTGTTATTTAACCCACAACTGGAGGGATGGGACGGATTAATACCTTTCTTAAGGGTATTAGTGCGTAAGTGAATGATGGAATTTAACTGGAATTCGAACTCGGAACCCCGATTTCTCTTTCCGATCCGACATCCACTGTACCACAACGCACATTCATCAATATTACAATACCTGGTATTTCCAAGCAGTCACCCATCTAGGTACTGACCAGTCTCAATGTTCCTTAATTTCGGTGATCGGACTAGAACTGGTGTATTCAACGTGATATAACCGTAGCTAATATTGTTATATATCGACAAACAACAAACACGCATATATATAAAAATATAAAGTTATATTTTTATTAATGACGATGAACCGTGTAGAATAGGGAACAGAGAATTGAGAGAGCGCGCTTCTAATGGGTTGACGGGAGTGTAGTCTTATCTGTTGTGTCTCTCTTCACCGGCCGATCTCTGTTGCTCCTCTACTACTGGCGAATCCGTGTGCCGAGGTCTTTTTATAATCTTCCAGAACCGGGACTTTTTCTTCCGGTTTTGCCTCGCCCACGCACGCCCACGTAATTCTCAGAGACACCTGTTCTGTTTACCTCTGTAGTTATTTCCGCTGCTGCCGGAAATAAGGTCAAACGACATCCGTTCCTTTCAACGACCGGAAACACCCTCGCTTGCATCAGCCTTCCTCGGGTGGGGCCAGATTGTTATATTACAATATATATATATATATATATATATATATATATATATATATATATATATCATATAAGAAGTTATAACCTTTTACAATTTTATCCATTGTTGTATGACCATACTAAAAATACCTATTAGGACCATACAATCTTGGATGAAAATGTTATAACTTCTGATTTCGAAAATTGCGCGTTCATAAAAAAATCCTGTTTATGTGTGCGTTCATAAATAATGGTAAAATTAGTTATTGTAAATCGCCTGAAGACACCAGATGGTAGAAACCTGGGTTGCGTAATATGTATAACTTGTTTACAAATGAATATATATATATATATATATATATATATATAAATGGACAGTGGAACAATTTCATAGATTAAATAAATAGTTCTGTTTGTAATTAACCATATAGACATACACCTGAGGAAGGTTGGAGGAGATAACGGCCAAATGCTGTGATAGCAAAACAAAGATTATGACAATAATTTTTTATTTCCAATGAAAGTTTCCTGTTTCCTAAGAGTTTTCTTTAATTATGCAAGCCATCTTTCACTATTCAAATGCACCTTAAGATTTCAGGATCGCATTCTTCATTTTCTGTTAAAACACTCACTAGCTATTTAAATTTTTTAACTGCTTATAATATTGGCATCTCTCATTTGTAATTCACATGATGGGCTGTCTCTTTTGCCGACAACCAAACATTCTGTCTTCTTACAATTAATCTTTAGTAATTTTTTTTCGCTTTTATTTGCCACGTTCTATAAGAGTTCATGTTTTTTTGCCTCTGCTACAACCACTGTGTCATCTGTATAACATTCCTATAGAAGGTAGCGAAGAAAAAGGAGAAAAAAATTAAACACCAATTAAAAGACGATAGAATTGCACGGTTGTTAGCAAAAGCATTTGCCCAAAATATAAATTGCTGATACTGATATCAAACAAGTGTGCAGGCTTAGATATCTGGGAAGTGTTTTAGCAGACGAAGGAAAGTGTGGCTTTGAAATCAGAAAGATGCATTTCAAAAGCCAAGCAGAGTAATGATAAACGGAATAATTTCATTACAAACGAGGAAAAGAATGTTAAAATACTACGTGATATCTGTCCTTCTATATTGCAGTGAATGCTGGGAAATCTTTTCAAAGATAAATATTCGTTACGCGGTCTTTTTTATAATATTCTTAACACTTACCGGAATTTAGCATCTAAATCATTGGTTCTAAAACTATTTTAGGATTTTTTACATGGCAGTCTCTTTATGCTATTTTAGATGGCTCGCGGACCCTTTAATATTAACCGCAGTTAACATATAGGCTACTGAAAGACAACATTTGGAATCACTGTTACACCTGTAATCAAAGCAATTCAAATATAATCACGCAATTCACCTCACCTCCAGTCAAAGCAACTCGAATAAAATCACGCAAATTGTCGAACACGAATACTTTCTTCTTCTTCATATAGATTAGCGTACCTTTGCAACGGCTTTTCCCTTTATTACATAACTAAAACATAAGCAAGGGCTGAAATAGAACTAAGGGAGGTAACTCAAGAAATAAAAATAATATATTCAAAAGGATAAAGGAGGCAAATAAGCGAGAGTTGGAGATGAAAAGATATAATCTTCCTTTCCAGCAACAACGCTGCCATTATGACTTAGTAACAATCTCAAATAGCCAATAATTTCAACTGAGTGACCTCTTCGCGGTCCCCTCGAAACCCCTTCCCAATCCCCTAGGGGACCACGGACCCCAGTTTAAGAACCGCTGATCAAAATGTACAAGTGTATTGAAGCTATGAGCTTGCAGCTACTAATTTAATGATCTTACACCTGAAAACATTTTTTTCAGAATCAGAAAAAAATTGTTAGAAACAAATAAAAAAGTACTAACCGGTTACGTGATATCAGTCCTATATGGCACTGAATACTTGACAATCTCCTCAAAGATAGAAAGAAACTTGAAGGAAAAGAAAAGTAGCTCTACAGAAGGATGCTGAGGATACCGTAGACCGGATATACCAGAAACTACGAAATTTTAGAAAAAATGGAAACAAAAAGAAAATATTTAAAACCCGGTAAACGCAGCTGAGATATCAAAGCTACATAATGAGGAAAGAGGGCTTAGAAAATATATTTTCAGCACAGTTTGAAGATAAGAGAGATACAAAATTTAAAAAAAACAGACTTGCCCCTCAAATACGAGAGAAACAAAAAATACAAATAAATAAATAATAAAAATATTATAAAATTTGCTTATTTGTTTCTGTTCATGGCTATAAGTAATCTATATTCTTCAAGTCAATTTTCCTCTTTATGGGACCAAGAAATTTCAATTGACACTTTCTAATTCTAAGCATAAGTGTTCTCTTTGTATCCGTTTTCCTCAAAATTTACTCTTTATAAGCATGGTAAGTTTTTGATATTCTCAGTATCCTTCTGTAGTCCCAAGTTAGTTTGTGATAGTGATAATGCGAATACATGATCTAAAGAAAGTCAACTGAAAATACTCATCTATGACCTAAAGAAAGACAACTGATAATCCTCATCTATGATGTAAAGAAAGACAACTGATAATCCTCATCTATGATGTAAAGAAAGACAACTGATAATCCTCATCTATGATGTAAAGAAAGACAACTGATAATACTCATCTATGATGTAAAGAAAGACAACTGATAATACTCATCTATGATGTAAAGAAAGACAACTGATAATACTCATCTATGATGCAAAGAAAGACAACTGATAATACTCATCTATGATGTAAAGAATGACAACTGATAATACTCATCTATGATGTAAAGAAAGATAACTGATAATCCTCATCTATGATGCAAAGAAAGACAACTGATAATCCTCATCTATGATGTAAAGAAAGACAACTGATAATCCTCATCTATGATGTAAAGAAAGACAACTGATAATCCTCATCTATGATGCAAAGAAAGACAACTGATAATCCTCATCTATGATGCAAAGAAAGACAACTGATAATACTCATCTATGATGTAAAGAAAGACAACTGATAATACTCATCTATGGTCTAAAGAAAGACAACTGGTTAGGTTCATGCTTAATGTGATTGAATAAATGGGTGTGGGCAGAACACGGCTTTTGATAAATAACAGAAAGACAAAATTTATTAAGAGCTACAAGTGACAGAAAGTTGTGGATAGTCATGATCGCCTACGTCCTGAAGAGTCAAGGCAAATAGATAGAAGCATGTAATTTGCACTGATTTCTTAAATTCACCTGGATTTCTGAGAATTCATCAGGTTTTAGGTTTTCTTATAAATTCCGAATTTTTTTTTTTATAAAGAGGCGACTGTTATTACTATGAACATTTTACTGACTGACATCTCTAAGCTCAGGCATAGAGAAAGAGAGACAGACAAACAGACAGTGAGAGAGAAAGGGCGTACATAGATATTACGCAGCGATGAACAACAAGACACTTTCATTGCCAGTTACGAGAGTGAATCGCTTTCCTTTTTTTTTTCTTAAATTCACGCCGTTTCAATTATTCTACAGTGGAATTTAGCCATATTATTTCGACAAGAATGAACAACGCTAAGGTGAGTAGGGGGGGTGATAAATATGTTTTATTGTCATTTCGATCTGTTGTACTTTACTGACATTTCCAAGTGAATTCTTTCTTTCTTTATATTAAACTGTGCAACAGGAAGTCGTTAAAGCTACGAAAATACTCTATTAACCATAGAGATATAAACACGTCAGTCAGTTAGTTAAGTGCCATACGTGATACACGCTTGGGCGATCATGTCTCGAAAGAGACATGACTGACTGGGCAGAAGATTATCCCGCAGTAGGTTGCCATTGCTTTCTGCGGTAGACTGGTTGCCGACCAAGGCTATAGAACCCAATCTGTCCTGTTATTTGACCCATAACTGGAGGGAAGAGACGGATTAGTACCTTTCCCAAGGGTATTTGCGCGTATATGAGTGCAACGAATTCGACTGGAATTCGAACTTGGGTCTCCAATTTCTCTTTCCGAGTCGATATCCATTGGACCACAACACGTAGAAGGTAATAAACTAAAGAGAGAAGAAAAAAACTAAACATGGTTTGTAAGAAAACAGAATATTTGAATTTTTATTTGTTTAACATTTTTTATAATGGATACTCGTATTTGAGTGGAAAGTCTGTTTTTTAATTATTATATATATATATATATATATATATATATATATATAGTTAAACAGTACATTAAAATTTCCACTGGCCTTAATCGTTTGAAAAACATCTATTTTCCAGAAGGAATCGAACCTGCAAACTCCCACACAGGAGAAATGCCGACTTTAGACCAGACTTGTCTTTACCCACAGACTTGTCTTTACCCACAGAAGATATAATGGAATACAAAGTTCAATTTCACTTTCATATAAGCACTAGGAGTACAACTCGACGTTGCTCAGGTGTAATCAAACCTTTAAAACTAATCCATGCTCCTGGAGCTCAGACTCTTTGGACGTTGGCACGAAAGACTAAAAGGCAATAGTTGTTTCCAGTCAAAGCGAAACCGTAGATTGAAAGAAAAATGAATGGATGTAAGTCAAATTTTGATTTCCTGCTATCGATATCAAATAAGTCTTTTTCGTCGTAAACTGAATTTTGAAGCTTAAATAAGTCCTCTGAGTAAATGGTATCATGGCTGAGACTAAGAACTACAATTATACCTACTTAGAGCCAAACCCGAAGCAAAAACCAAAATAAAAGAGCGGAAAACCTGATTTTGTTCACACCCGATAGGATATCGGGGTATCGATTTGCAATATCTGAGTCAAATAAGTCATCCAAGAATAAACTAACCTAAGTAAGTCCATGAAAACTTATCGTACCCATCGGGAGTAAAATTGGAGAAAATGAGCCATATTGATGGTTGAATATCGATTTTTGATCATATTCGATAGAATATAGGGTGTATCTCTTTCCGATATCGGGGAACATGAGTCGTCTGGAATGATCTACTTATGTTTGATATTAAAAACTATTATTTTAGCAAGTTAGAGCAAATTCTGCCGCAAGACCTACGATAAGAGAGCTGAAATCCTGATCTTGATCACACCTGATCGGATATCGGGGTATCGATTTCTGATATCGGGGGAAATCGAAAAAATAAGTAGCCCATGACCTGACCGGAAGCCTAAAGAATATTTGTGTGAAGTTTGATGAGAATGAGAAAAAAAATTGTGGATTTGTATAAAGGACAGACAGACAAACAACTTGCCTTTTATATATATAGATATCGGGTGGAAATCCGGTAAAAATAAGTAGCCCATGACCTGACCGGAAGCCTAAAGAATATTTGTGTGAAGTTTGGTGAGAATCAGAAAAAAATTGTGGGTTTGCATAAAGGATATACAGACAGACAGACAGACAGACAGACAGACACACACACACACACACACACACACACACACACAATCAATGGAATATATCATTCTCATTCCTTGCGTAGTAATGCCTCGATTGGAAGTCATGAGTTATCTCCCTCTAACCCTGCACGTTCCTTGTTCACCACAGCTGTAGCCAGGTATTGAACTCACAACTCTTTGAGTCAAGTCACAGGAACTAACCAACGTCTGTATCCACTGGGCCATGTGGCCCCAGTGATTGTAATAAAAGGTTCGGTTCGAACTTCTTAGTCTCTGAAGAAGGCCGGGGCGTGCAACGCCCGAAAAATTGTACAAATGGCAAGAAAGATGAGAACAACAGTCCGAATAATGTCAATACCAGAAATAAATAGTGGAAATATCTGAGGCACATAATGAGGAAAAAAGGCTGAGAAAATTTGACACCCATAAGACATATTGAAGGCAAAAAGAACAGAAAAAACAATCAATGAACTTAACAAATCATGAAAAGAAGAAATTTACTAAGAGGTACAACGGAAAGAAAATTGTGGAGAGCCATGCTCACCGTAATCCTGAAGAGACACAGCAAATCGAAGAATTAAATTCTTCAAGCTCTCTTTATTCATTATGTGATCTAGAAATTCTGTTTCTTTGAGATTCTAAGCATCAGTCTTCTTTATTTTTGTCTGTTCATCACAGTTCATGATATTCTCAGCATCCTTCTGTAGAGCCACATTTTTGTTGCCTCAAGTCTCTTCTTCGTTTGTGTGTTGATTGCTCAGTATTCATGGCTAGCAGTAATCTATATTTTCTTCTTTATGTGACCAAGATTTTCAGTTGACACTTTCTGATTCCATGTTTAAGTATGTTCCTTTTGTACCCATTTTTCTTAAAACTTTCTCGTTATACGCATGGAAAGTCTATGTTATTCTTAGTATCATTCTTCTTTATTTGTGATAATGATAATGCTAATCTATGATCTATAGCAGTGGTTCCCAACCTTTTTTGTCCCGTTACTCCTTTTTCAGTCATTTATTCACTTGTGGACCCCCTGTGGACCCCTACAACGGAATTAGTTAAACCAGCAAAAATAAATGATTTTTCTCGAAAAAAATATATTCATGTAAAATGCCCTGCGTTATTATGCTTATTAAGCTTTAAACTTACTCACCTAAAATCAAAAAACATTTCATTCGACCCTCCTTTATTTAAGTAAAACATCTAGTAAAATCTTATGTTAACGTTGTTATAGTTGTATGTGTTGTACACAAAAACTTTCTTTATAAAACTGGCTTTATTTTTTAGTTTACGAGCGAATGCATGAATAAAAAAAATCATAAAACATGTATAAATGAAGCACATGTAGGAAAAAAAAAACCACTAAAAAGTCCGAAAACAAATGTGAATGAAACTTTTTATTCATTGAAAAAAGTATTTTATTTCATATTTCTCAATGAGACTTTTGTGTTTGTTCACTAGCGGTTAATGCATACCTCAAATCATCTTCCAAAGACAGCTTGTTCCTTCATTTTCTTTTTATTACGAGTAATGCAGAAAACCCACTTTCGCGCAGGTAGGTTGAATCGAAAGGCAAAAGAACTCGAACTGAAAAATCACTTACTTTTAGACATATTCCCATCATTGAACACCAGAAGATAGACAATGATTTTGACTGGAACATATTCTTGGTTGTAGAATCGTTGATAAGCTCAATGAATTCTTCCTGTGTGTCTTCTATCACATCATCATCAACCTGACATAAGAAGGGATTTTTTGCCAATCTTGCTGAGGGCATGTTCCTTGACATCTAGTACATGATGAGTATACGCCGGTACGAATTACAATCTTTTAGACTCTTGAAATTCTTTCATGAACCCCTAGGTGTCCATCGACTTCTGGTTGGGAACCTAGGATCTAAAAATGACAACTGGTAGTGCTTATCTATATTTTAAAGCAGCGGTCAGCAACCCCCGACCAGCGGGCCACATCCAGCCCTCGAGTGAAACTTGTCCGGCCCGCTACCTTACTCTGGACACGATATAAATATACGTAAACCAAACTAAAGTGACAGTTGATAGTCTGAATATATTGCGTCGAAATTTAAAAAAAATATTTCATTTTACCCGGAGAATAATGTTTTACTTTTATTTTTTATTTGAAGGGATCGCAAAAATTAACGTACGGCCTCACTTTCACTTTTTCTGTGAAATTTCTTTCGTGAACGGGCACTTTTAAATGAATATGAAATAGTGTTTTCAACCGATTTTAATGGATTTTTTCAGTACTGATTTATGAAACATTTATTTTTAAGATGTTATATTTTTTTAACAAAATTCCGTGAGATATTAAATTATATTGAAACCTTGCTTTCTTCAAACAGAGAGAAAATTTATTCACATATGTAATAACATGGTTCTTTTCCATGACACTGGAGCCATAGATGTTTGGTCCTCATCCATGACCCTATATAGCTTTTTGGCCTTCACTCTCCAAAAGGTTTGCCGACCCCTGATCTAAAGAAAGACAGCTGCTAATGCTCATATATGATTTTAAGACAGACAACTGATAATGCTGATCTATGATCTAAAGGCAATCGACTGATAATGCTGATCCATGATAGAAGGAAAGGCAACTGATAATGCTGATCTCTGATCTAAAGGCATTCAACTAATAATGCTGATCTATGATAGAAAGAAAAGCAACTGATAATGTTGATCTCTGATCTAAAGGCAATCGACTGATAATCCTGACCCATGGTAGAAAGAAAGGTAACTTATAATGCTAATCTGTGATCTAAAGGCAATCGACTGATAATGATGATCCATGATAGAAAGAAAGGCAATTGATAATGCTGATTTATGATCTAAAGGCAATCGACTGATAATGCTGATCCATGATAGAAAGAAAGGCAACTGATAATGGTGATTTGTGATCTAAAGGCAATCGAATGATCATGCTGATCCATGATAGAAAGAAAGGCAACTGATAATGTTGATTTATGATCTAAAGGCAATCGACTTATAATGCTGATCCATGATAGAAAGAAAGGCAACTGATAATACTGATTCATGATCTAAAGGCAATCGACTTATAATGCTGATTCATGATAGAAAGAAAGGCAACTGATAATGCTGATTCATGATCTAAAGGCAATCGACTTATAATGCTGATCCATGGTAGAAAGAAAGGCAACTGATAATGCTGATCTGTGATCTAAAGGCAATCGACTGATAATGCTGATCCACGATAGAAAGAAAGGCAATTGATAATGGTGATTTATGATCTAAAGGCGATCGACTTATAATGCTCATCTTTAATCTATCGAAAAGCAAGGCTTTGCAAATTGGACAGAATTGAATCATTTTTTTTCTCTAAAAAGTATGGCCTAACGTTTTTATGTAATTTGAAAAAGGCAAGTACTTCTTTATCTGTACACTTTTGCCAAACACCAATCCGGACAAATTAATCTGATTTTGTCAGAACTATGTATGACGGCACGTTTGAAAATTTTCAGCTCGACCAAGAAGCCAACGTGCAAAATACCATGAAACGTATATTCTATTTCACATACATGATACACCGTCTCTCGAGTTATTTTATCCCTCATAAAATAATAGATTATGATATCCAATCATTGAAATACTGCAATTTTGCTACCGTTAAATCATTAGAAAATCTCCACTCGTTCAAATTTCTTTATATTTGCAAATAGACGCAGTAAGTTATGGTGAGAAGCGTGGATGTGAGAAGCAAACACATTCCTAATTCTTCAATTATCCATCATCTTGCCAGCCCTGAGAGCAGGTGCACTTTACGGTAAAAGTTATAACTTTTCACTACTTTCTCTCGCCGTTATTTATTTTTAGGTCTCTACTCGGTGGATGTGCGTTGTGGCGCAGTGGATATCGGCTCGGAACGAAAAAACCTGGGAATCGAGTTCGAATTCCATTTGAATTCCTTGCATTCACTTACGCGCAAATCCCCTTGGGAAAGGTATTACTCCGTCTCTTCCCTCCAGTTATGGGTTAAATAATATGACAGATTGGGTTCTATAGCCTTGGTCGGCAACCAGTCTACCGCAGAAAGCAATAGCAACCTACTGCGGGATAATCTTCTGCCCAGTCAGTCATGTCTCGAAAGAGACATGATCGCCGAAGCGTGTATCACGTATGGCACTTAACTGACTGAATCGGCACAGATTTTTATTCTCGGTTGCGGCATTAACTGTTTATCCATTTAAAAGATAGTCCCGAAAATACCAAAATGTGGAGCAACTGGGTATCACTATTGTATAAAGTGTTACTTATTTTCCTTATCACAGTAGTGCAACCTTGTTTCATAATCAGAGTCAAATTATCCGTCTAAATAAATTTCATATCTCACAACCTTCTCTTTGACAAAACATATGGGTTTTGTTTCGTTAAGTCTACTACTGATGTGCT
The DNA here is from genome assembly GCA_037127315.1 of Ascarosepion bandense. Taxonomy (NCBI): domain Eukaryota; kingdom Metazoa; phylum Mollusca; class Cephalopoda; order Sepiida; family Sepiidae; genus Ascarosepion; species Ascarosepion bandense. The sequence goes on along the minus strand of JBBBDQ010002154.1, from coordinate 1,301,637 downwards.
AACGACCATCACTGAATATATATATACAAGACTCTTGATAAAGAATGGCGAAACCGTTGCTCTTATTATCTCGAAAGCATTTGACAGAGTTTGGCATGCTGACCTTATTTGGTTGTTTTGAATGGGCAACCTTCCAGATCCTTTCATACAAACGCGGGCGTCCCTCAATACCCTACGCTTTTTTGGTCTTCATCAATGACCTTCCTGGTGTAACCAACTCCCAAGTTGGTATCTATGCAGATAACGCCATCATTTACGCCCATCTCTATAAGAAGTCTGCCGAGGCTGACAAAGTAAATTTAGTTGCTGCACTTGAAAAAGACATCCAGTCTGTGATTGAACAGTGTAGGAGATGGCTAGTAAATTTTAATGCCTCAAAATGAAGCTGCTCTCTATTAAGCACCATGGAGAAACATTCCTACCTACCATTAAAATGGATGACGCTAGTCTCCTTGAGAGCAAATCACTGCGCCTCCTTGGTCTCACTCTCTCAAATGATCTCAAATAGAATGACTACATTGGATCCATTGCTGAATCTACTTCTAATAAGGTTGGTTCAACGTGTCGATCCAGAAATTTTCTCTTGTTAGAATCCATTTTGCAGATTTATAAAGCTATCATTATTCCGTGCAATAAATACTGTTATCATATCTGGTCGAGTGCAGGAGCAACAGATATGGCAACGGTATTCAATTTTGGCAACCGAATATGGCAATAGTATTCGATTTTGTTGAGAAACTCGAGATCTTTATCCCGAGTTTCTCGACAAAATCCAAAGAAGTATCTGCAATATAATCGACCCTGACTTTGCAGCTCGCCTTCAGTCACTTTCTCACTGACTTCATGTGGCTACCCTGTGTCTTTTCTGTATGTATTTTCTGTTGAGCTTTTGCCCTGGTACCCCGACCACATGTATTTAATCGGGCAACTATATTAGCATTTATATTAGCGTTGAAATAGTTAAATGTAAGCCCCTCTTCTACTCTAACAGTTTCTTTTCTTGCACTACCCGTTTGAAGAAACTCACTTCCATTTACATGCTTCCCTGCTAGATATAATCTCCAAAAGTTTAAATGTAATGGCAGTTGCGATCTTTTATCTACTTAATTCTCATCAATCTCTTCTCTTATCTTTACTTCGACATTAGCTGTATTTCCTTTATTCTCCCACTGTCTGCGGTAGATTGTTTGCCAAACGAGGCTATATAACCCAGTCACTCCTGTTATTTAGCCCATGACTGGAGAGAAGAGGCGGATTAATACCTTTCTCAATAGTACTGAGTAAGTAAATTGTTATGGTGAAACACACCTATTCCTCAGATAATGGACTTTCCCTCCTATATTAAGAAGAGTTAACAGGAAGTTAACTCGAGAAGTTCTTGAGAAGTTCTTGGGAAGTTCTTGAGAAGTTCTTGGGAAGTTCTTAAGAAGTTCATAGGAGTTCTTAGAAGTTCTAGAGAGTTCTTTAGAATTATACTGGAGTTCAGTAGAACTACAAGGCAGTTGATATTAGTCGGCAATTAGCTGAATACTAAGGAGTCAGCTTTCAGTGGAAGATTACCAAGTTCCTAAATTTTTAGGTGCGTTATAACCTTCAGTGCGAAAACTACTCCACAACATAAATGCAACGGATTTAACTGGAATTCGAACTCGGCTCTACAATTTCTGGTTCCGAGCCGATATTCACTGCACCACAATGCAGAAGAAGAGTGAGTTTAAGGCTTCAAGTTATGCACTCAGGATTGTCCCACGTGACAATAGCCTAGCGGGTTAAAGCGTTCGTTCGTGAATTTGGTGACCTAGTAATTGTGAGTTCAGTCCATGAGCCGTGAAGTACAAACGTAGACTTATAGGAAAAAAGAGTGTTCGCATTGCTCAATGAGAAAAAGAGAAGACATTACCGAACATAGACAGAGGAAAAAGTACTTTTCACAGTTAATGAAAAAATAACATTCAGTCTTTGTGTGAATACGCTGAATATTTTTCAATACCCGTCCATCTATGACAGTCTAGACCTATTTCTCTTTGTTCGTGGAGGTGTTTACTGAAAAGTCAATAACATCAAACTTGTTTTATTTTAGTAGTAAATGCGCTTAATCCGCCATGACTGCACTCAATTTAACAACAACGCACGATTCGCATGAAAAACCTAAACAGTGCCGCCATTTTGAGAGTATCTTTCTCTAGCGCACTCACTGGAAAAACTTCTCGACATGAAACAAAGTCAGTGTCTGATATTTATGCAAGATTTACACATAGATTTTACACGTATTGACTTTGGAGTAGATAGACTAAACTATCGCCCGGTTCACACTCCACTCAAAATCTTAAAACTTCACACTTAAAACTTAGTCATTTTTTTTTTCAATTGGAGTAGATAGATCTATCTATCGCCTGGTTCACACTCCACTCACGTCTATTGAACAGGTTAAGAGGCTCATCCCTTGTTCCCTGTTTAGGATGTGGTTTCCGGCTTTCTCTTTTCAAATCTTCTCACTTTGTTTTTTTTTTTCTTTTCATTTGAAGTAGATAGATCTATCTATCGCCCGGTTCACACTCCACTCGCATCTATTGAACAGGTGAAGAGGCTCATCCCTTGTTCCCTTATTAGGATGTGGTTTCCGGTTTTCTCTTTTCCAATCTTTTTACTCTTACGTGGACCCCTGCGCATCAGTGGCGTTATCGCCTTGCTTGGAGTGATATGATTAAAAAAAAACAAAAAAAACTTAAACCTCAGGGTAATTGCATGTAGTGAATTTTACATGAAAATAAACAAGCAGTTGTTACGGTCGGCAATGATTATTTTGTAGCTTTTGCGTCGACCTTCTTCTTTTATATGCCCTGCTCTTTCAGGACGTTGGCTTTCCATATCTCCCTATCCCTGGTGGCTCTTAGCACGCTTTCTCCTGTTACACCACGCAACCCCGATTCCGTCATCCAGCTGATCAGGTCTTTCAAATATGTTATCCGCTGCTTTCCCCTGTCTCTTTTTCCCTCTATCTAGCCTGTTAGTATCAGGTTCTCCAAGCCCTCCTTCCTCATTGCATGTCCCAGGAATTTTAGCTGTCTCTTCCCGATGCTCAGTGTCAATTTCCTTTTCGTTTCCATCCTTTTCAAAACCTCATCATTGCTCACATGCTCGGTCCATGATATCCGCAGCATCCTTCTGTAGAACCACATTTCAGTTATTTCAAGTTTTTCGTAGACTTACATTTGTGATTCTTAATCATTTTACGCTTGACAAATCAATAGTTCCACAAAGGCGCAATTGGGTATTGGGAGTGAAAGTGAATGTGAAACCTGATGCGAAATGAAAATAAGAAAATGATTCAGGAAGAGAGAATATTACGATTGGCGTTGCATTTTCAATTTTGAAGATTGTAGGTGATATAAAATGAAGAAACCAGAAGAGAATTCCACAGTTCCGAGAAGTTGGAGAAAAGAAAATATTAGAATAGAAATTACGGTTACATCTAGTTATTTAAGCAGCAAGATGGTGGGACCTAATTGCCAATCTAGCAGGGTTTACGGTCATGCTATGTCGAAACACCTGTTCCCGTACGATCGCGGTAGTTAAACAACACTGATGATGGTCAGTACTAAAGTGTTGGTATGCGAGCAGTTTAATGGATAATGGTTCGGAATCGTTAATCGGAACACTGAGTTCCAATTCCCGTTAGGTTGGTGTAGCAGTGACTTACCTCAGCGACTCAAAAAGGCCAGAGTTGCGTGTATGTTTTAAAAGAGAGTGTGGAGACGGCAAATCGACGAGCTTCAGACGGATGGTGAGTCAAGAGGTGTTGGTGTCTCTTGTAGCCAGTTTATTGACTGGTTCTGGGCGCTCATTGGCTGAGTGGTGGCCGGGTTGAGTGTATAAAACATGGTATGCTCATTTAAGTGGAGGTTGTTTGTTCGTGTCGGTGAGCAGCGTATCTAAACTTATTTATGGCACTTAACTGACTGATTAGTCAGCAGATAGAAGTGTCCCCCCAAACTGTCAAGTTACACTCCTTCTTGACTGCCTCCCTTAGGAAGTCTCACAGTTTAGTTTTTATAAAGGAGGAAGGGTTCATTCAGATGAACATATGGCACCATACCAAGAATCCAATATATTTTGATGTCCAACCCATAGCTGGAGGGAGAAAAGATGGATTAATGCTTTTATCAAAGATATTTTGTGCGAAAGTGAAGCATATGAGCAACAAGAAAGTTTCAAGAAACAAAAACTAAAAGGACGTGTATTTCGAGGCAAAAAGAAAAAAATTGAAATTCCTGGGACATATAACAAATAAATATAGCAGTGACTTACCTCGGCGACCCATAAGGGCCAGAGTCGCGTGTATGTTTTGCAAGTGGGTGTGGAGACGGTGAATCAACGAGCTTCGGACGGATGGTGAATCGGATAGCGCTTAAAGATGTTGCTATCGCTTGTAGCTATTTTTATTGACTGGTTCTGGGCGCTCATTGGCTGACTGGTGGACGGGTCGAGTGTATAAAACATGGTAGGCTCATTGAAGGGGGTCTTTTTGAGTCGTTCGTTCGTGTCGGTGAGCAGTGTATCGGAGATAAAGACGAGAAGTGAGAATTTGGTTTGCTTGGTGAACTTGTTTGGACTTAGTATTACTTTCTTTTCCTGTGTGTGCTTCCAACCAATAATATTTTTTATTGTCTTTGCAACAGTTCGTTAGATTCACTTACGACCAAATAACCATGGAAAAGTTATGAATTCTAACACACCTCTTTCACTAACACTCTACATTCATCGACTAAAGATCTTATGGGACTTATAGGATGTTGATCTTTCAACGCCACTTTTAATGTCGAAGACAGGCAGATATTTGATTGGGTCAGGACATGTGCTAAGAAAGGAACACAACTTGGAATTTAAAAATTGAAAACGTCACCAATATCGGCCGTTCTCCTCTGCGTTCATCGTGTTACCGCTGGTGCGACAACACTTAGTATAGTGAAACTACGTTCGATTACAAATCTAACTAAACACTACTTTTATACTCCATACAAAAGAAATATCATTTAGAGACAAGATGGTCACTGTTGATGAAAAGTGGATATTATATAAATATGCAATCAATAAATTTATAGCCTGAATTAACTAGATGTAACCATAATGAATCAGAATGCAGAGTGAATTCCAGTAGAGTTCATCACAGTCACTTATGTGCTAATACCCCAAGGAAAGGTATCAATCTGTTCTCCACTCAATTGGAGTAGATAGAATAAACTAAACTATCGCCCGGTTCACACTCCACCCACATCTATTGAACAGGTGAAGAGGCTCATCTCTTGTTTCCTGTTTAGGATGCAGTTTCTGGTTTTCTTTTTTCCAATCTTTTCACTCTTTTCTTTCTTTCTTTTTTTTTTCAATTGGAGTAGATAGACTAAACTATCGCCCGGTTCACACTCCACCCACATCTATTGAACAGGTGAAGAGGCTCATCCCTTGTTTCCTGTTTAGGATGCAGTTTCTGGTTTTCTCTTTTCCAATCTTTTCACTCTTTTCTTTATTTTTTTTTCAATTGGAGTAGATAGACTAAACTATCGCCCAGTTCACACTCCACCCACGTCTATTGAACAGGTGAAGGGGCTCATCCCTTGTTCCCTGTTTAGGATGTGGTTTCCGGCTTTCTCTTTTCCATTCTTTTTACCCTTACGTAGCCCCCTGTGCATCAGTGGCGTTATTGCCTTGCTTGGGGTGATATGATTAAAAAAAAAAAAAAAAAAAAAACTGTTTAATTACAAAATATATGTAGAATAGGAATCAAACTGAACAACTTGCGCAAAAGAAGAATGAGGATGCTCGTTTATCCTGAACACAATTCTCATCGGTTCCTTTTCTAACAAACGCCACGTTTTCTCGTGCAAAGTTAAGCTTAGTAAATACTTGCAAAATAGGCACATGAAATGTTTCGGTGAGTATGCTGTATTCCTAGTTAAATCTTTTTTACTTACCCTATTCGAATGATGTGCGTTGTGGTGCAGTGAATATCAGATCAGAACGAGAAATCGGGAAACCGAGTTCGAATTCCAGTTGAATTCTTTGTATTTATTTACGCGCAAATACTCCCGGGAAAGGTATTAATCCATTTCTTCCCTCCAGTTATGGGTTAAATAACAGGATAGACTGGGTTCTATAGCCTTTGCTGGCAACCATTCTACCGCAGAAAGCAATGGCAACCTACTGCGGGAAAATCTTCTGCCCTGTCAGACATGTCTCTTTCGAGACATGATCATCCAAAGTGTGTATCATGCATGGCACTTAACTGAATGACTAGAGATGTGCATTGTGGTGCAGTGGATATCGGGTCGGAACGAGAAATCTGTGAGCCGAGTTTGAATTCCAGTTGAATTTTTTGCATTCACTTACGCGCACGTATCTGTAGTAAAGATATTAATCCGTCTCTTCCATTTTTTTAAATTTTTTTTTATCATTTCACCCCAAGCAAGGCATTAAAGCCACTGATGTGCAGGGGTTTACATAAAAAGTGTTGAAGTATTAGACAGGAGGAGAGTGAAGAGAAAGACGAACCGGCTACAGGGGGTGAAATAAAAAGTGCAAGAGAAGGAGATGAACACAGGAGTGAAGACAGTTGCGAAGGTAGAGAGAAAGGAAAAGAACAAGTTACACGGGATGATGAAGAAAGAGTGAAGAAGAAGACGAACCAGTTACAGGGGGTGAAAGAGAAAGGGCAAGAGAAGGATGTGAACACAGGAGTGAAGACAGTTGCGAAGTTAGAGAGAAAGGGAAAGAACAAGATACACGGGGTGATGTAAAAAGAACTGGAGTTAAATGGATAAGAGATGGGAATTGATTTTGCATTTAAATTCCTGAAGGTTATAGCCGTCAGGAAAGAAAGTATATGGAAGGGAACTCCACAGGCGGAAAACGCGCGAAAGGAAGCTACTAGAATAGAAATGTCGCCTGCATTTGGTTGATCTAACTGTAAAAAGGTGGGACCTAATTGCCAGTTTGGTTCTTGTGGAGGAAGCACAAGTTACCTAAGTTCGTCAGAGCAGAAGCCATGAAAATATTTATAGACGAGACAGAGGAAAGCCACACCCCGCAGATGAGCTGCAAGTCGAGACCTATCACATTACAGATTCTCCTCTGGAGCCTGTCGAGAACGCTGAGATGAACAGCAGGGACGCCTGACCAGATATGAAAACAATATTCCATGCACGGTTGGATGGTTGTATATGTGCAAAATGGATTCAGGCGGAAAATAACTCCCTGGCCCGACACAGTGACCCAACCTTCCTAGCAGTGGATTTAGTTATTGATTCAATATAATAATTCCACTTTAGGTCGGAAGATAGGGTAAGGCCGAGGAGGCGCAGTGTATTACTTTCAGGCAGACTTGCTTGGTCCATGCTTATGAGCTGCAGGAGTGATTGCCTGTGATGGTTGACAGATAGGAGTTTCGTTTTAGAAGCGTTGAAATTTACGGGCCACTTCTTACCCCAGTTCACTACTGAGTGGAGGCCCTTCTTATGATCAGCAGCGTGGTTATGTTTGCCGCCTCACCAGATTTCTTACTGATGCGGGAGTAAATGGTGGCGTCGTCTGCGTAGATGCCTACTTGGGATTTGTCACGTCTGGGTGATCATTTATGAAAATTAGAAAGAGCGTCGGACTTAGGATAGAGCCTTGAGAGAGACCAGCATACGTCCGGTAGGATGTGGAGGCATTCCCATTCAAGATGACATTCATTAGGCAGTTAGAGAAGAAAATTGGATCAGATCAAGCAATCGTCTAGTGATACCATGTCCATTGATTCCTTCCAGTTATGGTTTAAATGACAGGACTGATTAGGTTCTATAGCCTTGGCTGGCAACCAGTCTACAACAGAAAGTAATGGCAACCTACTGCGGTAAATGTTCTGCCCAGTCAGTCATGTCTCGAGACATGATCACCTAAGCGTGTATCATGTATGGCACATAAACTTACTGACTGATTTGAATGAGATAACATTTTTCAGCAACTGTAGTAATTACTACTAAATTACATTATCTACATGCGGTTGATGATGTGCATCTTTGTTGTGATTATCACAACGGGTCGGCTTTTGTTCCCTTCGGCCTTCATCAGGTACTTGTCGATCCGGAAATTTCGAACTGAACACTTTATAAAATCAACGGGACTAATGTATTCCTCTTTCGCTGACCGTGCCTAGGATTATCTCGTTTAATCGTTATTTAGAACTGGTCACTTATGGTTCGCCCCGTTTAGACTGTGTCCATTTAAACGCTCGCTACCCAGCCCAAGAACTGAACTCACAATTACAATGTCACAAAATCCGTGGACCAACGTTTTAATAAAAATGTAACTCTTCTCTTCTGAAACTCAAACAAAAATGGTAGGAAGGATATCGCAGACATTTCACACAAAAATATTTTTCTTTTTATGCCACCAACGCCATCACGACGCAACAGTTCTCTTTTTGATGTTCTTAACATTTTGACCTCCTGCTTTCCGATCCTCCAAAGGCGATATCTATTTTTCTCTCTGTTCCACTACTCAGCTTGTTTACGTCTAGGAAAAGATTAATTTTCGATTCCCAGTTAACAGTCGGGTGGAAGCCTCAGCCAAATACGGGTAGCAGAAGCTTACAGAGGTGGTTTCTGTTACGAAGATATCATGGGGGTGGATGACAGACCAAAAACTTCTGGGAAATTACACACCGTACCAAACAAACACACTTACCTGGGTAGAGCATTCTGATGTAACAGGTGAGAGTTGAGTATTTTAACCTGTTAGAACAGAATCATTTACGACGTCAATTCAAAATGTGTACGTATTTGAAGAAAATTTAATATACTCATATCTATCTATCTATCTATCTATCTATCTATCTATCTATCTCTCTCTCTCTCTCTCTATATATATATATATATATATATATATATTAATACAGATGTCGTTGAATAATATAGACAAGTTTTGCCTATTTTGTGTAGGATCCTTTCGTATAGTCTGATAAGATTGATGGTGCTATCGTTAAAAGACGACAAGAAATCACAGTAATTGTTGATTTTTTATCAGGTCTGAGCTTTCGGCCTACATAAGCCATTATCAAAGAATGAACATTAATATACAGTGAACATGGAACATTTAAGTTATTAACAAAGTGGAATTAAACAAAGAGAATTAAATCAAAGAGACAAGTCCATTTTTAACGTGGCGAATGGCCGCAGACGGTGACAAAATGGTGGTGGTGTGGTTCTTGGTCCGATTACAGGCATTGGAGTATGTTAGTAGGGATATCAAAATTTATCTTATTTAAGCTAGGTTTAATCTGTTTGATGTAGATATCTTCTAGGATTTTGAGTTTTCGTTTATTATTTTCTTGTCTAAGTATATATGTATTTTCAACGAGCGTTTTTCTGAGAAGTGTGCATTGATAATCGTGTTGTTTTAAATGTCGGAATATGTTTGAATTGTCATTTAAGTGTAACGTAAAACGCTGTGAGAGCTAGTTGGTAGTATGGCCAATATAGATATTATTTAGTTTATTAGAGATATATTCTCGAAAGGGGCATTTGAATTTATAAACAACATCGGTTTTTTGCAAATCGCTAACGGTGGGGGGGGGGTCGTTGAGGACGAATGAATTGGATGTAGTGGATTTAGCGTAATATATGATAAACTTAATTGCTTTGTTAGGGTCTGTCGGAGAAATAATGACAGCACCATCAAGCTTATCAGGCTATACGAATGGATCCTACACAAAATAAATAGACAAAACTTGTCTATATTATTCAACGAAACCTGTATTGATAAAAAAAAAGTGGTGCCAAAATACACACATACACAATATATATATATATATATATATATATATATATATATATATATATAATTTCAGATAATATTTATAGGTGGGGGAATAGCTATTTCAACATGTCAGTTCAAGATATGCATTGTCAATTTAATTAAACGGGATTGAGAATGCATGTCTTGAAATGATATGTGGATATGGCTATTACCCCGCCTATAAATATTATCCGAATTTACAGGATAAATAAATAAATATCTGCTCCATAAATTAAATTTATTTATTTTGAGCTCTCTGTTGGATCAGTTTTAATATTTAAACGATATTATTAGAGTTCTCCCTGATTATTAACCAATCGTATCCTGGATTTTTACCACCTATATATATATATATATATATATATATATATATATATATATATATACTAGCATCATAACCCGACGTTGCCCGTACAACGCAGAACATTTTTTAATTAGATGATTAATGCAGCGTGTTGCTATTTCCGAGCGCTTGTAGTCGCCGCCTCACTTTAAAATTCAGTTATATAAAAAAATAATTATATAAAAAATTGTTGTTTAAAATTGTTAAAAAAAATTCCATTAAAAAAATCTATTTTCTTTTGTTTCGCTTAAACGTGAGTTGATGTTTTGTTCGACATTGTAAACAACATTGCTTTTGTTTTTGTTTCAAAATTACGGCGGGAAATATTTACATTTTTTGTTGACTAAATGAATTTAACATAAAAATACAAATTATTTATTTTGTTTTACTGAAATTAGAAATATAAAAACTATTACGCTCTCAGTTCAAAACCTTTCGAAGAATATTTTAAAGTATAGACATTTAATTTTAGAGGAAAAAGTTACATTAATGCCACACGAATTACAGACAATTGATTTTCTGCATGAAATATTTAGCGAAAAAAAAGCTTAATTTTTTTTAAAATTTTATTTTCTGGAGAATAAAATATGAAATCTGAAAAAAAAACGACTTAAATAATTAAATTAAACATTGGAACTTTTTTTTTTTACATATTTTTTTTTTTTAAATACTTTTTTTTAAAAATAATTCTATTGTTTCAAAAATATTCACATTTTTTGTTGACCAAATGAATTTTTAAAACGTCGGAATCAAAATTAAATATAAAGGCTCATTTTTTTTTTAGTCACGTTTGACACGTGTGATTTGATTTCTGTGACGTAATCTAGCGAACATCTTAGATCTTAGATGTTTTACGGAGCAAATATAAACAATCGGCTCCATTCGCCAGAAAGTACGAAAGGGAAAATTGCTGAACTTAAACTCAAAATGTATGTGCCGACCTGGCTTCACTGTAGATATGTATCCCTAGAAAGTTTGAATGGCGTAGCTTAAAAAAATGTAGGCGTGCATAGATTACAGTCACACACACTTACAGATTGCCTTTTATGTATATAGATATATACAGTGTGTAGTTGTGATAAAGTTTTGTGCCAAGATTATTGTTTTCTTAGTGGTTTGCTCATAAAAAATATTTTGGAAAGCAGGGGTTTTTTTTTGTCGTATGGTGTACGATATTGAGATAGAGAAAGAACGTTAATCGGATTAATGTGGATAAATGTCGCTTAACTGAGTAAAGTTATACCGACTTTGAAATTTCCTAAAAGAACTATTAGGATGTCTTCACTTCTCAGGGTCTTTTGTTTTTTTCAACTGAAAAACGCACGGCCGTCCGCTTCGTAATCAAATTTTCAAAAGCTTCATAGCGTGGATAATTTCCACATTCACCTCCTACTGATCATCATTTGTTTAGGGATTTGGAGCTTTTCCTCCACAATAAATGCCCTCATTTATCCGGAGTGAGACATCATAATGGTAATTTCACTAAACTTCAAAGTCGATATGACTCTGTTATATATATATATATATATATATATATAAACTTCTCCTCCCACTATATCCCGGCAAACGAAAACGGAAATACTAATTATAGTGGGCTATCCTATGTTGCCTCCCCCTCCGCCTGGCCTTGACTGAACTTTCATTCCGTAGTAATACGACATGAAACAAGTCGAATAGGGCCTTCCGTCTGATGAAGTCGGTGATTGTTGGCAACAACAATTATTGACTGAAATAAATTTATTACGGAAAGATGACCGGTGTTTAAAGTTTTTCTTAAAAGGAAACAGAGAATATATATATATATATATATATAGAGAGAGAGAGAGAGAGAGAGAAAATTAATGTAGAGATGTTTGTTACTTAACAGAGTGATATCGACTTTGAAGTTTAGTGAAATCACCATTATGATGTCTCACTCCGGATGAATGAGGGCATTTATGTGAAACCGCGGTAGGTTTTGGCTCACTTTAGATTTTTCGTGTATATATATATATATATATGTTATAAATTATATTTTAGAACATGTACATAATTTTTCTATATATAATCGCGACGAAGACACGTTCGTTTCGGCATTGGAGTCCCAATGCCTCATCAGGCGATATAATAAATATTCACAGCTCTATATATTATATTATATATCGAGCACTGTTTTAAATTAATGTTTTGGACATTGAAATAATTCTTCGTTCTGTATTCACTCTGATATATATATATATATATATATATATATATATATTAGTCATCCACATACAAGCCTGTTTCACTGTATCACAGCTCATCAGTATGGCTATACACATCCACTTGCTTCTGGCCGGGATCGAAACTCTATCGATTTTGGTGTCAGTCGGAGTCACTGCCCACTAAGCCATAGGCACATGGAATCAGAGAAGGGAAATTTTAACGACTTGTATAGAAGCAGTGTATACACACGCCGGTCACCGAAAGAACTTAATTCATTCCTGAAAAGTAATGCATATATCGCAGAAATGAGAAACTATTTTGAAACTATATATATATATATATTGGAGTGCCACACATGAATCCGGTCATCAAACGAAGTAACCTCATTAGAATATGTTGGGGATCATCCCTTTTTGGACGCAAGAATGGACTCGCCGATGTGTACATATAATCGTGCCTATACAGAGAGCAGGAGTGTAGTAGTTGTAAAAAACTACTTTTATCACTGTCAGCGCTCTGCCCTCGGGTAGAGGGCGCTCTCTGCTTCCGAGCAGAGAGCAATAACCCAGCAAAAGGGTAGAATCACGACTGGGCAAAAATAGACAGCCATTTTTTTGCTGGGCCATATAGATCGGAAAACCCACTTATAACTGACAATATGTCACATGTTGCCCTTAGTGGGAGGGAAAACTAAATAATGTAGAAGTTGTAAAGGACGTTTGAATAGTTGTACGGCCGCTTAGTTGGTCAGTATATTGGGGCATATTAAGTTGGAGTTGTTTGGATATAGACTCATTAACCGGACAGAGTTCTTCACTACAAGACTGTATATAGTGATTCCTACTAACAGTATTCCTAGTATTCCTGAATTGACTAACCCGTGTTCCAGTTTGTATATTTTTGTATAACATTTTCTATCTCCATCTCTGCTTTTGTTATTTGCTATTTTGTGTGGTTTCTCAAACAGAATCCACAACTGTATATAAAAGACTGATACCTTACATTTTTCTTTCAATATACTGTTACTCATAAGTTCAATGAAAATAATTACAATCAAATAATGTCCAGTAATATTACTGTATAAATACAAACTCGAAAAATGTTTTGCATCGAATTATTACATGCAATGAGAAATGGATACTCTTTAACAAGAGTAACAGGATAGACCAATGAATCACGAAAACAATACGCAAAGCCTCCACTGCACTTTAAAACGTTAATTGTTACTCGATGGTGAACTTTCAAAAGGGTTATTCATTATTTGTTATTTCCTTAATAACAACAACGCTAGGAAGAGTAAGTTACACTTTTTTTGTTTGTTCTTCATCACTCTGAAAAAGGACACAGGCGTGTCCGAAACTTCCGATTTTAAAATTTCATTTCGTGCTTAAGGCTCGTCTAAACGCAATAAAAAAATACCATCAATCTTATTGAAATATTGTTTTCATTTTGTTGGCTTTTTTTCTCAAATTTTATTAACAGGTCTATTAAATAAACACACACGCGCGCATGCGCACACACATATATATACTAGCAGTATAGCCCGGCGTTGCTCGGGTGTAATGAAAGCTTCAAAACTTATCCATGGTCCTGGAGCTCAGACTCTTTGGACGTTGGCACAATTGACTAAAAAGCAATAGTTGTTTCTAGTTAAAGCGAAACCGTAGACTGAAATGAAAATGAATGGATGTAAGTCAAATTTTGATTTCCTGGTATCGATATCAAGTATTTTTCGTCGTAAACTGAATTTTGAAATTTAAATAAGTCGTCTGAGTAAATGGTATCATGGCTGAACCTTCCCTGAAGATCCGGTTAGGTGAAATCTTGGTAGGTTTGTTGCTTCTTTAGGTTACTTACTGTTTTTGCTCTGCTTACGTATTGAGCGCTTTTTTGTTATAGATTGCTCGTCTCGGTTTTTTTCTTTGGGATACGTACTTTGACTGATGTTCACGTGCTTAGCTCTTTCTTTCTTTTTACAACCATCTTTTCCTTCCTCGTATATACTCGGAGGGTTTTTCGAAACGTGTATACTGATAAGATTACAATTATATATATATATATATACGAAGAAAAATACATATAAGAAAATTTTATTATTAAGCATTATGTGATAAATTTTTCCTTCTTTCTGAGAAAAAAGCGAGGTTTTTGAATTTTTTTTTCTTTATAAAATGCTTTGAAGGATGCCATTAACCGGCCCAACGTCTTCAAAAATGCGGTAACTCTTGGCTTCATCCAATCATTTTCTCAGATGAATGATGAAAAATGCTTTCAAGCAATTGAACCTCGTATAATCCTCTCTTCGAACATTGTGAACTGAGGTTACATAAACACATGAACTGCATCAAATTAACGAAATCCAAATCCCTTGAAGCATTTTAACAACAAAAACAACTAGAAAGGATAGCACATGTAATTAGAAGAGAAAATGAACACGATATTTATCTTTTACACAACACTAAAAACGGGTTAGAATAGAAACTTTTATCGATACTGCAAAGAGCGAAAACTGTTTAAATGACTTTAGAAGCATATTTTCCTGAAAATTTCATATTAAAATAAAGGTTTTATAAACAATATTAGCACTAACTGATTGTCTCAGCGACATTAGAAATGCAGTGAGGTGAAACAAGTATTTGGACATAAAAAAAATGGATTAAAAATCATATATTGAAAGAAAAGCATTGTCTAAAGCTCACAATATATTTGTAAAACAATTATAAATGCAAATAAACAGCAAAAATAAATTATTTGACACGTATATATATTTTATATACAAATTATTAAAAGAGGTAGTGAAAAAAGTATTTCGACACTTCTGAAATTATGTTTAAAATTAATATTTTGAGTATATTTCATGCTCGAATGTGTTAGAATTTTATGGAATAGTCTAGAACGTGCATTACTTAAAGGTGTTAGCTATCTTGATGATCAGTTCATCCCAAGACGTCGTACTAACAGTACTGCAGGATGCCGAAGCAAAGAGAGCTGTCGAAAGATCTTAAAAATCGAATTATTTCTGCACGTAAAGAAAAAAAACTGTCTTAAGATTTCTAAAGACCTATGTATACCTGTGATCACTGTTGGGTACATAATTAAGAAATGGAAAGCCTTTGGTACTCATGAAAATATGCCAAGAACAGGTGCACCGCGCAAAATATCACCAAAATGTTCACGGAAAATAGTACGGCGAGTAAAAAATGATCCTTTTGTGACTCGGAGAGAATTTCAAAAAGATCTCATCGATGCAGGAACTCACGTATGCAAGAGGACCATAAGTTCTGATCTTCACCGACAACAATTAAAATTTTGCTCTCCTCGCAAAACCCCATTGCTAAAAAAACGTCATTTAAAATCCAGACTTGAATTTGCCAAAATGAATTTACAAAAGCATGATGACTTTTATAAACAAATGTTATGGTCTGATGAAAGCAAGATTAAATTTTATGACCACAACGATGCTACCCCTGTTTGGAGAAAGGATGTAACAGCCTTCAATCAAAAGAACACCATCCCCACTGTGAAGCACAGAGGCAGTAGCATTATGGTTCGGGAATGCTTTGCATATAATGGTGCTGGAAAACTGAAAATTATTGAGGGCACAATAAATGCAGCCAAATATATTCAGATTTTAGAAGCTTGCTTGCAGTCATCAGTTGAGAAATTAAAACTTGGAACAGATTGGGTTTTTCAACAGGACAATGATGCAAAACATACAGCCAAAGCAACGCGTGCATGGCTTCCAAACAACAACATCAACGTGTTGTCGTGGACCAGCCAATCGCCGGACATGAATCTAATAGAGAATCTTTTTGAGAACATTGAAAAATCAGATTCGTTAAAGGCGACCAAAGAACCTCAGTGAATTGAAAGTTTTTGCAAAAGATGAGTGGGCAAAAATTCCCACCAAATCATGCCAGGCGCTTGTAGAGGACTACAGGAACAGACCGAGAAAATGAAGGAGGGCCAACTAAATATTAAAAACATTTAAAGCATAATTTATATTCTGACCAATTACTTCTTTCACATCCTGTTTTAATAATTTGTATATATATATATATATATATATATATATATATATATGTAAATAATTTATTTTTCCTGTTTATTTGTATTTATAATTGTTTTACGAATATATTGTGAGCTTTAGACAATGCTTTTCTTTCAATATATGATTCTAAATCCATCTTTTTACTGCCCAAATACTTGTTTTACCTCACTGTAACTGTTCTTTCAATGAAAGTCGAATATTACCAGGTAAGGAAGCAGCTAACATTACTAATATCATTGCTAATTCTATTTTATTTTTCGAGATATATATATATATATAGTGTGTGTGTGTGTGTGTGTCGAGGCAGTAGTTAATTTTCAAAACATATACTGTTAAATATAAGAAACAATGAATGTCTATTATGTTTAATCATGATCCGATCTAAACATCGTATTTTGGCTTTAATTTCAGGTGAAAATAAAAACAAAAATTCTTCAACATTTTGATAATTTTTTATGAAGTTGATTCTAAGCTTCGACTCACATGAGCCATCTTCAGAGAGGTTACAAGGACGTGAACATAAAAACATCCACCATCAGCGATGATGTTAGCTTGTGCTGACATAAAACTTTGCGAATCAAAAATAACAGTTACCAAAAATAGCCAACACATTTCGTAAATTTGTAATGCGGTTCTATGACGTCACACCGTGTGAGAGCTCGAAATGTTTTTATGTTAACGTCCTTGCAACCTCTCTGAAGATGGCTCATGTGAGCCGAAAGCTTAGAATCAAATTAAAAAAAAATATCCAAATGTTGGAGACTTTTTGTCTTTATTTTCACCTGAAATTAAATCCAAAATACGATGTTTAGAATGGCTCATGATTATATATATATATATATATATATATATAACCACTTGCTTACTCACCTGCTAACCATATGGACGTTTTATTACTCAGTCTTATATGTTGATTCTCAGCTTTACCGTTATCAGCACCTTTCTAAATGACTCGGAACACATTTTCACTTTTGAGCAGACTCACTTCACTTGAAAACAGAGAGAAACAGCCCAGAGGAACATTTACTTATCTCGCTAGCTTTGTGGCTTTTTTTTTTTCTGTGAAAAGTAGTTTTAATTTTTTTTTTTTCTTTCATTCCCTGGGCATATTGCCACTCAGCAAGCAGTTGATATGCAATCTGCTAAAAAACAAACAGCAGCATTGCACAATTAAAACCAGAAACGGATAGAACTGTTTCGTGTTGATAAGAATTTTTTTATGTTGGCGGATTTTACAAGTACGGCTTATTAGTTTGTGAAAAAAAAGAAAAAGAAAAAAAAAGAAACACACACACAGAAAAACCGCAGCTTTGTTCGTTATTTCCGCCTTCTGCAGACCTCGTCTGTTGGCAACGATGGTTATGTACCCAACATGAATGTAGGCCATTGCATATTATTTGGGAGTCATCCTAATTTTGTACATGGAGCATTTTCGTGACGAATTTTCAAGAAAAAGTGATGAGAATTCAAGATTTTCACTTTGTATCTATCCAGATGCGAGTTAATATTTCTTTATATATATACAGAGAGAGAGAGAGAGAGAGAGAGAGAGAGAGAGAGAGAACACAATCATTTTCTTTTAATTAAGACGTTAGACACTTAATACAAAACACATTCCTTTTCGATAGGATAGATTTTTTCGCTTTTCTTTTTAAATAAAATTCTTCTAATAACGTCGAATAATCGGCAAAATACGTCAGGATAAATTTTTAAATACATATATATATATATATATATATATATATATATATATATATATATATATGTGTGTGTGTGTGTGTGTGTGTGTGTGTGTGTGTTGATAATAAGGTCAACAAGCGACGGTAGTTTGTTTCATGCTTCAAGGCAAACGTTAAGAAATCTGAAGGCCTGAAGATTGCGTTGAAGCATGTCACAGAGTGTCGCTTAGTTTTTCACCTCAATGTCTACTTATATATTTACATGCACTCTATCTACCATACACTTTTACCCATAAATACTTGATTCCTTGAAATATATTTTATCATTTTTAATTTTTTTTATAATCATTTCACCCCAAGCAAGGCAGTACTGCCACTGGTGCACAGAGTGGTTTACATAAGAGGAGAGAGATGAGAAAGAGGAACAAGTTAAAGGGGCTGTCAGAGAATGGATAAGATAAGGGATAGAACACTTGTGTGAAGAGAGCTGCATGAGAGTAGAGCGAAAAGGAAAAAGAACATGATACAAGAGCTCTGAGGGAAAGGATGTGAGTCAAGAAGAAAAATTGAGACGGCAGTTGTAATGATGTGCTCCAGTTTTTCTGTTTATTTCGTTTTCTCCATCAGACAGTGAAAGGCCATACGTGATACATGAATTGGGTGATCATGTCTCGAAAGTGACGATTATCCCGCAGAAGGTTGCCATTGCTTTTTGCGGTAGACTGGTTGCCAGCCAAGGTTATAGAACCCAATCTGTCCTGTTATTTAACCGATAACTGGAGGGAAGAGACGGATTAATACCTTTCCCAATGGTATTTGTGCGGAAGTGAATGCAAGGAATTCTACTGGATTCGAACTCGGCAACCCGTTTTGTCGTTCCACTGCACCAAAATGCACATCCTGCACCATAACACACATCTTTTGTCCATCACTAGAGTCAAACTACCTTTGTCAGCTGCTAGTGTGCTGATGTTGTCATTCCTCTGTAGGGTTTCATTTCCAGCCTCCCAAATTCCGTGATATTTGGTTTAAGCGGGTTGGGTCTCGCTAGTATTTTTCTCATTTTCCATCTTAGCTCATCCACCCGAGCCTGAAAGATGTTTAAGGTTATTTTCTCAATTAGGGCTTTAATGTCCAAGTCTGTTGGCTGTTGGAAAGTTGATTTTTGTTTGTTTGTTTCGAGGCTTAACGACCTATCAATCCTTATGGAATCATTTAACGTCATAAACAATGATTTTGGGTAAGGTTATTTTTATTTTTACAACATTTTTCTTTTTCTGATTTTTTTAAATAACCAAGATAAATTAACATAGATTATTTGATTAAAATTGCAGATAACAATACCGGAACCAGCCACGATCCAAATGAGCAGCAGACCTATCCGAAAATCAGTGAGAACGTATCGTGGTCTTAGTCAAAGAAAAAATATCTTAAAATATTTCAATACCCCTTTCTACTGTTAATAGAGAGATCGTACAATTCATCAGATATGTTGAGACAAAATGGGATCAATAAACTTCCATGGCCAAGTCAGTCCCCGGATATTAGATCGAAAATTCTGCAAAAAGAACAGGAAGCTATCTTCTAAGTCCGAACTTTTAGGATTATTGCGTGAAACATGGCAAGATATCCCTCAAGATGATATTCGTGAACTCATCGCTAGCATGACTAGAAGGGTCTTTGCATTAAAAAAGCAAAGAGGATGTCAATCAAGTATTAGTTATTTAATTTATAACCAGTTATAATTACTTCATTTGTATACATTACTTATTTAAAAAAATAATGACTTGTTTAATAAAATAAACGGTTTCTGTGATCGTCTGTTCAATTCTGTCATATCTGTGTATCTGATATCCAAGCTATTAAAAACAACAATTTGAACCTTAAAAACAGTACGTCTGTTAAATAGTTGTTAGTTTATAGTTAGTTTCCAGAGAGTAGTTTTCATTTAACAAGATATTGGCTGACATTGATATTGCTATGCACATGTTTTAAATATATTATTTGCCCATGCATTGAATACTACTGCTATATCTAGTCTGATGCTCCTGATATATATCTCAAGATTCTTGACAAAATTCAAAGAATGTTCTGTAATGTAATCGATAATGATAATGGCTTGGCATCTTGAAATGCAATCATGAATTTTAACACTTCCAAAACGAAGCTGCTCTCATTTCATGTTCTAAGAGAAGCCTTTCTGCTTTCCGTCAGCATGACTGATGCTAACTCCCTTGGAGAGTGACTTATTGCACCTTTTCTGAATAATGTTTCTGCTGACGTGAAATGGAAATATCATATTTAATCTAATGCTAGGTCTGCTACTAAGAAAGTTGGTTGGATTGTGGCGTGTCAGACAATTTTTCTTGTTAGAAAAACTGTTGCACATTTATAAATCTACCATTTGTCCATGCACTTCTCGCCTGTAGAACTCGCTTTCATGTTCTTGCTTTGCTGGCGGTTTCAACCTTCAGGAATTTAAATGCAATGTCAATACCCACCTCTTAAACACTTGACTCTAGTTCTTTCTACATCACCCTGTGTATCTTTTCCTTTCTCTCTATGTTTGCAACTGTCATCACATCTGTATTCCCATCCTTCTCTTGTTCTTTTCTAACTGGTTTGCCTTTCTCTTTACTCTCCTTCTATCTAATCTTTTTACTCTTATGTAGCCCCCTGGACATCACTGGCGTTACCGCCTTCCTTGGGGTGAAATGATTAAAAATTGCATTAAATACTTTTGCCGTATCTTGTCTAGTGCTTCTGATATACATCACAAGATCCTTGACAAAATTCAAAGAGGGTCTGTAATGTAATCGATAATGGCCTGACATCTTGAAATATCTAGTACTAGCAGTATAGCCCGGCGTTGCTCGGGTGTAATAAAAGCTTTAAAACTAATCCATGGTCCTGGAGCTCAGACTCTTTGGACGTTGGCACAAAAGACTAAAAAGCAATAGTTGTTTCCAGTTAAAGCGAAACCGTAGACTGAAAGAAAAAATGAATGGATGTAAGTCAAATTTTGATTTCCTGGTATCGATATCAAATAAGTTTTTTCGTCGTAAACTGAATTTTGAAGACTAAATAAGTCCTTTGAGTAAATGGTATCATGGCTGACACTAAGAACTACAATTATACCTACTTAGAGCCAAACCCGAAGCAAAAACTAAAATAAAAGGGCTGAAAAAATACAGACATACAGGCAGATAAACAGACACACACACAAACATCTTGCCTTTTATATATATATATATATATATATATATATATATATATATATATTATCGATTTTCTGCACTATTGTAAGAACTGCAACCTTGAAACTTCTGAATATCGTTTCTTATGTCTTTGTCTATGAGTATATCAAATTTGATTAAAATCGGACCACTCCTTCTATAACCCGATTTTTTCGATTATCGATTTTCGATATTTATCGGGGGTACCTCGACACCAAACCCAGCTAAGAACACTCGCAGACACTTCTGTGTAAATTTTCAAGAAAATCGGTTCAGCTGTTTTGGAGTCTATAGGTAAAGGATACACACACACATACATACACACACACACGCACACATACAAAGTTCTATTTATAAATAAGTTTAGATAGTGCTTCTTCTGTATATCTCAAGACTTTTGAAAAAATTGAAAGAATGATCTGTAATGTAATACCAACTTCACCGACATTTACACTGACATAACGTGATTTGTCTTTGTCTTTTCTGCAAATATTTCCATGGCCATTGTTCCAATGAACTTCTAATCTAGTACATTGACGACATATATTTAAGTGTGCTATTAGATTGCCAACAACGTCTCTCTGTTTTACTTGTTGAACTAGATGTTAATAACAACTCGAAAACGAAGGATTTTCGGTTGTATGTTTAGATAGACTTTTGTTCATTTTTCAGCGTGAGGAACCGGCTCCCAAAGATTGTAAAAGTATTTTTGCTACATCCTGTATAGAGAGAGAAATCGTAAAGAGCAACTAAAGAGAACCGGAAGTGACGTAAAGGTTAAAAATAAGATAACATTATTTTACTCGTCTTTGTCAGTTAACAAACGTATTCTAACTAATAATGACATAGATTACAATAAAAATAATATCGAAACCGTGTCGGTACGTAAATGATATCTAACAGGCACGAAAACACATACTGGAAAGATGCCAGAATCACCTCTTTTGTAGGCGAAGGATTTTGTTAATACATCTGGAGACAGTAAGAAAGAATGGAACTCATTTGAAATCACCATTGAACACCTTTCGTCGATTTTGTTTTCAGCCAGATACATCTTCTTCTTCTATGTGCCCTGTTCCTTCAGGACGTAGGCGATCATGGATCTCCACGTCTCCCTATCCCTTATGGCTCTTAGTATGTTTGTTCCTGTTACTCCTGTCAACCCCCGTTCCGTCATCCACCTGATCAGACCCTGCAAATATGCTATCCGCTGCCTTCCTCAGTCTCTCCTTCCTTCTATCTGACTAGTCACTATCAGGTTCTCCAGGCTCTCCTTCCTCATTGCATGTCCCAGGAACTTCAGTTGTCTCTTCCTGATGCTCAGCATCAATTTCCTTTTTGTTGCCATTCTTTCTAACACTTCGTCGTTGCTTGTATGCTCAGTCCACGATACGTACTTGACAAAAATAATGAAGAATATCAAAGAAAGAAACGTGAGAGAAGGAAAGCAAATAAAGGAAAGAAATGAAGAAAAATGAAGCTAAAAAAAGGAAAAGAGAGTAAAGAAAGAAAATGAAAGAAAAGAAACAAAATTAAAAATAAAAGAAAAATAAAAGAAAAATAAAAGAAAAATAAAAGAAATAAGGTTAAAAACATAAATGACAGAAAAAAAACAAAAATAAATAAAAAATGAAATACGTAAAAAATGAAGGAAATAAAAGAAACTAAATGATAATTTAAAAGAAAAAATAAAGTATGGAAAATGAACGAAAGAAAACAAACAGAAGGAATATAATTAAAAAGTAAATAAAAAGAGGAAATAAAAAACTAAAGGCAGAAAACCAATAAAAAGGAAGAGAAGGAAAGACAAAAATAAAGGAGATAATTAAAGAAAAGTGAAAAATAAACCAAAGAAATAATAAGGAAGGAAGAGAGACGAAAAAGAATATAAGTAAAGAAAGAAAACAGAAAGAAAAAAGAAAATAAAGGAATTACATAGTGAAAAATGTAGTCATAAAATGAAGAGCAGTGAAGGAAAAGAGTAACAAAATAAAAAATAAAGGAAAAAAAAAGAAGAAGAATGAAGGAAAAGACAAGGAAGAAAAAGAAAGGAATGAAAAGAAACAGAAAGAATGAAAGAAACATAAAGGAAGGAAAGGAAGAAGAAACGATAAAAGTCAAGAGAAAGAAAGGAAAGAAAGAAAGGAAACAGAAGGCAAAAGAAAAAGAAAGAAAGAAAAGAATAAAAATTAAAACTGAAAAAAAAAACGGAAAGGAGAGGAGAAAAGAAAGAAAGAATAAAAGAAAGAAAATAATAATAAAAGAAAGAATGAATAGAAATTGAAGACAAAAAACAGAAAAGAGAAAGAAAGAATAATGAAGGAATTAAAAAATAGAAAGAATAAAAAAAGCATTAAAAAATTAAAAACAAAATAAAAGAGGGAGAAAGGAAATAAAAATAAAAATAAAAATATAAAAAGCAAATAAAGGAAAATGAAAGAAAAGAGAAAAAGAAACAAGAGAAAAATAAAAATAAAAAAATGAAGAAAGATGAAATTAAAAAGCAAAATAATTATAAAAGAAGGAAAGTGAGAAAGGAAGTTAAAAGAAAAAATAAATGGAAGAATTGATGGAAAATGAAGACAAAAAGCAAAGAAAAATACAACAAAAGTAGAAAAAAAAACGAAGATAAAAATAAGGGAAAACAAAGGAAAAATTATGGAAAGAAAGGAAGAAAAATATCGGATAATAGAAAGAAACATGAAGAAAGAAAGAAAAGAAACAAACAAGCAAACAAACATTAAAGAAAGAAAAAAACAAAGATTAAGGAAAGAAAAGAAAAAGCATTAATGAAAGAAAGAAACAAAGAAAGAAACAAAGAAACAATTAAAAACAGAAACAAAATGAAACAAAGAAACAAAGAAACAAAGAAACAAGAAAAAAACAAAAACAGAAACAAAGAAAGAAACATTAAGGAAACAAAGAAACAAATATAATAGAAAGAAAGAAAGAAAGAAAGAAAGAAAGAAAGGAGACAGAAAGAAAGAGAAAGAAAGGAAGAAAATAAATAGAAATAAAAGAGAGAAAAAGATTTAAAAGAAAGATACAAAAATTTACACGAAAAGAAACAGGAAGCTAAACAAAAAACGAAGTCTCCACTCCCCTGCCTTTAATTAAAGGAAAAGAACTGTTAACGTGTTTACCAGACTGCAAAACACATTCAAACCTATTTCTCTTTAATATTTTGGTTCTAACTCATGGGAATGAAAATTACAAATAAAAGCGGGTGAGAATAAATGGAGGAATATTAAATGTCTAGAAAATAAATGATATAATGTCTATAGTAAAGCATTGAGAAGTCGAAAAGCCAGGGTCGAATTTAAGTTGAGTTCAAGACATTCGGTTACGTGTTAATACTCTTGTGAAAGGCATAAATCCATCTTTTCTTACCCTCCAGCTATGGGTAAAATAGCAGGTGAATCTGTGTCCTATAGCATTAGTTAAAAGGACAACTCTGAATGCAAAACCAGACCGAGGGCTTCAAACACCATATTTCGTGGCCTTCGGTTTTCATTATATAGAGCCCAATCTGTCCTGCCATTTAACTCATAGCTGGAGGGAAAAAGAGATAGATTCTATTACATTCCTATATTAAGTAAAATTATTGGGAGATCAGTTTATTACTTCATCACAACAGAAAACCGATCTCCTTCTTTATGCCCAGTAGAAGTTTTAATTATGTTTCCAACTATTATATTCAGTCAATCAGTTAAGTGCTATACGTGATACACGCTTGGGCGATCATGTCTCGAAAGTGACATGACTAACTGGACAGAAGATTATCTTGCAGTAGATTACCATTATTTTCTACAGTAGACTGTTTGCTAGCCAAGGCTATAGAACCAAATCTGTCCTGTTATTTAATCCATAACTAGAGGGAAGAGGCGGATTAATACCATTCCCAAGGATATTTGCACGTAAGTGAATGGAACGAATTCAATTGGAATTCGAACTTGGATACCCGATTTTTCCTTCCGATCCGATATCCACTGCACCACAAAACTTACTTTACAAAACAAAAAAAATAAAAATAATAATTAAAATTAAAATTAAAAATAAAAACACTTTTCAGAATCAATGAAAGAATAAAAATGCATATTTCCAATGAAATTACCAACAATACATTTTATAAGAAAATTACTTAAAATACATTTTAACTGTAATTGAAGACATACAATTACGTTCGAAATATATTTAGTTAAAACTATAAAATTGTGTTAAACATATTTAGATTTCAACAACAAATAAACATAGAAGGAGACAGTATTTACATTATTCGAACTATTGTCCTCATCTTTGTTCCCATTTGTACGACGTTTCGCCCGTTGTACGCTCTGACCTTCTTCAGTTGCTGGGCCATTTGTCCCTAAAGACTTTCTTTCCATTATAATTGTTTTGCTTTTTACTCTCATCTTTCTTCATTTATTTTTATTTTTATTTTTCTCTTGTTTCCTTTTGACTTTTCTTTCATTTTCCGCTATTTGCTTCTAATATTTTTATTTTCATTTCTATTTCTTTTCTCTCTCTTTTATTTCGTTTTCAATTTTTTTAATGCCTTAATGTCCTTAAGAACACATGACTCAGTGGTTATAGACGTTTGTTAGTTCCTGACTTGACTCTTAGAGTTGTGAGTTCAATGGCGGAAAGTTGTGTGAACCTGGACTTAAATTTACTGTGGATGAACTAGCGATAAAAGCACCTCCTACACATTTTCATACAATCATGCCAAATTCATCTAGTGTCATTTTCTTTTCATCATCTGTGTTATTAAATCTCCCTCCGCTATTTTATATTCAGTGTGAAAAGAAAGGCTCGTAAAATATTCCAAAACAAAAGTGGCACCTCCTGGCAATCTCAGCGAATATAAACAGTAAATTGTTCTACCCACTAACGCTATCACACCTACAATTGAAATTAATTTATCTAAAGTCAACTTTAAACGATTTACAACTAGATTTAAAACAAAAAAAGACCGAACGCAAAACGATACAGAACTCACAACTCTTTGGGTCAAGTCACAGGAACTAACCAACGTCTATATCAACTGGGCCACGTGTTCTTAAAGACAGTATCAGGCTACAGCGGTGGTGAACAAGTAACTTGCAGGGTTAGATGAGATAACTCATGACTTCCCGCAAGAAATGGAGTTCATATACCCCAGTGATTGTAATAAAGGTTTTGTTTCAAAATTTCTGTCACCTGAAGAAGGCCGGAGCGTACAGCGGACGAAACGTCGTACAAATGGCAACAAAGATGAGGACAATAGTCCGAGTAATGTAAATACTGGAAATACTACCTTACCTCAGAAATATAGACAAATACAATGATTTATTATTAAACGTCGTACAAATGGCAACAAAGATGAGGACAATAGTCCGAATAATGTAAATACTGTAAATACTATCTCATCTCAGAAATATAGACAAATACAATGATTTATTATTAAACGTCGTACAAATGGCAACAAAGATGAGGACAATAGTCCGAATAATGTAAATACTGTAAATACTACCTCATCTCAGAAATATAGACAAATACAATGATTTATTATTAAACGTCGTCCAAATGGCAACAAAGATGAGGACAATAGTTCGAATAATGTAAATACTGTAAATACTACCTCATCTCAAAAATAGAGGCAAATACAATGATTTATTATTAAACGTCGTCCAAATGGCAACAAAGATGAGGACAATAGTCCGAATAATGTAAATACTGTAAATACTACCTCATCTCAGAAATATAGACAAATACAATGATTTATTATTAAACGTCGTCCAAATGGCAACAAAGATGAGGACAATAGTTCGAATAATGTAAATACTGTAAATACTACCTCATCTCAAAAATAGAGGCAAATACAATGATTTATTATTAAACGTCGTACAAATGGCAACAAAAATGAGGACAATAGTCCGAATAATGTAAATACTGTAAATACTACCTCATCCCAGAAATATAGACAAATACAATGATTTATTATTAAACGTCGTCCAAATGGCAACAAAGATGAGGACAATAGTCCGAATAATGTAAATATTGTAAATACTACCACATCTCAGAAATATAGACAAATACAATGATTTATTATTAAACGTCGTACAAATGGCAACAAAGATGAGGACAATAGTCCGAATAATGTAAATACTGTAAATACTACCTCATCTGAGAAATATAGACAAATACAATGATTTATTATTAAACGTCGTACAAATGGCAACAAAAATGAGAACAATAGTCCGAATAATGTAAATACTGTAAATACTACCACATCTCAGAAATATAGACAAATACAATGATTTATTATTAAACGTCGTACAAATGGCAACAAAGATGAGGACAATAGTCCGAATAATGTAAATATTGTAAATACTACCTCATGTCAGAAATATAGACAAATACAATGATTTATTATTAAACGTCGTACAAATGGCAACAAAAATGAGAACAATAGTCCGAATAATGTAAATACTGTAAATACTACCACATCTCAGAAATATAGACAAATACAATGATTTATTATTAAACGTCGTACAAATGGCAACAAAGATGAGGACAATAGTCCGAATAATGTAAATACTGTAAATACTACCTCATGTCAGAAATATAGACAAATAATGATTTATTATTAAACGTCGTCCAAATGGCCACAAAGATGAGGACAATAGTCCGAATAATGTAAATACTGTAAATACTACCTCATCTCAGAAATATAGACAAATACAATGATTTATTATTAAACGTCGTACAAATGGCAACAAAAATGAGGACAATAGTCCGAATAATGTAAATACTGTAAATACTACCTCATCTCAGAAATATAGACAAACAGAAGGAGACTTGCCGCTTAGCAAATTCAACTAACTAAACCAATCAAAGTATTTAGATTTTGGCATTAAATATCTCAAAGAGGTGTTGATATGCCGATAAACGAAATAAAACCAACCAAAATTTTCGGTCAGCGAATGTCGAATGTTTCCTGAATAAAGTCGACTTTTCTCGTTAAAAAAAGATTTCTATACTATTATAATGTGGTTATAAATTGGGTGATCTATTTTATATTACAATCAATATATAAACTGATCCCTCACTTTATGGCCACAGTCATCCTTCTCTTACCCATTTCCTGACACCTCCTATAATCTGTCACTCTTTCTCATAACTTTCCTCCTGGCAAGGATATGATGCGTAAACGGAAATGAATATCGCATGTAAACAGAAATGAAATTAATAATGTAATCAAGAATCAGATTTTCCATACTTCCTTAAACAAAAGTTTAGAAAAGAAACCCTCATTTGTACCAGAAAAGGCGATAAAAGTTAATGCACTTGTGAATTCTTTTTTTAAAAGAAATATTTTATAAACTTCAACAGACAGTAAGGCTAAAAATGTAGGATCAGTTGTCAACTTTTTATATCCCATTGTGAGGGCAAAATTCCGGTACAAACCTCCCGATAGTTAAACATCGAGGAAAGGAAAATATTAAATACCATCATATATCAATAAAATTAGTTGAATACTCCTTTCTTCGTCCACTCCACTCTCATCTGTTTTCTCATCCTTTTCTTACCCACTTCCTGACACCCCTTATAACCTGTCAATTTATCTCATAACTTTCCTCCTATGTAAACCCCTGCAAAACAGTGGCAGTAAAATGCCTTGCTTAGGGCGATATGATTATTAAAAAAAAGATTTCTATACTATTATAATGTGGTTATAAATTGGGCGATCTATTTTATATTACAATCAATATATAAACTGATCCCTCACTTTATGGCCACAGTCATCCTTCTCTTACCCATTTCCTGACACCTCCTATAATCTGTCACTCTTTCTCATAACTTTCTTCCTATGTAAACCCCCTGCAAAACAGTGGCAGTAAAATGCCTTGCTTAGGGCGATATGATTATTAAAAAAAAAGATTTCTATACTATTATAATGTGGTTATAAATTGGGTGATATATTTTATATTACAATCAATATATAAACTGATCCCTCACTTTATGGGCGGTATGATTATAAAAAAAAACTAAGATTTGTTGTATGGAAACGGTTGATATTACTCTTTCCATTACTATAAAAACCGTATAATGAAGTTGCGTGGAAAGAATATATTTAATGACGAATATAACACATGAATTATGTAATATATACAAGGATGTGCGTTGTGTTGCAGTGGATATCGTCTCGGAACGACAAATCAAGACGCCAAGTTCGAATTCCAGTTAATTTCCTTGCATTCACCTGCGCACAAATACCCTTGGGAAAGGTATTAATCCGTCACTTCCCTCCAGTTATGGGTCAAATAGTAGGACATATTGGCTCTTATAGCCTTGGCTTACAACCAGTCTACCGCAAAAAGCAATGACAACTTACTGCCCAGTTAGTCATGTCCCTTTCGATACATGATCGCCCAAATCGTGTACCACGTATGACACTTAATTGCCTGAATATATATACGATAGAGGATCTAAAGTTTCTCGCTAGAAACAGGTGAAACTTGATCTGAAATTTTCATTATATAGTGTTTCATATATGCACTGCTGGGTTAAAGAAATTTAACCCAGCAGTGCATATATAAAACACTATATGTTGAAGAGGATTATGTTGAAAATATTTACGCAAGAAGGAGATTATGTTGAAAATGTAAAGGATATTATGTTGAAAATATTTACGTAAAGTAATCATTATTTTCCTTTTTATTCTAGATACTTATCGATTGACATGTCATATATATCTGAATATGTATTCATGTCATATATATTTGAATATCTAAACTTATTTAAAAATGGAACTTTGTGTGTATGTGTGTGTGTCTGTGTGTGTGTCCGTTACCTATAGACTCCGAAACGGCTGAACCAATTTTCTTGAAAATTTACACAGTTGTACTATAAGCGTCTACAAGTGTTCTTAGCTAGGTTTTGTGTCGAGGTACCCCCGATAAATATCGAAAATCGATAATCGAAAAAATCGGGTTATAGAAGGAGTCATCCGATTTTAATCAAATTTGATACATTCATAGACAAAGACATAAGAAACGATATTCAAAAGTTTCAAGGTTGCAGTTCTTACAATAGTGCAGAAAATCAATAATATATATATATAAAAGGCAAGATGTTTGTGTGTGTGTGTGTCTGTTTATCTGTCTGTATGTCCTTTATACAAATCCAAAATTTTTATTCAATTCTCACCAAACTTCACATAAATATTCTTTAGGCTGAGTCTGAGCTCCAGGACCATGGATAAGTTTTAAAGCTTTCATTACACCCGAGTAAAGCCGGGCTGTACTGCTAGTATATGAAATAAAAAAGATCTTTTGCATGATCATTAATATCTTTTCTGTTCGTTCCAACCAGGCGAACAATGCTCTCCACATTATCCCTTTTCCTGTTGTGGTTTTTGTTCTCTGATATGCTAACTCTGACGTCTTTTCGTTTTTCGTTTTACTACATTTCATTTTTTTCTTTTATCCAACACTTTTCTCCTCATTATACTAGATGTCCATAAATTATTAAACATTAATACTTTATTTGTATTTGCAATAGAAATAATTTATAAAAAGGATTAGAAAAAAAGTAAATCAATATATTTTAAGGTTTAATTGAAATTTTATTTAAGTTTCCACATGTCCTCCATTATTAGCAATACAAAGGGTATTGCGATTTCGCAGTTCACGAGAAACATGTGCCAATATTTATTCAGGGTGTCCATAAAGTTCGTGTGTACTTTAAAAAAATTATAACTTTATTTGTAATTGCAATAGAAATGATTTATAAAAAGAATCAGAAAGAAGTCAATCTAAATGTTTTAAGGTTTTATTGAAATTTTATTTAAATTTCCACATGTCCTCCATCATTAACAATACAAGGGGTAAAATGATTTTGCAGTTCACGAAAAACATTTGCCAAGTGATTTACAGTAATGCCTAAAATCACATTAATTATTTTAGCTTTCAATTCTTCTAATGAACTAGGTTAGGTTGCATACACAATTGTTTTCACGTAAAAAATCTAATGGTGTCAAATATGGCGAACGTGGAGGCCAATATAATGGTCCACCTCTTCTGGTCAGTCTGTTAGGAAATTCCTGATTTAGAAACTGTCTAACACGCAGAGCAAAGTGACAAGGAGCTCTATGTTGTTGAAACACTGTATTATTATTATTATAATTTGAAACACTGTATAATTAAATCAAAGTTATAATTTTCTTAAGTGCACAGGAACTTTATGGACACACTGTATTTGTTCTTGATTGTTTGATTGCAAGAAGCAGTTCATTCGCGGTTCCTATTCCCCATAAAACATGGTCGTTTATCTATACCCTTATTGTACCCTTAGAAATACACTTATGTTTCTTTAAGTTTATTTTCAGTCTGTAAACAGACAGTCCAACATTCACAGAGATATAGAAAGTTGAAAATTGCATAACGGTTAAGCAGTGAATTGATAGAGATGCTCGGCAGCCTTGACATATTTGGGAAAGACTTAAGAGTAATCAAGAATCTTTACTGGCAGCAAACCGCATGTATACGGACAGGTAACGAATTCAGCAGATATACAAAGATAGAAAGGGGCGTAAGACAAGGATGTGTCTTTTCATCGGATCTGTTCAACTTGTACAGCCAGAATATTTTACGGACCCTAGAAGTTATGCCTGGATTTGTCATCGGAGGCCACAATTTAAACAACCTAAGGTACGCAAATGATACAGTGCTGATAGCAGATACAGAAAGGAAACTACAAGACCTCCTACAGAAGATAGCTGAAGAGAGTGATAAGAAAACACTACAAACAAACTGCAAGAAAACGAATGCATGGTCATCAGTAGAAAGGTCAGCCTAATATACCAAATACAGGCCGGAGATACTAGAATCAAGCAGGTACAAAAATTTAAATACCTGGGAAGTGTTATAACAGAAGACGGAAAGTGCAACACAGAGATACGAAGGCGAATTGGCATGGCGAAGGAAGCATTTCAGAAGTTTAGATAGGGAGACGTGGAAAGCCATGATCGCCTACGTCCTGATGGGACAGAGCACATAGAAGAAGTCTTTTCTTTATTTCAAAGGACATTTGTATTGCTAATATACAGAATGTGAGGTTGTTAGCAAAAGGAACAAATCAAAATGCAAATTATCAATTGTAAATACTAAAATCAAAGAAGTATAATTATTGTTGCATTCTTAAAAAGTTACTGCATGAGCAATCACCAAAACGGAGGTTGGGAATAATAGTATATCCACAAACACAAGACTCGCATGCTGCGGGAAGTAGACACACTGCTGGCAAACTGCCAGTCTGTATAATCACTCTCATCTTTATTCCAATAGTTTCCCCGTATTTAAGAGGATAGAAACTTTCCATTCCTCTATATAGGTAGGTATACAACAATAATTTAGATATCTAAGAAGCGTTTTAATAGAGAACGGAATGTGCGAAATTGAAATA
Organism: Ascarosepion bandense; assembly: GCA_037127315.1. Taxonomy (NCBI): domain Eukaryota; kingdom Metazoa; phylum Mollusca; class Cephalopoda; order Sepiida; family Sepiidae; genus Ascarosepion; species Ascarosepion bandense. The sequence continues at coordinate 1,268,865 of JBBBDQ010002154.1, read as the reverse complement.
CGAAGAGGTATTTGAATGGCGAAATATGCTTTCCAAATGTCTCTTCTTCATCAGTGAGGATACTATTCGGCATTCATTTCTCTATAGGAGGACTGATATGGAATAACAGTTCAGCTCTCTTTTCTTTGTTTCTAACGAAATGATTCTGTTTCTTTATATTTTTCTGACCTTATGACCTGATAAAATTTAAAAAAATAAGTAAATCAGTTATTAGCTAGTGATCATTGAGTACTGGTAGTGATCGTTGAGTACTGGTAGTGATCGTTGAGTACTGGTAGTGATCGTTGAGCACTGGTAGTGATCGTTGAGTACTGGTAGTGATCGTTGAGTACTGGTAGTGATCGTTGAGCACTGGTAGTGATCGTTGAGTACTGGTAGTGATCGTTGAGTACTGGTAGTGATCGTTGAGCACTGGTAGTGATCGTTGAGTACTGGTAGTGATCATTGAGCACTGGTAGTGATCGTTGAGTACTGGTAGTGATCGTTGAGTACTGGTAGTGATCGTTGAGTACTGGTAGTGATCGTTGAGTACTGGTAGTGATCGTTGAGTACTGGTAGTGATCATTGAGTACTGGTAGTGATCGTTGAGTACTGGTAGTGATCGTTGAGTACTGGTAGTCGGACGGCTGTTGGCGAGGGGTGCGGTATTAGTTATTCGGATTCAGTTCCGACTTGATTATTTGCGTTCGTTTTCCTGAAAACGCCTTTGGAGCAAAAACATAAATCCATATCTTCTCCCATCTTCAGCGATGGATTAAATAGCAGGGTAGACTGGTCTCTCTAGCCTTGCTAGCAAACGAGGTGAAAGAAAAATCTGAATTTCAGAAACATGGCTGCACAACGAGAAATCACTCCGCTATCTATCCTAAAAGGTCGTAAGACAAGGTCATGAAGTCTCACCGGACAAGATAGAATGAAAAGTCCTACCAGGAGACGCCATTGGTGACCAGAGTCGTGACGACATAAGCTATGCAGATTGCGCAATGTTGATAGCAGACACAGAATAGAAGAACTTTCACCGGAAGGTATTAAACAAAAGGGAGAAGAAAGGACTAAACCCTAAATTACAAGTTGGCAGAATGTATGATTGTTTGCAAAAGAAACAGCCCAAGATGCGAATTACTAACTGGAGACATTAAAATATGTCTAGAGACGAAACCCTAATACGAAAAGTTAAAATATCTAATCTAGTATTGATTTATGATAATGTTTAGCGCCAAGATTGTTGTTTTTCTCAGTAGTTTTAGTAATAAAAAGATTTTGGTAAGCAAGTTTGTTTTTTTTTATCGTAATGTGCTCGATATCGGGTTGGAGATAAAGAGTTGATAAGTTTAGTGCAAAGAATTTGCCAACACAAGCCGGCATGATTGGAGGCGCAGCAGCCAGCTCCGTGGAAATTGGGCAAAGTTGAAAAAATTCGAAGAAATCGGTGACCACACGTCGGCGTGATGAGACGCGAGTCAGACGCCTAAACGTTGACCACGCACCGCCGTAATTGGACGTGCAGCAGCCGGCTTCGTGGCAATTAGGCAAAGTTGAAAAAATTAGCTAAGTTTCAGGTTCATGCCAATTTCTTGTAAGAAAACCAGCGAGGGTATCATAATGGCGTCCTCACGAAACTTTTAAGAGACAATAATACATCACTTCTCCCTCTAGCTATGAGTCAAATAATAGGACAGATTGGGTTCTATAGCCTTGGCTGGCAACGAGTCTACTGAAGAAAACAATGGCAACTTACTGCGGGATAATCTTCTGCCAAGTTTCTTCATGTCTCGAAAGAGACATGATCGTCCAAGCGTGTTTCACGTAAAGAACTTAACTGACTGAAGGACAAGTAATTGTGGAGAGCCATGATCACCTATGTTCTGAAGAGACATGGCACATGAAGAAGATTTACTAGGCTACATCAGAATTTGATAGCATAAAAGGTTCAGTGGATCATTCTCACGGAGGATCTTTGAAATGGATGGGAATTAGTTCTTCGCCAATCGCTGACGTTTTCTTTGATTAATTCTGTCGCACGAGATAACTTCTTCTATGTGCCCAGGACGTAGCCGATCATGGCCTTCCACGTTTCCCTATCCCTGATGGCTCTTAGCACGCTTTCTCCTGTAACAACTCGCAACCCCCGTTCGGGCATCCACCTGCTCAGGCCCTTCAAATATGTTATCCGCTGCTTTCCTCTGTCTCTTTTTCCCTCTATCTGGCCTGTTAGTATCAGGTTCTCCAAGCCCTCCTTTCTCATTGCATGTTCCAGGAACTTTAGCTGTCTCTTCCTGATGCTCAATATTAATTTCCTTTCCGTTTCCATTCTTTCCGAAACTAAGTCATTGCTCACATGCTCGGTCCACGATATCCGCCACATCCTTCTGTAGAAGCACATTTCAATTGCTTCAAGTTTTCCCTTCATCACTATTGATATTGTCCAACATTCATTGCCATATTGAAGAACTGACATCACATATCAATCCAGTACTTTGTTTTTAGTGAAAGTTTCCTGTGTCTTAATACTTTACTCAGCTTCTGGAACGCATCCTTCGCCATGCCAATTCGCCTTCGGATCTGTGTCGCACTTTTCGTCTTCAGTTAGAACACTTCCCGGTTATTTAAATTTTCGTACCTGCTTGATTTTAACATCCCCCACCTGTATTTGGCACTTTGGGCTGCTCTTTTTGCTGATGACCATGCATTCTGTTTTTTTTTTGTTTTTTTAAAGTTTATTTGTAGTCTCTTCTTGTCACTCTCTTCAGCTATTTTCTGCAGTTTCCTTTCCGTGTCTGCAATCAACACTATGTCGTCTGCGTATCTTATGTTGTTTAAATTGTGGCCTCCGATGACAAATCCTGGCATAACATCCATGGTCCTCAAAATATTCTCACAGTATAAATTAAATAGATCCGGTGAAATTAAACATCCCTGTCTTACGCCTCTTTCTGTCTTTGTATATCTGCTGAATTCGTTACCTGTTCGTATGAAGGTAGGTTGCTGCCAGTAGAGATTCCTAATTACCCTAATTTCTTTCCCAAATATGTCGAGGCTGCTGAGCATCCCTATCAATTCTTTGTGGTGTATCATGACGAACGCCTTCGCATAGTCAATTTTACCTGTGCTTTATTGACGAGATAACAAAATTAGGGAAGGTCCTCCTTCCTTCACGTTCCTATATGCCTGATGAATTGGAGTTTCATAGAAGAAGAATAAAAAGGAGAGTGGAAGGAGAGTAAGGCGATAGGTGTAGGAGAAGAAGAGGAAGAATGAAAAGGGGAATAAACAAGATAATAAGAATGAGAGTAGAGGAAGAAGGAATAAAAGAAGAAGAATAATGAGTAGAGATGTAAGAAGAAGGACGAGGAAAAGGATCAGAAAAAGAAGGAGGAGAAGATGAAGAAAAAGTACAAGAAGAAAAGGGAGTAGAAATGGTAGTAGTAGAAGTTGTTGTAGTAGACAAATAAAAAGAACAAAAAGGAAGTGTAATACAAGCAGAAGTAGTGTAAGAAGAAAAAGAAAAGGTGTAGGAATGGTAGAAGGAGAAGAAGAAAAAGAAAATAAATAGTAGTAGGAGTAGTATGAGAAAAGCAAGAAGAAACGAAACATTGAGTAGGTGCAGTAGTAGTAGAAAAAGAAGAAAAAAACACGCAATAAAAGATGAAGAGGAAGATGAAAAGCAAAAAGTAGTAGGAGTAGTAATTGAAGAAGATAAAAAAGAAGAGGAGGAGGAATACAAGATGGAGTAGGAGTAGCAGTTGAAGAAGAAGAAGGGGGAGGAGTTGTAGAAGATGTAGGGATAGTAGTTGAAGAAGAAGAAGAAAATAAAAGAAGGGGAGAAAAAGTAAAAGATAGATTAGGAGTAGTAGCTAAAGAAGAAGAAGAAGAAAAAGGGGAGGAGGAGTATAAGATGGAGTCGGAGTAGTAGTTGTAGAAGAAGAAAGAAGGAGAGGAGGAGTAGAAGATGTAGGAGTAGTAGTTGAAGAAGGAAAAGGAAGAAGGGGAGGTGGAGTAAAAGATGGAGTAGGAGTAGTAGTTGAAGAAAAGAAGAAGGAAGAATGGGAGGAGGAGTAGAAGATGGAGTAGGAGTAGCTGAAGAAGAAGAAGAAAGAACGGGAGTAGGAGTAGAAGATGGAGTAAAAGTAGTGGTTGAAGAAGAAGGAGAGGAGCTGTAAAAGATGTAGTAGGAGTAGTAGTTGTAGAAGAAGGAAGAAGGAGATGAGGAGTAGAAGATGTAGGAGTAGTAGTTAAAGAAGAAGAAGAACGAAAGAGAAGAGGAGTAGAAGATGTAGTAGGAGTAGTAGCTGAAGAAGAAGAAAAAAGGGGAGGAGAAGTAGAATATGGAGTAGGAGTAGTAGTTGAAGAAGATGGAAGGTAGAGATGAGGAATAGAGGATGTAGGAGTAATAGTTGAAGAAGATGAAGAAGAAAGAAGGGGAGGAGAAGTAAAAGATATAGTAGAAGTAGTAGCTGAAGAAGAAGAAGAAAAAGGAGAGGAGGATTAGAATATGAATAGGAGTAGTCGTTGGAGAAGAAAGAAGTAGAAGATGATGAGTAGAAAATGTAGGTATAGTAGCTGAAGAAGAAGAAGAAAACGAAGAAGAAGAAAGAAAGGGAGGAGGAGTAGAAGCTGTAGTAAGAGTAGTAGCTGAAGAAGAAGAAGAAGAAGAAGAAGAAGAAGAAGAAGAAGAAGAAGAGGAGGTAGGAGTAGGAGATGGAGTAGTAGTAGGAGTTGAAGAAAAAGGTAGAAGGAGATGAGGAGTAGATGTAGGAGTAGTAGTTGAAGAAGAAAAGAAGAAGAAGAAGAAGAAGAAGAAGAAGAAGAAGAAGAAGAAGAAGAAGAAGAATAAAAAGGGGGAGGAGGAGTAGAAGATGCAGTAGGAGTACTAGTTGAAGAAGAAGGGAGAAGGAGATGAGGAGTAGAAGATGTAGGAGTAGTAGTTGAAGAAGAAGAAGAAGAAGAAGAAGAAGACGGGGAGGATGAGGAGTAGGAGATGGAGTAGTAGTAGTTGTTGAAGAAGAAAGAAGGAGATGAGGAGTAGAAGATGTAGGAGTAGTAGTTGAAGAAGAAGAAGAAGAAGAAGAAGAAGAAGAAGAAGACGGGGAGGATGAGGAGTAGGAGATGGAGTAGTAGTAGTTGTTGAAGAAGAAGGAAGAAGGAGATGAGGAGTAGAAGATGTAGGAGTAGTAGTTGAAGAAAAAGAAGAAGAAGAAGACGGGGAGGATGAGGAGTAGGAGATGGAGTAGTAGTAGTTGTTGAAGAAGAAGGAAGAAGGAGATGAGGAGTAGAAGATGTAGGAGTAGTAGTTGAAGAAGAAGAAGAAAGAAGGAGAGGAGGAGTAGAAGACAGAAGAAGAAGAAAGAGGTGTAGGACAAGTAGATGTTTTATTTTTAATAAAAATATTGGAATAGAAACCAAAAGACAAAGCATCAAAAGAAAAAAAAAACGTAGTTCTTGGTAGACGGGGATTTGTCAGTGTTTATAAAATTAAATGAGTGGAGAAAAAATGGAAGTAGGCGGGCCAGGTTTTTGGCGAAAGCTTCTTTTTTTTTTTTTTATCTGCTAAAGTGACAAAGTCGCATGAGATAAAAAAAAAATTATAATTGAAAAAGCAGAAAATTTCAACAGAAAACAACCCCCCCCCCCCCGCAAAAAAAAGCTCGTTTACGAAGACATTAAAAAACATTTCTTTCCTCTACAAAAGAAGCGGGAAATATCTATATGCAACTCAACAACACGTAGTTTTCTTAGACTGTACATAAATAGATCGAAAGGCAATCAGTAGAGTAGAGATTTGAACAACTAAGTGTCCTTCTTGAAACAATCGTGTAATCCAAGCATAGTTGTGGTGTGATGGATCTTCTTCTATGTACCGTGTCCCTACAAGGACGTAGGCGATCATGGCCTTCCACATCTCCTTATCCCTTGTAGTTCTTAACACACTTTCTCTTGTTACTCCACCTAAAACTTGCTCTGCTATCTGCTTAAACCCATAAATTTACATTATAAATATATAGAAACTATCATGGCCAAAAAGTGAGGGATCAGTTTATATAATGATTATAATATAGAATCCTCCACTTTGTATCCACATTATAATTTTTTGTTTATCAAATTCTGATTAGGTATGCATCCACCTTTTCTCAATACTGATTAGTTACTCTTCTTCTGTGTGCCGTGTCCCTTCAGGACATAGACGATCATGTCCTTCCACATCTCCCTGTTGCTAGTGGCTCTTAACACGCTTTCTTTTGTTACCCAGTCCAAAATCCACTCTGCCATCCATTTGCTGAAGCCCATCAAGTATGCTACGTGTTTCTTTCCCCTGTCTCTTTTCCCCGCCATCTGACCTGGGAGTAACAGATTCTCTCAGCCTTCCTTCCTCATTACATGTATCAGAAACTTCAGCTGTCTTTTCCTGGTGATCAGTATTAGTTTTCTTTTCGTTTCCATCCTCTTTCTCTAACCTCATCCTTGCTCACATCTTCAGTCGATTGTATCCTCAGCATCCTTCTGTAGAACCACATTTCGGTTGTCCAACATTCACTGTCATATAAAAGAACAGATATCGGCTTGGAATGGGAAATCTGTAGAGCCGCGTTCGAATTCCTGTTGTGTTCGTTGCATTTACTTAAACGCAAATACCATTGGGAAGGGTGTGAATCCACCTTTTCTCTCTCTCTGGCTATGGGTCGAATAGCAGAACAGATTGGGTTCTATAACCTTGGTTGGCAACCAGTCTACCGCAGAAAGAAATGACAATGTACAGCGGAAAGATTTTCTGCCTTGTCAGTAATGAATCGAAAGAGACATGATCGCCCAAAGCGTGTATCACGTACGGTAATTAACTGACTGACTGAATCTAATCATCAAAGTTCATCTGTTAAATCCTTAACATGTCGCTTTGAAGTTCAGTCTCTTCATCCGCCCAGCATCTTTTTTTATTATTCTGCCCATCTTTCTACAGTACACAATGTAATAATCCTTTTTTTTTTTATCGTTTCACTCCAAGCAAGGCGGTACTGCTACTAATGCACAGGGGGTACATATAAGAATATAAGTTTAAGCAGGAGGAGAGCGAAGAGAAAGACGAACGAGTTAGAGAGGGTGTCAGAAAAAGGGAAAGAGAAGGATGGGAATACAGGTGTGATGACAGTTGCGAAGGTGGAGGGAGAAAGGAAAAGGTGACGGTCTACATATTTTTCCACCGTTGTAAGGCTTGGCTGTTTTCACTATACTCCACGCTATGTCTCTGTCTTTTCCAGATTTTGATTTCAACTTCCACACGTGGCTAGTCAATTTTGTAGTTTTGTAAGTTTTTTATTTTGAATGTAGACTTGAGATTGAACCACCTGGTCTTAAAGGTGTCTTCGGTTGATTTGAATTTCGTCTGTTGATAAACATTGTTTTATGATGGAAAAATACTGTTCCAGCAAATGGCTTAATAAGTGTTATTCGGACCCTGCTCCGTCGGAAACAAAAGTTAAGAGAGGGTATGCACGAAATTTTTTGGGGGGATGGGGGTGTTCAGTTTTTCATATAACCTTATAGTAAATCGACCCTTAGCAATTAACTTTTTTGCTTGCGCATATTCAACAACTGAATCCTTTGCGAAATGTTTGAATAAAGCCATTCTTGGATTTTCCGAGGAAGATTCCATCGTAAAGAAAACTTGAAAAAGACAAAAACAAGATCAACAACAATTTCCAAAAAAACAAAAACAAAACAAAGCGACTCCAACGAGAGTGGTTCCAAAATGGAGGATCGATTTACTATAACGTTGTATAAGAAAGTGAGCCCACGCGAAAATTGTTTAAATATTGAAATTTTTTCAATTTTTTTTATAATCGGAAACTTTACATAATAACCGATAAGACTGCACTGAAAAAAGTAAAAAAAAAAAAGAAAAACAAATTTAAAGGTGGTGGTAGTCTGCTTCAGGTCCGCCAGAAGGTGGTGGTAGTCTCCTTCAGGTATCGCCGAAAGGTGGTGGTAGTCTGCTTCAGCTCCGACAAAATGTGGTGGTAGTCTGCTTCAGGTCCGCCAAAAAAGTGGTGGCAGTCTTCAGGTCCGCCAAAAGGTGGTGGTAGTCTCCTTCAGCTCCGCCGAAAGATGGTGGTAGTCTGCTTCAGCTCCGACGAAAGGTGGTGGTAGTCTCCTTCAGCTCCGCCGAAAGATGGTGGTAGTCTGCTTCAGCTCCGCCAAAAAGGTGATGGCAGTTTTCTTCAGGTCCGCCGAAAGGTGGTGGCAGTCTTCTTCGATAATTTTTTATCGTACTATTTTTTGTAGGGGTGGATCAAGTGCAAAGATTTATATATATCGAAAATGTTTCAACAATAAACGGGAAAATTCGACATCGAAATCATTTGGCATATTATCATAATATATTGCTTATATGTTTATAATAGTAAAATTCAATCTTTTACAACGATTTCTACATAAATAACTAAAGATTCTTTCTAAAAGTTCAGCAAAGTACTACAAACAATAAAAAAAATCAGTTAGAAGCAACGAAAATAATACTGAAATGTCATGTAATAAACGCCGATATATATATATATATATATATATATATATATATATATAAACCATTTCATTGCGCAGGGGGTTACATGGGGGAAGTGATGAGAAAGAAGGGCAGGTTATAGGGGGTGTCAGGAAGAGGGTAATAGAAGGATAAGAATACTGGTGTGGCGGAGGTGGAGTGAATGAAGAAAAGGGCTTGAGAGAAAGGATGAGAGTCAGTGAGATTACATTTAAATTCTTCGAGATTGTAGCTGTCGGGGAAGCAAGCATACGGAGGAGAATTCCACAGGCGAGAAAAGAAGCTGTTAGAGTATAAATTGCATTTACATTTTATCGGTTTCACTGTAAAAGGGTGGGAACTAGTTGCTAGTCTAGTAGCTCGAGTAAATTCATGCATAGGGGCACTAGTGAGCTAAGTTCATTGGAGCAGAAACCGTGAAAGTGTTTGTAGAAGAGATACAGGGAAGCCACATCACGACAGTGAGAAAGTGATTGTATCTGAGCTACCAAGTCGAGATCGATCACATTACAGATTCTTGTTTCCTGTTTAGGATGTGGTTTCCGGCTTTCTCTTTTCCAATCTTTCCACTCTTTTCTTTTTTTCTTTTTTTTTCTATTGGAGGAGATAGACTAAACTATCGCCCGGTTCACACTCCACCCACGTCTATTGAACAGGTGAAGATGCTCATCCCTTGTTCCCTGTTCAGGATGTGGTTTCCGGCTTTCTCTTTTCCAATCTTTCCACTCTTTTCTTTTTTTCTTTTTTTTTCTATTGGAGTAGATAGACTAAACTATCGCCCGGTTCACACTCCACCCACGTCTATTGAACAGGTCTAGAGGCTCATCCCTTGTTCCCTGTTTAGGATGTGGTTTCCGGCTTTCTCTTTTCCAAATCTTTCCACGCTTTTCTTTTTTTCTTTTTTTTCTATTGGAGTAGATAGACTAAACTATCGCCCGGTTCACACTCCACCCACGTCTATTGAACAGGTCTAGAGGCTCATCCCTTGTTCCCTGTTTAGGATGTGGTTTCCGGCTTTCTCTTTTCCAATCTTTCCACTCTTTTCTTTTTTCCTTTTTTTTTCTATTGCAGTAGATAGACTAAACTATCGCCCGGTTCACACTCCACCCACGTCTATTGAACATGTGAAGAGGCTCATCCCTTGTTCCCTGTTTAGGATGTGGTTTCCGGCTTTCTGTTTTCCAATCTTTCCACTCTTTTTTTTTTTTTTCGATTGGAGTAGATAGACTAAACTATCGCCCGGTTCACACCCACGCACGTCTATTGAACAGGTGTAGAGGCTCATCCCTTGTTCCCTGTTTAGGATGTGGTTTCCGGCTTTTTCTTTTCCAATCTTTTTACTCATTTGTTTTTCTGTGCATCAGTGGCGTTACCGCCTTGCTAGGGGTGATATGATAAAAAAAAAATCACAAACATATAATAAGATTGATATTAAATAGCATTTCATCACCTTTTTTGTTTCTAACAAACCTTTCCTGTTTCTTAATAGTTTGTTTAGATTTCGGAAGGCAACTTTCGCTTTTCCTATGGTCATTCAAAAGGATCGATGTTTGGCGAGATCCGCCTTAGTCATTGTCCAGCACTCGGATCCATAGAGGAGAGTAGATACAACACAGCTCTGGTATAGCTTGAGCTTGGTGTTGGTGCTGTACTGTGTTGATCTCCAGATGTTGTTCATTTCCTTAAACATACTCTAGGCCTTGCCCAGTCTGCATTGAATATCATCTTTCGTGCCACCCTCGGGTCTGATGATACTTCGATCCTTTCACACCATATGTCTCCCACGAATACTGAGAATATTTTGGCCATAGAAGATCTCCAATGAAGACCTGTTGAAGAAACGCAAGCAAGAGAACATGGGCACCATCATTACAAGAAGCCGATGGAGATGGATTGGGCATGTGCTCCGGAAAGATCCACAGTCAATCACAAGAACAACACTGCACTGGACCCAAGATGGCCAAAGAAAGAGGGGAAGACCAAGAACGACTGGCGAAGTACGGGGAAAATTATTCGAAAGCCATGCAGTACTCTTGGGATTCATTGACTAGTCTGGCCCAAGATAGGTAGATGTGGAGAAGCTTTACTGCTGCCCTTCACACCATTGGGTGTAACGGATGATGAATGAAAATGAATATGCTCATTCGGAATTCTGTGTTACATATTCCGTCGTCTACTGGACACAAAATCGGAGATCGGTTTTTACTTGTTAATAAGTCGTAAAATGATCCCCTTGACATACTAAATATGATCATAATTGTAAAAAAAAAAACTACTTAAAGACTTACACGTGTAAATTCGTATTTGCAGCAACAACTTCTGAAATACCAGTCATTTTTTATAACATTAGGAAAGCTAGAGAAGTTATAAAACATTAAATATGAATGCAAATATGGTATTTTTCGGTATTCCTTACCATATAAAAAGTGGGTTGATATTACACAGTACGTCAGCACTCTTAATGTTTCCTTTCTGAATACTTTGTTTAGCATTTTTGAAATTATGAAAAAAAATATATATGAATTTTTTTCTCTTAATTCGGCCCAAAATAAAAATAATTTATATTTACTAAAGTTCACGCCCAAATTCAGAAATATCCTTTAAAATTGCCCAAAATGCTTTCATTGTTATATTTTACCTTAAAGAAAATGTGGAGAGCCATATTCACAAATACCCTGAAAAGAAGAAATAAAAGAAACAGAATGTTATTGTTATGGACCAGGTTAAGGTCCGAAAAGAACAACACGACCAGAAGGGTAGAAATAACATATATATATATATATATATATATATATATATATATATATATATATACGGAAATTAACGAAGATTAACGAAACTTGGTTATAAACAACCGACAATTTCAAACAATTTGTTTGAAGAAATCGATACTCGTATTTAAGTGTTGTATATCAATAAACAACAAACACGCATATATATAAAAATATGAGTTATATTTTTATTGATGACGATGAACCGTGTAGCCTAGTGAACAGAGAGTGAGAGAGCGCGCTTCTACTGGGGCTGACGTGGGGGTCGTATCTGTTGCTCCTCTGGTCTGGTCTGGCTCTCTCGTCTGCCTCTGTCTCTCTGCCCATCTCTGCCTGAAATCCGTGCGCCGAGGTCTTTTTTATAATCTCCAAACCGGTACTTCCGGATTTTGCCTCGCCCACGCACGCCCACGTAATTCTCAGAGACACCTGTTCTGTTTGCCTCTTGTAGCCATTTCCGCTACTGCCGGAAATAAGGTCAAACAAACATCCGTTCCTTTCAACGACCGGAAACGCCCCCGCTTGCTCAGCTTCCTCGGGTGGGGCGGGATTGTTATATTACATTCCTCGCCCACCTATTTTCCAAAATGTTCACCTAAGAACATTTTAAGCGCAACACCCTCACTCTCCTCCCCATGCCACACAAGCCCGACAATTGTATAAAACATGTGTCGAAACAAACAAAACAACAAAAAAAAAAAATAGAGGAGCCTACATCGGCAATCCAACAATGTTCGTATCCATCTTGAAAATTGTTCTACCAGCTCGATGTTTCATTGTTCTTTTTTTTTTCTTTCTTTTTTCCTCCTCTTTTTTTTTTCTTTCTTTTTTCCTCCTCTTTTTTTTTTTTTTCCTTTTTTTTTTAATATCCATCTTCACAGAATTGGGCAAAGTTCTTAAAAATGTTCATTTTCTTTCTCGACTCTGTCCATAAGCGTAGACACCCCGATGTATAACCACGTGATTATAGGCGGTAACCACGCCCCAGTTTCCAAACTAACATCGAGTAAATGACCTTTGACCAACACCATGCGTGCTTCTGCTCGAGTTTATTGTTACACATGTAACCTCATTTAATTTAATTTAATTTCAAACATACTATGTTTGAACACAGAAAAAAATGGCCATTATCTGCCGTACATATCATTCATAGTCTGACCGAGAAATGTTCAATAGAAAATGAAGAAAATTACCCTGATTCCAACGTTAATCCGCATGCAATTTACTTGTGGAGGATATTAATTTAGTCTAAAAAAAATGGACCCGTGACTCGTAGTTCCTTAGTTTGTACAATGCTTTCCATTCCCTGAACTACTTCCTCTGGATTCGAAACCAAGCATATCTGATTTGTTGACATCTCTCTGTTTAACGCAAAGACATTTGAGTGTTGAACACCCGTTGACCCCGGAGTACTATTCACAATGGATAACTCAATTTCCTTTTCCGAAGCACTGTTGCTTCTTTTACACTTAAAAATCCGCTTCCTGGCTATTATTCCCAGGATTATTATTACGCCGACCACGCCAGCAATGACTCCTATCGTCAACTTCTTCGGGAGTTCCTCATATCCTTCACTAAATCTTTCCATATCTACCTGTTCCAAGGTATTTACTAGTTTTCAGAAATTAATATATCTTCAAAAGATATTTCCCAAGTCACACTTTTACGTAAATAAAAATAAGTTTTAGATTTTAATTTAATTTTCCCAAATCTCCCCAAATAATCCGATTCCACCATATTGATAACAAAATATCTTTTCAATATCTGACTCATATCGCGAAACACTGAGACGCGGGTGAATGTTTTAAGAATATATATAATCGGTGTATTCGCAAAGAAATAACCAAACAATGCAGTTGTTTTCAAGCAACGATGTTGAGATATATTTATAATTGGCGATTTTGTTGGCTGTTGTTAACTGCATAATTAAAAATACACTTTAAAACTCTCGATAACATTTAAGTCATTTCTATGCTGTAGAAATGTCACGCAAAACACAAACATTTTTAAATTTTGACAATATCTGTGTAAAGATTACAAATTGACGTTTACGAACAAATTCTGTTGACGAGATCAAAATTAAAGAACCCTTTCGTTTCTCTGATTTTCCTATTGTGGTAGCATTCAGCTACATTTATAATTTGTTAATGTTTACCAATTTTGATTTAGCTCATGCAATACAAGGCCAAATGGAGAAAATGAAGAGAGTCATTTTACGCTAATACTCCAATTGGGGAAGGTTTGTGTACGTAGAACATCGATTGTTTTTTTGTTTTTTTTTAATTCGGCTCGAGTACTGGTCAGAAAAACTCAACTATTTCAACCATACAACTGACCTTCATAATCACATTGAGAATAGTTGTTCGTCAATATTTCTATTGGGTTGTCTGGAAAGTTCATGCCGCTTTTTTAGTAAAATTAAGACACAAAACAAAATTATTTCATTAAATATTTATTCTACGAAATATTAACTATTTTCTTGCACAAACCAAAGAAAACATTGTTATCAACAAGTTAATCCAATTATCCACTTTAAAGAGTAGAAGAAACTTCCTTTACATGATTTTACATCTCACTTACTCAATAAAAGTCAGATTAATTAAGCAACATACCAGTAAACTCACTTCACATATATGGTAAAATATTAACAACAAAAATAAATCATTAACTCAGATGTTTTGTACTTACAGATAGGTAAATATCTCAACTCCAATCCTCCCGCCAACTTTAACACCCCTGTCAACTTTAACACCCCCGTCAACCCCACCTATGCGCTACTCCCTACATGTAGTCTGTTTCACCCCCTCCGTTCTACCCTTCTTAATGTGTTTGACACCAACAATCCACATTTCTCAATGGCAAAAGTATGCATTTTTTTTTCTAACTGGACTTATTATAAACACGAGCAGAGAACACACACACTATCAAATCAATGAGTCACTTACCTTTCGTTGATGTCTATGGTCGTGCGGCTGCTATATATTCTCGTCCTCTTTTTTTTCTTTCTATCTGGTAGTTTTAAGTCCGTTGAATTTTCAATCGTTGCCGTGGTAACTAGCTCGTATCAATCTGTTTTGTTGTTTCAAAACAGCAAGTCACTTAGGCACCAAATAATGTTTGTTATATAGCGACAAACAACAAACACGCATATATATAAAAATATAAAGTTATATTTTTATTAATGACGATGAACCGTGTAGCCTAGGATACAGAGAGTGAGAGAGCGCGCCTCTAAGGGTTGACGGTGGGGTCGTATCTGTTCCTCCTCTGGTCTGGTCTGGCCGGACTGTCTCTGTCTCTCTGCCTCTGTCTCTCTGGCTCTGAAATCCGTGCGCCGAGGTCTTTTTTATAATCTCCAAACCGGTACTTCCGGATTTTGCCTCGCCCACGCACGCCCACGTAATTCTCAGAGACACCTGTTCTGTTTGCCTCTTGTAGCCATTTCCGCTACTGCCGGAAATAAGGTCAAACAAACATCCGTTCCTTTCAACGACCGGAAACGCCCCCGCTTGCTCAGCTTCCTCGGGTGGGGCGGGATTGTTATATTACATAAGTAGATATTATCGATACTCGTATTTAAGTAGATATTATGTTTTTAATTAAACAGTATTATATATTTATATCTACTGGCCTGATTATTTACGATACATTTTTATTACGAAAATGTGTGTCATTCGGCAGGTTTGGAACCCGCGACCCCTATCTACACAGGGGAAGCTACCATTTGATCTGGCAAATGACACAAATTTTCGTAATCAAAATTTATCGTAAATAAGCAGTCCAGTATATATAAATATATAATACTGTTTAATTAAAAACAGAATATCTACTTAAATAGGAGTATCGATAAAAAATAATGTTCAAAGAAATAATTTCATATATATATATATATATATATATATATATATATATTGTATCACCCCAAGCAAGGCGGTAACGCCACTGATATGCAGGGAGTTACATAAGAGTAAAAGCATTAGATAGGAGTAGAGTAAAGAGAAAGATGAACCAGTTAAGGGTGGGAATACAGGTGTGATGACAGTTGCAAAGGTGGAGGGAAAGGAAAATATATACAGGGTGGCGTAGAAAGAACTAGAGTCTAGTGGTTAAGAGATGGGTATTAACATTGCATTTAAATTCCCGGAGGTTGTAGCCCTCAGGAAAGCAAGAATATGGAAGCGAGTTCTACAGGCCGGAAGTGCGAGAAAAAAAGCTGTTAACAAGAAATAACAATACAAAATGTGGAAGGTGTTAGTATGACTTCCTGTCTGATTTTGGAGTGAACTACTACTAACTCGACCCTCTCTCTTGAGAGGAGTAGTATATATAGTGTTAGGAAGAGTTCATTCTGAATTTCCAGGTAAGCACCCATGACAGTTATATCATATCTGATAGCATACGAACATTTCTTTTTTCATTTAAAATGTCTAACAATTTCTTTAATGTGTCGTGTCCCTTTAAAACAGGAACGGTCACGACTCTCCCCAACTTCGTTTATTTTATAGCTCTAATAACTCTTTATTTGATATTTTGGTTCTATACCAACATTCTTTGAGATTTTCTTTTTCTTCAGCATTACTAACCATATAAAATATGAATGCAAATAGGCAATTTTTTAGCATTCCTAACCATATAAAAGGTGGCTTGATATTACATATTACTTCAGAACTCTTCTTTTTTTTCTGAATACTTTGTTTAGCTTTTTTGAAACTATCTTCTTCTATGTGCCTTGTCCATTCAAGACGTAGGCGATTATGGCCTTTTTCTTTCCCTCTGACTTGGAAGTATAAGAGTCTCCAAGCCCTCCTTCCTCATTGTATTTCCCAGGAACGTTTTTTTCTAAAACCTTATCATTGCTCACATCCTCGATCCATGATATCCGCAGCATCCTCCTGTAGTATCACATTTCAGTTGCTTCAAGTTTTTCCGTCATCTTCGATGAAATTGTCCAGCATTCACTGCCATATTGAAGAACTGACATCACATAGCAATCCAATACTCTCTTCTTTGTTTCTAGTGAAATTTTCCTGTCTCTTAATTGTTTACTCAACTTCTGGAATGCTTCTTTCGCCATGTCATTTCGCCTTCGAATCTCTGTGTCACACTTTCCGTTTTCTTTTAGAAAACTTCCTAGGTATTCAAGTTTTTGTCCCTGCTTGATTTTAGTATCACTCATCTGTATTTGTCATACTAGAAAATAAAACGAGATAGATCTTTTCTCTTCATTCACCCTCAAATAAATACATATATATATATATATATATATATATATAGTTATTAAAATTCACACATCAATTGAGAAATATCCTTTAAAATTTTTCCATTGATATTTTTTTTATTTTACTTCTCCAAATAAACTTATACAGTTAAGAGTGTATCATGGCGCGATGAATCCCGAACATGGAATTATTTTTTGTGTTTTGCCAGGTAATTTTGGTTGTTTGCGTAAGAGCTGTTGTTTTGGGGTCAACGAAAATCTTACTGTCATTTTCGGTAAGAAGAATATGATTGGGATTATCCCTCAAAGATTTATATCCTTTCCAACAATCCGACATAATCATACTCCCAGAAAAAAAATTCAATTCAGAAAAAAATTGGATTGTGTCCAATAATGTCGAACCTGATCAATAAAAAAATTAATGCCAAGCTAAACAAATTTCGGTTTAAAATTTATAATTACAAATGAGTGCTAAAAAATCAATATATTTATATCGTTTCCAACAATCCGACATAATCGTACTCCCAGATAAAATACAAGTTTGGATTGTGATCCAATAATGTGGAACCTATTCTATATAAAGAATTCATACCAAGCTAAACAAATTTCAGTTTAAAATTTATAATTTCAAATGAGTGCTAAAAAATCAATATATTTATATCGTTTCCAACAATCCGACATAATCGTACTCCCAGATAAAATACAACTTTGGATTGTGATCCAATAATGTGGAACCTGTTCTATATAAAGAATTCATACCAAGCTAAACAAATTTCAGTTTAAAATTTATAATTTCAAATGAGTGCTAAAAAATCAATATATTTATATCGTTTCCAACAATCCGACATAATCGTACTCCCAGATAAAATACAAGTTTGGATTGTGATCCAATAATGTGGAACCTATTCTATATAAAGAATTCATACCAAGCTAAACAAATTTCAGTTTAAAATTTATAATTTCAAATGAGTGCTAAAAAATCAATATATTTATATCGTTTCCAACAATCCGACATAATCGTACTCCCAGATAAAATACAAGTTTGGATTGTGTCCAATAATGTGGAAACTGTTCTATATAAAGAATTCATACCAAGCTAAACAAATTTCAGTTTAAAATTTATAATTTCAAATGAGTGCTAAAAAATCAATATATTTATATCGTTTCCAACAATCCGACATAATCGTACTCCCAGATAAAATACAACTTTGGATTGTGATCCAATAATGTGGAACCTGTTCTATATAAAGAATTCATACCAAGCTAAACAAATTTCAGTTTAAAATTTATAATTTCAAATGAGTGCTAAAAAATCAATATATTTATATCGTTTCCAACAATCCGACATAATCGTACTCCCAGATAAAATACAAGTTTGGATTGTGATCCAATAATGTGGAACCTGTTCTATATAAAGAATTCATACCAAGCTAAACAAATTTCAGTTTAAAATTTATAATTTCAAATGAGTGCTAAAAAACATATAAAAACAAAAGAACTTCAATTTAGAATTCAGATTTTCTTTTAATATTTGCGATAAGTAACTTTATATTATGTGGAGTGAATTAACAGAAAATCCCCTCAAAAATATCACAGTGAAATTTATTTTTGGATCGTTAGAAATATGATCAACACTGTATATGGATTTGCGTTCATTAATTTATTGTTTTTTGTTTCATTTCAGCCATGTCCAGGCGGAAATACAGATGTAAGGAGCGAACAGTGTCACAAATATAACCAGACGCCGTACCATGGGAAGTTTTTGTTTTGGTCTTCGTCCATTGACCCCAAAGACCCTTGCACTCTGATATGCAAAGCCAATGAAGGTGGACATCTCGTTAAGATACAATCAGTTCAACTGGATGGTATGCAGTGTGGAAATGCCTCTTATTGTCTTGGAGGTCGCTGCCTAGTAAGTAAAGATTTCTATTTCCAAGTGTTAATGCACACTTTACCAAAAGGTTACCATTGAAATAGTTCAGTTGAATCAGTTTTGAAAGCGTAAAAATGTATAATAATATGCATAACTCAAGTCCGCAGGAATCACTGGAAATTAAATAAACATATTGAAACTTGGTTGGCTAAATACGTGTGATCGTATAAACAAAAAGGTTTTAAGCTAAATAAATACTTTTTTTAAATTTCAATTTTACAGTATGTCTGTTATATCTTCCCCGATGTTTAATGGACATTGCTAGTATGTATATTTTGCTTCAGAAATAAATAAATAAATTTTAAATAAATGGATCGTTTTTTATAACCTTTATAAACAAATTGCAAATGTACAGGGGTGTGCACTAGAATCCGGAAAAAAAACATATACTGAAAGAAAAATTGTGTTTATTCAGAATGACAAGTATTTACATGACAAATTGCTTTATAACACTGTTTCCTGATCTCTCCTCTACCATATTATTCAATCCAGCCCCCTCCAGCTTCAATCACAGCCTCAACAGTCAGTCAGTCAGTTAAGTGCCATACGTGATACACGCTTGGGCGATCATGTCTCTTTCGAGACATGACTGACTGGGCAGAATATTATCCCGCAGTAGGTTGCCATTACTTTCTGCGGTAGACTGGTTGCCGACCAAGGCTATAGAACCCAATCTGTCCTGTTAATTAACCCATAACTGGAAGGAAGAGACGGATTAATACCTTTCCCAAGGGTATTTGCGCGTAAGTGAATGCAATGGATTCGGCTGGAATTCGAACTCGGCTTCCCGATTTTTCATTCCGAGCCGATATCCAATGCACCACAACGCCGAAACATCCTACAGGCGTTGGTCACCTGCTCCCTGGATAATTTGGCAACGACCTCGATGATGGCAGTCCTCAGGAAGTGGACAGGATTGTGTGCACGTTTGTTGGACTGTCTCTCAAGTACGCCTTATAGGTAGCAGTCGCAAGGATTCAGGGCTGGGCTACTGAGGAGGAGCAGAACTCCTTTAACTAGAACATGCCCAGATTCTCGTCACACCAAACCTGAACAAAATTGGACGCATGAGCAGGAGCTCCATCCTGGTGGAAGAGCCATGGCTTCTCTACAGCTACCTGAACAATCCATGGGTTCACAACATTCTTCATGACATCCAGGTAGACATCCTTCGACACGGTCTTCATCAATAAGGACCTAAAGCTTTTCCAGGAAGTATTTGTTCCTTTTGTAAACCTCAGATCGGTCCTGTGTTTTTCTCTGAATAATCAGGGACTCATCCCCAGCCTAACCAGACTCTTTGAAGGTCTTGGACATGAAAAAACTCAGCTATCTCTTTGGGCGTGGGGCCACAACGCAGAGCCACACTAATTGCAGTACGGCGCTCAATTTGTTTTTAATTCAACAGATTGTTGTCACACAAATTTGAAACTAGGAAAAAAATGATATATTTAATATGGTTTTCATTTTATGCCAAGTTAAATTTAGCCCGGATTGTAGTGCCCACCCCTGTATTCCAATGAAAATATTTTCTACATTAAAGGTTGTAATTACTTAATAATCACAATCACAGCTTTTGAGTAAATGAAAGTAAGCAGTATACAACAAGAAATAAACAATGTTGCTATTTTAGGGACATATTTTAGGAATTTATTTTAAAGCTAAGAAATTACGTTAATTCTGAAATATTTAGGAAATCTTTTATAACTACTATTTTATAATATTTCATATAAATTATTTTATATAATTTTATAAATATTATAATATTCTTAATAATCTTATTTTATGAATATAAATATTATAATAAAAATCATATATTTATATATAATGTAAATATAAATAGTCTTAATCATATTTTATAACTGTTAAATTTATAAATATTATAATATTATTTTATATATTTTTTTATGACGGAAAACAAACAATGCTGTTATTTTAGGAATTTATTTTAGGAATTTAGTTTTAAGCTAAGGAATTACGTTAATTTTGAAATTTTTAGGAAATCTTTTATAAATATTATTTTATAATATTTTATATAATTTTATAAAAATTACAATATTCTTAATAATTTTATTTATAAATACGAATATTATAATATAAATCATATATTCCTGTATAATGTAAATAAAAATACTCTTAATCATATTTTACAAATGTTATATTTATAAATATTATAATATAATTTTATATAATTTTTATAACGAGAAATAAACAATGCTGCTATTTTAGTAACATATTTTAGGAATTTACTTTTAAGCTAAGAAGTTACGTTAATTTTGAAATTTTTATGAAATTATTTTATGACTACTATTTTATATCTAAGTTAAGAACAGAGTTTTTTGGGTGTGGTTTGAGATTTTTTTTTTCGCTAAAATAAAATAACGTCTACATAGCGAATATATATTTTGGGTTTACTTGTTTAAATATTATATTTTCTACGTGGGGCTTCTAATAGAGAAGCAAGGTTTGAGAGGATTCCTATATTAACGCCATTATTTTGTCTGTAGATATTGTCATTATGGTGGTAGAAATGGATTTGAGTTGTTAACCCTCTAGGGCCATTCGTATCATATTTGATACAGTATTTCCCTATAAGGAAATATTTGGTATTTCCCTATAAGGAAACATTTGGTATTCATTGACTGAGCAGTCAGTACTGCTTTCATTTGAAATTTATAAAATATTTCTCTTAAAAAAATTTTCAGGAAAATATTTCTTTCAAGGCTTGTTTTCATACTGTATCAAATATGATACGGATGGCCCTAGAGGGTTAAATCTTGCAATAATCTTTTGAGGAAAATTGGTTTGATGAATGGAGGTGGAGTGGAATTATTTTTATACACGGAGTTAAGGATTATGTCGACAGTTTGATGAGCGGAGACGTTTGAAAATAATTTTTCAACGTCGAATGACACTAAAACATCAATTTTTGGTTGGATAGCTTTTAGATTTTTAAGGATTTCGAGAGTTGATGTGACGCTATAGTTTGTAGTTAGATATAAAAAAATGATATCGTTAAGAAAGGGTTGGGTGGTGTGAAAGGATGGGTCATCGTGAGTATCAAGTTTTATGTATTTTCATATTTCCGTATAGATATAATGATATCATTCCAGATCCATCCATCAAACCAAATATGCTCAATACTGCATAGGTAAAGTCCTTTTCTACGAATATAAGAAAAGATAGTCGAAAGCGCATGGACATGCAAAACTATGGACAGTTTTGTTTACTTTGTACTGAGAAAAGAAACCACTTGCACAAACGCAAGAAAAGTTAAAATGGCTTAAACGCAGTACTTTGCCAATCGTCTTTAACGAAACATGTATAAAAGAGTGATTGCTGCTCACACACACACACACACACACATATATATATATATATATATATATATATATATATATATCCTTAAAAAGAGTAGACGTCATTTTGTTTTCCCAAACCCGAGGAGCCTTTCAGCCAACACTTGTCAAGGGTTTCGTTGGCATAAAATTACAAAGGGGTAAAGAAGAGGACAAGACCAAAAAGGGAATACTTGCAATACTGGGAGAAGATGGAATTCGTTTAAAAATAAATTTATTGAAAAATATTAAAATGTGAGGGGGGTGTAAACATATAATTCCACAAGAGTGAAATAAAAAAGAAAAATGTTACACTCACAAACTCGCAAGTAATTGCAAGGAGCGCAGGAATATATATATATATATATATATATATATATATATATATATATCCGAGTGAGTATAGAATGAGGAGAGAAAAAAGAAAAAAAAAATTTTTCCGTCCAAAACATTAATTTAAAACAGTGCTCGATATATGATGTATAGAGCTGTGAATATTTATTATAAATGATGTTTTAGAACATGTACATAATTTCTTCTATATATGTTCTATGTACATGTTCTAAAACATCATTTATAATATATATATATATACGCTTTCACATCCTGATTGAGCACTCTGGAAGAATGGTAGACTTTGACAAACAATAGCTACTCGGGTTCAGTGATGAATTAGCGCATTCTGGCTATTAAGCGTATATAATGATAATATACACGCTAAAAAGTCTGCCTTCTTATACCAAGCGCCCATAGCCCAGGGGTAGAATCGCTGACTCACGCCAATTCGGTCGGGTTTCAATCCTGGGTTAAAACAATCGGAGTCTAACCGTACTGATGAACTATGATACAGCGAAACAGATCTGTCTGCGGATGACTATATATATATATATATATATATATATATGAAAAGTGTATGTATATAATTATAAATATCAATATATATATATATATATATATATATATATATATGCAATTTGTTATATACATATTATATTATATTATATATGCATGGTACTTATTTGAAAGCGCTCAATATCAATGATAGAGCTGACATATTCATATAGATAGGTATGAGTTTGTAACCCTGGGTTGGGTATACAACTGTGTATATATGTCTGCGTCTGTCACGACGACAAATTTTCCTCCCACTTCCACAAAAATACACCAATATACGCTGCCTTACATATAGCCAATTTTAAAAAAATAATCATATTGTCTGACGATCGCAAAAGCGTGAAACCCAGTGTCACAAACTCACACCTATCTCTCTCTCTCTCTCTCTATATATATATATATATATATATATATATATATATATATATAAAGAAATGTCTGAGGGTACAAAATGTGTATACTACTTTAAAAACACAGAATTTATTAACAGTCTCTTTCGTCCAACATCTCATCAGAAGAAAATCGTTGGAATTATAAATCAAACGGAAGAAAAGCAATGAAAATTAAGAGCAAAAAAAAACAAAAAACAACCAAACAAACAAACAAACGCTAAAATAAATATACTTATAAATATATAATTATATAATTACGAATTAATTGTACATTGCGACACGGAAATTGTTATGTTTCAAGATAGATTCTCTTCATCAGGCAATGTTTGATGTTGGTGGTACAAATGATTTACATTCAAATAACAAAATTCTTTGGTTTGCTGTGTATGTATGTCGGAAGATATAAAATTTACATGTGTGTTTCTTTTAACTACTCAGAGCGAAGATTAATTTTGGGATTTGGCCCTAAAGAATATATACTTTTTCTCTTTTTTTCTTTTTTCCTCTCCCTCACCCTACACATCTCCCTTCTTCCTTTCCCTCCTCAAAGGTCAACCTGCCTTTAACGTAATCTTATAATTTTCCTTTTTTTCCCCTCTTCTTCCTTTAGTTTTATTACCTTTGATGTGATATTCTCATTTAGTACCAAGGCTGTATTTTTCACTTTCATATCATTTTTAGTCTATTTATTTATTTGTTTAAGAAAAAATTTTTTTAGAAGTACCTAGGAAGTGTTCTAACAGGAGATGGAAAATGCAACACAGAGATCCGAAGGCGAATTGGCATGGCAAAGAACGCGTTCCAGAAGATGAGCAAAATACTAACACACAGGAATTTCTCAATAGAAACAAAGAAAAGAGTGCTGGACTGCTACGTGATGTCAGTTCTTCAACACGGCAGTGACTGCTGGACAATATCATCGAAAATAAGGACAAAATTGGAAGCGGCCGAAATGTGGTTCTACAGAAGGATGCTACGGATATCGTGGACTGAGTATGCAAGCAACGATGAGGTGTTGGAAAGAATGGCAACAAAAAGGAAATTGATACTGAGCATCAGGAAGAGACAACTGAAGTTCCTGGGACACTCAATGAGGAAGGAGAGCCTGGAGAACCTGATACTGACTGGTCAAATAGAAGGAAAGAGAGACAGAGGAAGGCAGCGGATAACATATTTGCAGGGTCTGATCAGGTGGATGACGGAACGGGGGTTGCCAGGAGCAACAGGAGCAAACATGCTAAGAGCCACAAGGGATAGGGAGACATGGAGAACCATGATCGCCTACGTCCTGAAGGGACAGGGCACATAGAAGAAGAAGAAGAAGAAGAAGAAGAAGAAGAAGAAGATTTATTTGTTGTAAAGCTTTTTTTTATAAAAAATTAAATAAATAATTTTATGTTTCAATTTATTTTGATAGTTCGTCAGTAATTATTTTCCTTAAGCACTTCTTGGTTATATGCATGTTATTTCATTTAGATGTTACCCATTTTCAAATGTGAACAATTTGCTATGTATACATATGACATTAACGAGGGGAGGAGAAATCGCGTGTAAATAATTATCGAGGGACCGTTAACTCCACCCACGTCAACTGAACAGGTTAAGAGGCTCATCCCCTGTTCCCTGTTTAGGATGTGGCTTCCGGCTTTCTCTTTTCTAATCTGTTTACTCTTTTTTTTTTTTTAATTGGAGTCGATAGACTAAACTATCGCTCGGTTCTCACTCCATGCACGTCTATTGAACAGGTGAAGATTTTCATCCCTTGTTCCCTGTTTAGGATGTGGTTTCCGGCTTTCTCTTCTTCAATCCTTTTACTCTCACGTAGCCCCCTGCGCATCAGTGGCGTTACCGCCTTGCTCGGGGTGATATGATTATAAAAAAACAAACAAACAAAAAACATAAAAAATAAAATATACTTAAAAATATTAAGAGACTTCAAAAATATCTTTCTATCAGCAAAGAGAAGGCTTCCGTAATGATATGCAGACTGATTCCAAAATCTTTAAATGACTAGCAGTATAGCCCGGCCTTGCTTGGGTGTAATGAATGCTTTAAAACTAATCCATGGTCCTGGATCTCAGACTCTTTGGACGTTGGCACGAAAGACTAAAAAGCAATAGTTGTTTCTAGTTAAAGCGAAACCGTAGACTGAAAGAAAAAATGAATGGATGTAAGTCAAATTTTGATTTCCTCGTATCGATATAAAATAAGTTTTTTCGTCGAGAACTGAATTTTGAAGGCTAAATAAGTCCTCTGAGTAAATGGTATCATGGCTGAGACTAAGAACTACAATTATACCTACTTAGAGCCAAATCCAAAGCAAAAACTAAAATGAAAAGGCTGGAAAAATACGGACATATAGGCAGATAAACAGACACACATCTTGCTTTTTATAGATACATATTATAAATTTTCTGTGCTATTGTAAGAACTGAAACATTGAAACGTCTTTGTCTATGAGTGTATCAAATTTGATTAAAATCGGACTATTCCTTCTATAACCCGATTTTTTCGATAATCGACTTTCGATATTTATTTGGGGTACCTTGACACAAAACCTAGCTTAGAACACTCGCAGACGCTTATAGTACAACTGTGTAAATATTCAAGAAAATCGGTTCAGCCGTTTCGGAGTCTATAGGTAACGGAAAGATGAAAACGCAGATCTAGTCCGAAAAATACACCGCAGAGCAACAGACGGAAAACAACCAGAAACCGACTTGCTAACCTGCTTAACTAAACTTTGGCCCTTATCACCAATCCAAGGAACATTCAAATGAACCGGACACTTAGAAGGCCCCAGGACTTTAGGAGAATGAAATTCCCTCGTCTTATTAATAATATGAGAAATAAGGGCTTCCGAATAGCCATTACTAATGAAAATTTCCCTGATATTCTCAAATTCAGAGTTCAGTCTAGTAGGAGAGCTAATTTTGATCGCCCTGTATACCAAAGTTTTGATAAGATAAATTATCCTTGATGTAGATGTCAACGTACACCACTTCATATACAGGCCAGTAAAGGTGGGTTTACGATAAATACTTGTAAGAAACCTCCCTCTACTACGCTCAAGAACATCGTCCAAAAAGAGCAAACAATTGTTCCATAGTAAAGGACAAAGCCCGTGTAAAGTGTTAAGCCTATTTAATATAATATATATATATATATATATATATATATATATAAAGAATACCTAGAAAGCCAGCTACCTAGTTTTCACCTAAATGGATCGTCAGGAAAAGTTTAGGTGAAACCTAGGTAGGTTGTCTGGCTCTCTAGGTATTCTTTATTTATTCCGCTCTACCTAAGTATTCAGCGCTTTTTTGTTAGTTGAATGCTCATCACTGGGTTTTTTCCTTTGGGCTACATGCTGACTTGGTCTGATGTCTTTTGACTGATGTTCATGTACTTAGCTCCTTTTATAAAACCATTGTTTCCCCTCTTCGTAGATACGTGGAAATTTTTTCGACACGAGTATAGTTATTATCTCTTTTATAAGACAGACAGACACACACACACACACACACACATACATATATATATATATATATATATATATATATATATATATATATATATATGCCGGGTTGATTGATTTTTCTTTTACGGTCTTCCTAATTTTTTGCCGGCTATTTAAAGCTAGAAAATATGTTTGCATTTTCGGGATCTTTAGTAAATAATGTCCTTCTACATAGCCCATAGTTTACAAGAAAATAGATTTTTTATACTTTTTCTGGAGGCATTTGCGTCTAAGTGCATATAATGAACACCACTAGAATTAGAACCCGGCCCTCCGATTTTCTATTCCGAGCCGTTTTCCATTACACCACCCACACAGCCAAGATTATATCACCAAGCGATCATCCATGTTATGACCAGGACTCACGGAATCAATATCTTGTAAGACCGCTGCAAATAATAAATAAACCCCTACAAATTACTCAGAAAAGTTTGAGATCGTAGATTAATGCAAGCATAGATCTCTCATAACAATGACCTTATGCCAAACAAAGCCGAGATAATATTTTAGGGTGTGTACTTCATTATGGCTATTAACATGTTGGTCTTGCAAACCCCTCCGTGTTTAATAGGTTACCTTTTTTGTGGCTTTTTGCGAGACTTAATTAAATTTTTAAAAATCTGTTTACGCAAGTGAACGATTGAAAATAAGATTATACGACTATGTACCAGAAGACATGCACACGGATGTGTAACGGGAAGCAAATATACGTCGACGTACTTTTTAGAAATCACTCATGCGTATGAATATACAGGGCAAAGAAAAAGTAGAAGGATAACCCAATTGAGTGCCAGATTGCTACATTAAAATTCGAAGACAATCTCTTTTATCGTTGAATTGGATGCTTGAGGAGAAATTAAATCCCCAGTTCTCGCTCCAAAAGAGCTGCATTGCTCTCTTGGGTATTCTGAAGAATTTCGTTTACATTAAAATATGTCGAAAGATTTAAGAACTTAACCTAAATGCTGAATACTATTTATTCTTATTCCATGAATACTGCTGACTGTTGCAAGAAAATATTTAATTTTCTTGACGAATGCTACAGTCTGTAGTCAGAGCATAGCCCATTTAATGCAGTAAAGTTTGTCCCGTCAAGAATTATGTAACCTATTAGAGTCATTGTGGCACGACATGCAACCTCGGCAGTGTGTCTAGGATATTTTAACCGATAGAAACTTATCCTTCATCAGTGGAATCTGTTTTCCTCTTCCGGGCGCCCTAACTCTAGATTTCCTGCTCTACTCTACTGTTAATCTCTGGAGGTATTCGTGCATTTTTCATTTTTAATGCAAAAAGCTAACCTAAGGGTCTCGCTTAGAAATGGAATACAAAATTCCAATATCACTTTTCCATGACGCTAACCACTAAGCTATTCACGCAGTAACCAGCTCTTAATCATGAAAATCCATAGTCTTCTGTTTCATTCGGTTACATAAGTAAACATTAGGTCAGTCGGTTTTACTGCCATACGTGAAACACGCTTGGGCGATCATGTCTCGAAAGCGATATGACTGACTGGGCAGAAGACTATCCCGCAGTAGGTTGCCATTGCTTTCTGCGGTAGACTGGTTGCCTGCCAAGGCAACAGAACCCAATCTGTCCTGTTATTTAACCCATAACTGGAAGGAAGAGACGGATTAATACCTTTCCCAAGGTTATTTGCGCGTAAGTGAATGCAATGAATTCAACTGGAATTCGAACTCGGCTCTCCGATTTCTCGTTCCGAGCCGATATCCAATGCACCACAACGCACATCCTGGTAAGAATGGTAAAAAAGAAAGAAAGAAAAACGGTAAAAGGAAAAGAAAAAAAAAACACGATTGTAAATAAAAGTTCATATAACTACCAAATAAAATCGGCATGCTGGTTTCGAATTCTAGCCAATGATGTTACATTCATTTCACATAAATATTCTTGAAAAATGGGTATGAATCGATATACTCCACCGCTCAGCAGCAAATAGTTAAACAGAAGAACTGGCAACCAATCAAGGAGAAGAATAGACTTGAAATGCTAGACTGGCGACGAAGTTTAATCAATTTACCGTTGGGTTGGTTAGATATCTAAACTTATTTATAAATAGAACTTTGTCTGTATGTGTGTGTGTGTGTCCGTTACCTATAGACTCCAAAACGGCTGAACGATTTTCTTGAAAATTTACACAGTTGTACTATAAGCGTTTGCAAGTGTTCTTAGCTAGGTTTTGTGCTGAGGTACCCCCGATAAATATCGATAATCGAAAAACTCGGGTTATAGAAGGAGTGGTCCGATTTTAACCAAATTTGATACACTCATAGACAAAGACATAAGAAACAATATTCAGATGTTTCAAGGTTGCAGTTCTACAACAGTACAGAAAATTTTATATCGATGCCAGGAAATCAATATTTGACTTACATCCATTCATTTTTCTTTTAGTCTACGGTTTCGCTTTAACTGGAAACAACTACTGCTTTTTAGTCTTTCGCGCCGACGTCTAAAGAGTCTGAGTTCCAGGACCATGGATTAGTTTTAAAGCTTTCATTACACCCTAGCAACGCCGGGCTATACTGCTAGTCACTTTAAATTATATGCTAGCAGTTTCATTTATCTAACATCTCGCTTGTGGAATTCATTTTCGGCTCCATGCTTTCGAGTCAAATTTAATCTGCAAAAAATCTAAATGCAATGTCAATTGCTATTTACTTTTTTCTCTTCATTATTAATGTTTCTGTTGTTAATTCTTCAACAATCAGGACAGTCGTGCATGGAGTAATGCACACAAATCGAACAGAAAGGCGTGAATCCATAAGTGTTCTCTCAGAAGACGGAAAGTGCGACACAGTGATTCGAAGGTGAATTGGCATGGCGAAGGAAGCATTCCAGAAGTTGAGTAAAGTATTAAGAAACAGGACAATTTCGCTAGAAACAAAGAAGAGAGTACTGGATTGCTATGTGGTGTCAGTTCTCTCAATATGGTAGTGAATTCTAGGCAATATCATCAAAGATGTAGAAAAGCAACTGAAATGTGGTTCTACAGAAGGACGCTGCGAATATCATTGATCGAGCATGTGAGCAATGATGAGGTTTTCCGAAAGAATGGAAACAAAAAGGAAATTAATATTGAGCATCAGGAAGAGACAACTAAAGTTCCTGGGACATGCAATGAGGAAGTAAGGCTCAGAGAATCTGATACTAACAGGGCTAGATAGAGGGAAAAAGAGACAGGGGAAAGTAGCATAATAACATATTTGAAGGGCCTGATCAGGTGGATGTCAGAACAGGGGTTGCGAGAAGTTATAGGAGAAAGCGTGCTCAGAGCCACCAGGGATAGGAAAACGTGGAAGGCCATGATTGGGTAGACAATAATTTTTAACAGAAGGTTGGATTTTAGGGTTTTTTTTTAATTATTGAACAATAGAATTTTTTTACTAATATCTATGAGTAAAGGGGATAGAAGGTTTAGGTTAGAATTAAGATTAAATAATTGTGGTATTCTTAGTTATATTGTATTAAGAAGAACAATTAAGTATTATGTGGGTCATTTGTTTTATTAAAATAAATTTCATGCGTTGCGGTAACAAAATCAACCGCAAAATTCTGTTGCTAAAAATTACTGTAAATTTTCTTCTTTCGTCAAATATCACGGCTGACAAAGTGAAAATTATCCAAAATGGTTGGTTAGTTTTTATGGCATATCAACCTCGGCTGGTCATTTATTGCCAACTAAATTTTATTTATTGCTGGTAATAACTTTTTCTTTCAACAATTTATTGTTGTTTTTATATCAGTTTTTTTTTAATCATTTCACCCCGAGCAAGGCGGAAACGCCACTGATGTGCAGGGGGCTACATAAATGTAAAAAGATTAATTAGAAAAGAGTGAGGAGTACAAACTGGTTAGAAAGGAACAATAGAAAGCAGGTGCGATGACAGATACATAGGTGGAGAGAAAGGGAAGGTTATACGGGGGTGGGGAGAGAGCTAGAGTCCAGTGGTTAGTAGATGAGTATTGACTTTGCATTTAAATTTCTGGAGGTTGTAGCCGTCAGAAAAGCAAGAATACGGAACCGAGTTTCACAGGCGGGAAGTGCAAGAGAAGAAGCTGCAGGAGTAGAATTGTCGTCTGCTAATAATACTTTTTTCTTTTCACTGGGATTTGTTTTTTGTTTTTTTTTTAAGGGCAGGGTCCCCAAGTGCTACCCTATTATTTAACCCATAAATGGAGGGAAGGGACGGATTAATATCTTTCTCAAGAGTACCAGTGCTTAAGTGAATACAGAGTATTCAACTGCAATTCGAATTCGGCTCACCAATTTCTTTTTCTGAGCCGATATCTACTGCACCACAACGCACCTCTGTCACTAAACGCTTACAGCACCTGGTATTCCCAAGCGGTCACCCATCTAAGTACTGACGATGCTCAACGTTGCTTAACTTCGGTGATTGAGCGAGAACCGGTGTATTCAACGTGATATGGCCGTAAGCCTATCCTAACTGAAATTTCTTTGTATGTTGTAATGTCATGGTCATGCACGTGTTAAAGCATGAAAAACCTGTTCTTTTTACAAACATTTTAGAACATTACTACAGTATTTATAGCTGATTTTATTAATTAACGGCTTAAGATTTTTTAATGAATATTGCCTCAAGATTGTAGATTGCTTCTGTTGTTACCACAACTCACACGCCTGAAGATGATCTCTGAAAGAGATTGAAAGTACTTGGGAACATTGAGAAATGAACAATAATAACATCTGTCAACGTTATAGCTCAGTTCTGACATCTTTCAATAATAGTACGCGAAAGATTATCCGTAAGTATGGACGGATTTTATTAAAGATAAGCAGACATAATGTTTGCAATTTATTTAATCTGACATTATATATATATATATATATATATATATATATATATATATAAGGATGACAATAATTTGTTGCAATTTTCAACAAATATTTGCCAATATCTAGTATTTTACAATCTATCTGATTCTCGGTCAATGCATTTTGACATAGCTGCGTACAAATCTATCACGGCTATGCTAAAGATATTTTGTTTTTAATATCCTCAGACATATGTCTGACAGTAGCCGTTATCCCAGAATACATTTCCGCTTGTCTTAATATTAGTCCAGTTCCTCTTTCATTTCTCTCTCTTTTTTTTCTGTAATGGTTGCTTGTAAAATCTCCATTGTTTATCCGCCTCGCTTCCCATGCTTCCACGATGTTGATTTTCCGCCTTTCCGTTTCCTGTTTTACAATTTCTAACTTCCCGCCTTCATACACTCACCGAAAATTCCAGCTCCCGATTATGATTTTATCTTTGTTGCTCTAATATATTTCCCATGCGTTCTATTGAAATGTGTCTGCCTCTGGCTAAGGTTCTTATTTAATTGGACTTGCACAGCTATTCTTGTGACCAGCTAAAGAGAAAAGGAGTAACCCCGATGCTTTAATTAATTCAAGGCAAGTCAACAGTAGCAGGAGGATCTGGGGGAGAAGCAGGGAGATGAGTATAAAACATAAAGTTAAGACTCTTCAAATTCTCCTACCATTAACTTAGTTTGTGACTTTATGTGCCAAGTTAATGAAAATAGAAGCGCTACTTACAGGTAACCTTCCTTTTGAAGATGGATAAAAAAAACTAATTACCTAAATAGAGCCGAGTGCGAATTCCATTTGAATACGTTGCATTCACTTAGGCGCAAATACCCTTGGGAAAGGTATTAATCCGTGTCTTCCTTCCAGTTATGGATTAAATAACAGGACAGTTCTATAGCCTTGTTCGGCAACCAGTCTACCTCATAAAGTAATGCCAACCTTCTGCGGAAGAATCTTCTGTCCAGTCATGCCACTTTCGAGACATGATCGTCTAAGCGTGTATCACGTATAGCACTTATCTATCTATCTATCTATCTATCTATCTATCTATCTAGAAAATAGCTAGATAGATGATAAAAACTCATCTAGATAGATAGATAAAAAAAACTTAGCAATCTAACGACCTCGATAAATAGATAGACAATAAAAATACTACATAGATAAATAGATAACAAAAAACTTAGATACCTAGATAGATAAAAAACTAGCTAATATATATATATATATATATATATATATATATATATAGATAGATAGATAGATAGATAGATAATAAAAACCTTAGCTAGGTCATAAAATATCTAGAATTACCTAGTTACCTAAGATAGATAGATAGATAGATAGATAGATAGATAGATAGATAGATAGATAGATAGATAATAAGAATAAGATAGATAGATAATAAAAACCTTAGCTAGATCATAAAATACCTAGAATTAACAAGCTACCTTAGATAGATAGATAGATAGATAGATAGATAGATAGATAGATAGATAGAATAGAATAGATAGATAGATCTAGATAGAATTAGATAGATAGATAGATAGATAGATAGATAGATAGATAGAATAGATAGATAGATAGATAGATCGAGAATTAGATAGATAGATAGATAGATAGATATGAATAGAATTAGATAGATAGATAGATAGATAGATAGATCGATAGAATTAGATAGATAGATAGATAGATAGATAGATAGATAGATAGATAGGGAATAAGAATAAGATAGATAGTCAATAAAAACCTTAGCTAGATCATAAAATACCTAGAATTAGATAGATAGATAGATTGATAATAAAAACAACATAGATAATAAAAATATTAGATACATAGTTGCCCCTTCCCCTCCCACCCTAATCCAATAGAGACATTCTATATTGTTATCTATATCTATAAAAGTGGCGAGGTTGGACTTTGTTTAAGTATTTGCTATGTAAATTCATCATATGTTTTTTATTCTAATTATTCCTTAAGCTACCCGAATGAAACCGGGCTAAACTGCTAGTTATTAGGATATTTTTATACCAACCACTTATAATGAAAAACATTTCACATCGCTACAGAAAAGCTATTTATCGCCTGACGAAGGACAATTAATAGTACTGAAACACGATAGCTTTTGTGTAGAGATGTAATATGTTTTTATTAGAAAAATATATTACAATAATAATTATATATATATATATATATATATATATATATATATATATATATTGTAATAGTTGTTACAATGGTTTATAAATTCATAGTACTTCGTCACCCGATGAGAAGCACCTAAAAAAGGTAGCTTCAAAACGCGAAAATTTTTGTGTAGTGATACTATGAATTTATAAACCATTGTAACAACTATTATAATATAACGCTCTACGTTTGTATCGAGCACTCTTTATAAAAGTAAGTGCATGAACAGCAGGTTAAAAAACCTACAAGTTCCACAACTTTGTTAAAATATATATATATATATATATATATATATATATATATATATATGTATTATGTAGACCTCATTATAGACTGGAGTTATTAATTTCAATTTTATGCATGTTGTGATTTTTTACAGCAACGGTAAACTAGAATCGTTTTACAATATTAAATAAAAATGATGCCATAAAATTCTTCGCATATAATGGCGTCAAGGTACGTGAGTTTGCAAATAAGTTATAAGTGGTTGAAGTGGCTTCCCTAGGGGCTGGCGTAATTACGTATTTCCTCACTAATCCCAAAAGTTTATTAGAAAATATCAGACTTATTCTAAACTGGAATCAGCGCTTGAACCCGGATTCAAAATACCAAAGCTTATAAACACAGTTCCTATACCACATTTTAACAAGGATTTTTTGCGCGTCAGTGGAATGTTTCAAAATTAATAGCGGGACTGTCTTTTAATCTAACTTCTTTTAATAACGGACTCTATAAATTTGGATAACAAAGTCTTAAAAAGAAGTACACACAAAACTGTTCTTCAAAGACGTTTTTCGCCTCATTATCCGTGTTTTGCTATACTCTAGAACAGCGGTTGGCAACCCGCAACCAACATCCGGCCCCTCGAATGAATCTTGTCCGGCCCGCTACCTCACTCTGGACACGATATAAATATAATAGGTAAACGAAACCAAAGTGACAGTTGATAATCCGAATATATAGCGTCGAAATTTTTAAAATTATTTCTTTTTACCTGGAGAATATGTTTTACTTTTATTTTTTTATTTGTAGGGATCGCCAAAATTAGCGTACGGCCTCACTTTCACTTTTTCCTGTGAAATTGCTTTCGTGACCGGGCACTTTTAAATGAATATAAGTGTTTTCATCCGATTTTAATGGAATTTTCTTTTCAGTACTGATCTATAAAACATTTATTCTTAAGAATTTTAAGATTTAAAAAAAAAAATTCCCATCAGATATTAAATTATATTGAATCCTTGCCTTCTTCAAACACAGAAAATATATTGACATATTTAATAACAGGGTTTTTATTCATGACACTGGAGCTATAGCTTTTTGGCCCTCTTCTATGATTCTATATAGCTTTTTGACCTTCACTCTCCAAAAGTTTGCCCACCCTTGCTCTAGAAGCTCACGATTGATTGATTAAGTTAACAACATATCAACCCATGTTAGGTTATTTAATGTCGAATATAAATTTTATCTGACAAAAGTTAAAAGTTAAAAAAATTGATATAAGTTAAGTTTACATAAGAATAAAATTGGTGCGGATATATCCGATTTATATTGGAGCCAAATAAGAAAGATAGTTAGGTAATGATCCAGCGTACACTCAGGCCAAAAAGGAAAGTTAATTACATATTTATCCGGTTTACACTAGAGACAAATAGGAAAGATAGACAAAAGTTGCTTTAAACTTGAGCAAAAAAAAAAAAAAAAGGAAAGACCGTTAGCTATAGGTCTGGTTTACACTAAAGTAAAAAGTAAAGTTAAACCCACGGTTGGTTGTAAACTAGAGCCAAAAATGATAGTGGCACATAGGTCTGATGTTAGACTAAAAGCAAGTATACTTGTACAGGGCGTCCATAAAGTTCGGGTCCTGGGCATGATGATAAACTGCATCCGGCTATAAGGCCTCTGATTGTGAGGTTGAGGAGCATGGAACCACCTCTTAATTTCCGTTATTCCCAGGTCCACCCTGACACAGTGGTAGCATCTGTTATGGTCCCAGCTATGGGCAAATAGCTAACCCCACAAACTGGGGTCAAAACACTATGAAAGTATAAAAATACACTTTTATAAAAATATATACATAAAAATAAACTTTTATAGAAAATATACATTTTTGAAGGAAAAATATTAACAAGACTTTTTTAAAGAAAAAATCATTACCATAACACATTTTTGAAATAAAAAAATTATTCTCAGCAAAAAAGATTTTTGAATACAAAACTAGAACAAATTTGAAGTTTTCTAAAATAAAAAAGACTAAAAATAAAAAAAATTCATTAAAATTTGATTAAATCAACTTTCTCACAATAACCGAACATTAAAAAAATACCTTAAATCCCCACTTTTTGGCATTAAAAAACCCACAGATGTGTTGATATGCCGTTAAACAAAACCCAAACCCAAACATAAAGTTCGTATGCACTTTAAAAAAAATTTATAACTTTACTTGTATCTGCGATAGAAATAATTTGTAAAAGGTTTAGAAAGAAGTCAATCTATATTCTTTAAGGCCCTTTTGAAATTTTATTTATGTTTCCACATGTCCTCCATCAATAGCAATAAAAAAGGGTAATACGATTTTGCAGTTCACGGAAAACATTTGCCAACTGATTTACAGTAATGCCTAAAATCACATTAGCTTTCAAATCTTCTAATGAACTAGGTTTGGTTGCATACACATTTGTTTTCACATGTCCCCATAAAAAACTCTAATGGAGTCAAATCTGGTGAGCGTGGAAGTCAATAAAATGGTCCACCCCTTTTGATCCATCTGTTAGGAAATTCCTGAATTAGAAACTGTCTAACACGCAGAGCAAAGTGACAAGGAGCTCCATCTTGTTGAAGGATTGAATTATCTTTCAAGTTTAATTGTTCAAGCTGCGTAATAAAGTAATTATACAGCATATCTAAATAAAAAATTTTAAAGTGTACACGAACTTTATGGACACCCTGTATATAGATCCCGTTTACACCACAGATATAATCGAAAAATCCTTAGACATACGCCCAGTTTACATCATACGGTTTCGTTTCGTTTGTTTAATGGCATATCAACTATTTATGGGTCATTTAATGTGAAAAATTAATTTCCTCATCAGCTTTGGTAAATTTTTACTATTAAAATATATTGCTGAAAATTTTGTACAATAAAAATTCATTTTTCTACTTTCAGACAGAGACGGATTAATACATTTCTTAAGGGTAAATGTTTTCTTAAAGTACTAGCTTTAAGAAAACATTTACCCTTAAGAAATGTATTAATCCGTCTCTTCGCTCCGGCTATGGCTTAAATAACAGGACATCTTGGGTTGTATAGCCTTGGTTGGGAACCAGTCTACCGCAAAAAGTAATGGCAACCTACTGCGAAAAAAACTTATGCCCAGTCAGTTATGTCACTTTTGAGAAATGATCGCCTAAGCGTGTATTACGTATGACACTTATATGACTGATAGTGTTTTGACCCGGGTTTAGTGGGGTTCACTATTTGATCAGAACTGGGACCTTTTAACTGATGCTAGCAACCGGGTTCAAGATGGACCTGGAAATAACAGCAATTAAAAGTTGATTCTACACTCCTCAAAAGCTTTCAATTCCTTGCTGCCAGATGTAGTTTATCGTCATACCCAGGGCGGTAGATTAGACTGAAGAAAGAAAAATAGTTAAACATAGATATTGTTTGTATTGGAATCAAAAAGGAAGGATAGTTAGACACGAGCCCGATTTACTCGAGAATTATGAGTGTAAACATTGGTTTGGCTTACTCTTGAATCAGAAACTAGATATTCTTCGTGTTTATATCTGAATGTGCAAGTAATTTTTGGGAGGTTTTACCCATCTAGAAGGGAAGCAGTTGACATGTCGACAGGTCAAGTTACAATCATCTGAAATGCTAAACACGATCCACCCACCATCTGCAAATATCTAATGCACGCAGGCACAATCAACAAAAGTTTCGTAAAATGAAATTACATTTCAAGATATATATCAAAGCTGTAAAAACAAAAACAAATTTATAGACACAGAAAAATTCTTCGATATTTTGAAAATAACCACATTGGTAAATTTTCGTTGTAAGCACCGACGCTTTTCCCTTCAAATTTATCCAAAATAACAAGATTATTATTATTTTTTTAATCATTTCACCCCAAGCAAAGCAGAAATGCCACTGATGAGCGGGGGGCGACATAACTGTAAAAAGATTAATTAGAAAAGAGTGAGGAATACAAACTAGTTAGAAAGGAGCAATAGAAAACTGAGAATGCAGGTGCGATGACAGATACATAGGTGGAGAGAAAGGGAAGGATATACGGGGGTGGGGAGAGAGCTAGAGTCCAGTGGTTAGTAGATGAGTATTGACATTGCATTTAAATTTCTGGAGGTTGTAGCCGTCAGGAAAGCAAGAATATGGGAGCGAGTTCCACAGGCGGGAAGTGCGAGAGAAGAAGCTGCAGGAGTAGAATTGTCGTCTGCATTTGGCTAACCTGACTGTGAATGGGTGGGACCCAGTTGCCAGTCTGGTTGCACCTGTTGAGGAGTCACCAGTGACTTAAGTTCGTTGGAGCAGAAGCCATGAAAGTATTTATAGAACAGACAAAGGGAGGCCACATTTCGACTGTGAGGAAGTTGCTACAGTCGATCCGCCAGATCAGTACCTATCACATTACAGACTCTCCTTTGGAGCTTGTCAAGAACACTGAGGAGAACGTCAGGGGCGCCTGACCATAAATGGCAGCAGTACTCCATGCACAAACTGATGGCTGACTTGTATACATGCAGGATGGATTCAGGCGGAAAAAAACATCCTGGATCGACATAAATGTATATGCTGAACTCAAATCAACTGTTAGTTCTTGAAAAAACTTAACTTTTTTTTTAATCTAAATGTCAATAAAAAAAAAAACGAACTACATCTTGCACTTTTTCTCTCCCGTAACTCTCACGAAGTTATGTAATTAACTGCAGAATGACGTACTGCGTATGTGAACGACTTTTGGCAGATTTTTGGTCGATTTTTCTTCATTTACTGATACTTCCGTCGATGTACTTCCGGTAATGAAAGTAATGCGCTGTTGTATTTCTACGCTTATTACTTTCATAACAGGAAGTACATAACCAGAAGTTTCAGTAAAGGAAAAAGATCGACCAAAATTCGACAGAAAATTGGTGCCTACGTAGAACCTCATTCTGCAGTTAATTTCATGACTTCGTAAGAGTTACAGGAGAGAAAAAGTGCGATATAGTTCGTTTTTTTAATGGACTTTCAAAGCAAAAAAGGTAAGTTTTTTCAATAACTAACAGTTGATTTGAGTTCAGCATATACATTTGCACAGAAATAATGCTATTTTGGATAAATTTGAAGGGGGAAAGCCGTCGGCAACTAAAACGAACATTTACCACCATATTATAGTTCTGCATGTTTCTTCGTTCCTCAGTTAGCTAGTTATTTAACGTGTACGTTAGGCTCTACCAATTCCTAATAAATGATGGTCTACTATGTCTGGATCACAAGGAAAGATTGGAGAGATATATGAGAAACGCTGGTTGGTGTCAGCGAACGACAGAAATGGAACATAATAGACGAGATAATATTCTTTTGCGTTTAACGTCTGCTTCAATGAAATGGTACAGTTGTCAGTTTCAAATATGCGTTCATATTTATTATTGTCATTGCAATATTTTACTTAAGTTGTTAAGCGTGATTATTTAACAATGCAATCAAGGAAATTGTAGGAAAATTATTTTAGTTAGAGAATTCGCTAAGAATTCAATCTATCATTAACCTATATGATTAGAATTTATCACAAAAATAAAATAGGTAAACCATAACATTTTCACGGTTACTTCTAGTCCTAATATAATGTTTTTAAATTCTTGGCATTAAGCATCTAACTTATTTTTTTAATTTCCGGCAGTATTCATTCTGGGGTGCGTTGAACCTGTATATATTGATTTTAAGAAAGAAAGAAAGAATGGAAACGAACTAACTGATATATATATATATATATAGTGTATCGAGGCAGCAAATAATTTTCTAAACATATACTGTTAAATATAAGAGACAATGAATGTCTATTATGTTTAATAATGAGCCGTTCTAAGCGTCGTATTTTGGCTTAGAACCAAATTAATAACAAATTATTCAAATGTTGGAGAATTTTTGTCTTTATTTTCAACTGAAATTAAAGCCAAAATACAACGTTTAGAATGGCTCATGATTAAACATAAAAGACATTCATTGTCTCTTATATTTAACAGTATATGTTTAGAATATATATATATATATATATATATATATATATATATATATATATATACTCAGTTATAATTTGAGATTAAGGACAGGATGGTTAAATAAAATAAAGACAAAAGGAAAACTGTATTTGAAATCGCCTACGCGTTTCGTCCTGTGATGGACTTTATCAAGGCAAAAAGACGAAATGAGCTTTATTCTAAATTACGTATCTATAAACAAATATCAATTTGTGCCCCGGATTTTTCCCAATCTCACTTTTACTCATGGAAATTATACTAAAACAGACTAACATACATAATAAAAATTTCAAAGAAAACGGTTGAATTTCCTTCATTTAACATCGCGTGACTTTGCACTACACATGAAGGAATTCTAAAACAGACTAACACACATAATAAACAGTTTCAAAGAAAACGTTCGAATCCCCTTCATTTTAATATCTCGTGATATTAAAATGAAGGGGAATCGACACATGAAGAAATTCTAAAACTAAAATATTTTGTTAATCTTTTGAAATGATTTGTGAGCTTCTTTGTGGTTGCCAACACTGTTTGTTTATAGATACGTAATTTAGCTCGTTTCGTCTTTTTGCCTTCGTCTTGTTTCGATCATTTCCAAGACATCATCATTGCTCACATGCTCGATCCATGATATTCGCAGCATCCTTCTGTAGAACCACATTTTAGTTGCTTCAAGTTTTTCCTTCATTTTTGTTGGTATTGTCCAGCATTCCCTGCCATATTGAAGGACGGACAGCACGTAGCAATCCAGTACTCTCTTCCTAGTTTCTAGCGAAATTGTCCTGTTTCTTAATACCTTACTCAATTTCTGGAATGCTTCCTTAAAAATAGATAATTATTAAGGTGTATAATATGTAAAATTGTACTTCTCTGCGCTGAATATTTTATGTATTTATCTAACTATTTATGCATCTGCTGTCCCTGGTTTTTTTAGCACGCCTTCTCCTGTTACACCATGCAACCCTCGTTCCATCATCCACCTGATTAGGTCCTTCAAATATGTTATCCGCTGATTTCCCCTGTATGTTGTTCCCTCTATCTGGCCTGTTAGTATCAGGTTTTTCAAGCCCTCCTTCCTCATTGCATGTCCCAGGAACTTTAGCTGTCTCTTCCTGATGCTCAGTATTAATTTCCTTTTCGTTTCCATCCTTTCCAAAACTTCATCATTGCTCACATGCTCCATGCATGATATTCTCAGCATCCTTCTGTAGAACCACATTTCAGTTGCTTCAAGTTTTTCCTTCATCTTTGATGATGTTGTCCAATATTCACTGCCATATTGAAGGACTGACAGCACATAGCAATCCAGTACGCTCTTCCTTGTTTCTAGCGAAATTATCCTGTTTCTTAATACTTTTCTTAGCTCCTGGAATGCATCCTTTTGCTTTTGGATCTCAGGAATATAAATGTATAGAAACTACTGTGACCACAAAGTGAGGGGTCAGTTTATATATTGATTGTAATAGGGAATTGATCCCCCGCTTTATAACCAGTATGCTTCTGTAGAACCACATTTCAGTTGCTTCAGTTTTTCCTTCATCTTTGATGATATTGTCCAGCATTCACTGCCATATTGAAGAACTGGCAGCACGTAGCAATCCAGTACTCTCTTCCTAGTTTCTAGCGAAATTGTCCTCAACTTCTGGAATGCTTCGTTCGTCATGCCAATTCGCCTTCGGATCTCTGAATTCTACCTTGACAATTCACCCGACTATTTGTCTTTTTGTCGTTATTTCCTTGACGATTCTCCTCGTGATTTGCCGGGGTTCTTATTAACAACTTCAGCAACATTGGCGACGAATTCAAGCGTTTTAATGGCGCCAAAGCGCTTTTTATGAGTGTTTCTTGCGTTCTAAGTCCTTGTCATCTGAGACCCCATAAGCCTTTATAAAGCCGTAGACCATGGTATTAGGATATTTAAACTAATCAATGATTTCCTTAATTTATTGGACAACCGGCCGGCCGGTACGAAGGCTCTTCACAACAACGTCGAATTCTGAAGATTACAAAGCACCTCGTGCATCAGCGTAGAGACAGCTATTCAGTGTAGAATTTTCGAATGGAGCTCTGGAAACCTCGCTCGACTGTAACGTCATGGTGCTGTTGTGACGCAACATTGTCGGACTAGAAGAGGCGGTTATATTTAACAATATCAACGATTAAAGGGTGGGACTAGAGGCCAGCCTAGTAGCACGCTTAAATTCATGTGACTGGAGTACCAGGTAAAAAAAAAAAAAAAAAACTCGTCAGAACAGTTGCCATTAAAATATTCGGAGAAAAGACAGAGGAAAGTTACATCACGTAAGTGAGAACGTGAATGAAGTTGAGATGCCAGGTCATGATCGATTACATTGCAGATCATTCTTTAGATTTTGTCGATAACCTCGAGATAAATAGCATGAGCACACGAATATATATATATATAATCGTTTCGCCCTAAGCAATGCATTTTACTGTCACTGTTGAGCAAGGGGTTCAATAGAAAGTAAGTTATAAGAAAGAGTCACAGGTTACAGGAGGTGTCAGGTAGAGTGTAGGATAAGGATGAGAATACTGATGAGAGTGGAGTGGACGAAGATAGAAGCATGAGAGAGAGAGAGAGAGAGAGGAAGCAAGTTAGTAAGATAGTAGATGTCTATTGACTTTACATTTGAATTCTTAAAGATTGTAGCTGTCAAGAAAGCAAGTAAACGGGAGGGAATTTCACAGGCTGGAAGTGCGAGAGAATTACTGCTGGAGTATAATTTGCATTTACATTTTATTGGTTTCACAGTAAAAGGGTGGGACCTAGTTGCTAATCTTGTTGCTCGAGCAAATTCATGTATGGTGGGTACCAGTGAGATCTGAGTTCGTCTGAGCAAAATCCATGAAAGTATTTGTAGAAGAGACACAGGGGAGCCACGTTGCGTCAGTGTGAAAGTGACTGTATCCGAGCTGCCAAGTCGGGATTGATCACATTACAGATTCGCCGTTTGATTTTGTCAAGAACCCTAGGTGGATAGCAAGGGCACCAGACCAGGTATTTAGCAACAGTATTCAATGTATGGACGAATAGTAGATTTATATATGTGCATGATGGATTCTGATAAGAACATTCTGTCTCGACACAGTGACCCAACCTTCCTAGCAGTAGATAAACCAAAACTCTTGGATATTTGATTTAATGAACACTAATTACCATTATGTTTTTCCTCTTCATTTCAGCCAGTTGGTTGTGACAAGGTGTTTGGTTCAAACACAGTTGTCGACATCTGCGGTGTGTGCGGAGGCATCAATGCCACCTGTGATCTGAAATCAGGAACGAAAACAGGAAAATACTACTGGAAGACAACGTGGGGACCATGTTCGGTGACATGTGGGGTAAGCAGGCTTTTGTCTCATGTAGATTTGCGACATTAACTAACAAATATTCATCTAAGTTTCTTAACACGTATCTAATACACATGTATATAATTTTTATTTTCTTTTATTAATAATGCTTTCATTACGTTTAGCTTTTTTGACATGTGGACCAGGCTATTATATTTGTATTATCAACGAGTATGCTGCGGATTGAGTTTAGTAGGTCTCCATGTTAATTTGAATGAAATCTAATTGAGCTATGGTCAGAAAGATGTAACGTAAATTTTCTTGTTAGGCATGCAGTGGTATGTCCAATACAATTATTTCTGAATTTGTTTTGATCTGGAACATTTTGAATTCCTAAATGATATTGGTTTCTGTAGTTTGGATCTTTCAGGTGAGTTATTGTTGTTAACGATGAGGCCAAGAGCTTAAACTATTTTTATAGTAGACAATTAATAAAATGTTTTCGTTTTTGTCGACTGGAGTTGTATATTTCTTCATAATGTTACTACAGGAAGATTCATCTTGCTTACGAGGAATGGACTCTTCCTCTTACTATATATAGTTACCAGCGTGACTTCCGGAAGGTAGTTAACGGCAGCTACTACGCAGTTAAAAACAGGTACTAGTCAGGCAATAAGCAGCGTAATTGTACCGTCCGGGGTTACTTATTTCTAGTTACTTTTACTAACTCTTACCTTTGTATACGTTGTTCTTGTTATACTAATACACTGATTTTAACCTATCTTATGTGTTCTGTGTCTTACTTTCGCCACAACAACTTCACAACAAATTGGCAACAAAGATTTGTTACCACAAATTAGCGATGAAGATCCACAACACTTATACTACCAATGCATCTGGTTTTTATATTAAATGTTAATGTTATTGTTTTGATCTGTATGTTCGTTGTTGCAATTGGTTACCTTAGAAAGAA
Source organism: Ascarosepion bandense (assembly GCA_037127315.1). Lineage (NCBI taxonomy): Eukaryota > Metazoa > Mollusca > Cephalopoda > Sepiida > Sepiidae > Ascarosepion > Ascarosepion bandense. The sequence continues at coordinate 1,224,675 of JBBBDQ010002154.1, read as the reverse complement.
AAAGTATTATATGGTGATCTATAAAGTAATTCGGAAAACCGTTATTGACTAACGTTTGTTTCACATTGTTAAGTTCTTTAAAGAACAATTTATATCTATTTTATATCTAAGTGGATACACACAAGTAAAATTAAGGTGGCAAGCGTTTCTACATTTATATAAATATATACAGTGTGGGGCAGATAAATCCTGAAAATTAATGGTTAATAAAAACAATGAATATATTTCAATGTAGCTTTTTCTCAGGCACATATATAGGTTACAAAAGTCATTCGATGGAGGCTACCATTAACGGCCACCACTTCCTCCAGATGGAACCAGAAACTGGAGCAGGCTGTGGCGACGGCGTCCCTGATGGCTGCCTGGATAGACGTCTTAGCATTGTAGGACTTGCTGTTCATCTCCTTTCCCATAAAAACCTCACACAAAATAGTCGAGAGGAGTGCATTCTGGCATTGATGACGGTGGCATGTCGGACGATCAGTAAAACGGTGAGCAAGTGGCGCCTTGGGAAACTCTGAAGATTTATAATTCAGTTCTATCTTGACAATTCGCCCGATTATTCGCCTTCTTTTACCTATTTCCTTGCCGATTCTTCTCGTGATTTTTCGGCATTCTTATTAACAAACTCAGCAACATTGGCGACGAATTCAAGCGTCCTGGTGGCGCCGAAGCGCTTTTTATGAGTGTTTCTTGCGTTCTGAACTGAAATTGTCTTTTTCCTCTGAAGCCCTGTTTGCCTTTATAATGTCGCAGACCATGGTCTTAGGGTATTTAAACTAATCATTGATTTCTTAAAATTTTTAGAACGGCCAGCAAGCGCAAAGGCTCTCTACAACAACATCATATTCTGAAGATTACAAAGCACCTCGTGCATCAGCGTGGAGACAGCTACTCAGTTTTGAATTTTCTAATGAAGCTCTGGAAACATCTCTAGGCTGTGACATAACGACGTGTTGTGACGTAAATTTTAGAAATTTATCTGCGCCATTCCAACTAAACAAAGTGCGATGTATAAATAATCGCCATTATATATTTTTCATTTTGCCAATGTGCGATGTTTCTTTTTGATTTTGTCGACTGCACACTGTTGTAGGGTCAGTTGGACACCATCCGTGAGAAAAAGAGCAACATGAAGCAATTTATTTTGCCAGAAATTTGGAAACGGTATGTTGTACTGCTTGATATCCGCTCCAATACGAAGCTTTAAGAGTGTTTGGGCGTCAATCTGAGGACAATTCAGAAGATTCGGAAAGAGTCGGAGGAGTCTAATGGTGATTACGAAGATACGACAGCTTGTAAAACTCACACTGAACGTTCTGAAAAAAAAGAACTCTAAATTTGATGTTGAGCTACTCCAACTCAAAAAAGAAGACTACATCAGGTGCCCTGAGGAGGTGATGCTGCCCTGAGTCTACAGAAGTTTCTTTAGTGAAAATGAAAGATAATATTGTCTCCAACAGAAAGTCAAAAGTAGACTTGTCCACAAATATTAAGAGATAGAAATAAGAGTTTTACCGGTGAGTCTGTGCTAGGAGTATAAGAAGACAGATTGTCGGGAGACAGGGCTAATTCTTTTATTATCTCCGTGATAGGAAAATTGTGTACAAGTGAACTAAACTGGCGAAACAAACGAGCCCTTCTAATTATTATATAGGTGGGCGTCCTATTTGAAGAAATTCCACGCCACAATCCGGTGTCTGATAAGTGAAAATGGAACATTCTTCTACGTTCTTTTTTATTTGAGAACCTACTCAAATGAAATTAATCATCCTATTATGACATACGCTTTCACTAATGTAACACGCGCGTCCTATTGTAGCAACTTTCATTTTTAGTATTTCCAAGAAGGGGGTTTCGTAACAAAAGTCATTTGACATACACAGATTAGCATGGGACCCTATATAGAAAGAGAGAAGGATAGATATTTTTCTTAACCTATTGGTATGAACGTTATATATATATATATATATATATTAAGAAATATAGTTGTAAGGTGCGCTATATTTATAGGATAAAGTGCTCAAAGAGAGAGAGAGAGAGAGAGAGCGTAAACACTGAAGCCAACACTGAGAGGCGACAGACTGTTTCATGCTAGCCGCATGATGATTGCGGCCTGATGAGTAGGCCTAGCATGAAACAGTCTGTCACCTCTGGATGCTGACTTCAATGTTCTCATATTTATGGAAGCATGCCCATTTAATACGACCTTCATTACGCGATTTGAAAGGAATGATTGGATTAGATCAAACAAGCGGCTAGTTCTATCATAGCCCTATAGCTTGCGCAAAGGGCCAGTATGCCAGACTGTCAAATGCTTTTGGGAATATTTAGGGCAACAGCTCTATCTAGCTTTGTTGTTCTTATCGAGAGACTGGTATATATACTCTGTGATGGTCGTTAGCATACCAGCAGTAGACATGGTGAAGCAGAAAACATTGTTTATCGGAGAAGAGGCGGTGGGGCTCTTTTTGTACCACTTCAACATAGATAATATCTTCGAACACTTTAACAAAATTAGGTAGGTAGCTGATAGGGCGATAATTAGAGGTGTCTGAGGGTTCTCCAGAGTTCTTAAATACAGGAACCACAGAGGAAAACATCCAGCAGGTAGGAAAGCAAGAAGCAGAGAGGCAGTAAGTGTAGAGTTTTGAGAGGACAGATGAGAGTTCAGGAGCACATTTCTTCAGGACAATGATTGGTATTCTGTCACCTCCGCTTGCATTATGGGGGTCATACTTTAAAATTATGTTAGAGATCAGTGAGGGGGGGTAATGAGAACGTCATTCTGTTGAGCCCCAGTTTTAGATGGAAGATCAGGTGCGGACGCCCCAGACGAATCAAATGTTGAGTTGGTGAAGAATCTGCAAATTAAACTTTCGTCCTTGTTTGCTGGAGATGTGATTAAGATCCAATTTATTGATTAAAGAGGGGATTAAGGGTTTTCTTTTGTTTATGACATTTTTACAAAACCGCCAATAGTTTTTGGAACCGAACTTGCGGGATGCTATACGCTGCTTCATTCTTTCAGCAAACAACAGCTCTTTTTCTTTTTTAATCATATCACCCCGAGCAAGGCTGTAACGCCACTGATGTGCAGGGGGCTACATAAGAGAAAAAATTAGAGAAGAGTGAAGAGAAAGACGGACCAGTTAGAAAGGATCAAGAGAATGATGGGAATAAAGGTGTGATGACAGTTGCAAAGGTGGCTTAGAATCATTTAGGATCCTTTTGCACTCATTAAGAACAGAGACAAAATGGCGCCTATTATGGTCAGACGCGTGTCTCCGATAAAGCCGGAAGAAGTGATTTCTGTTGGCAATAGTGGCCGAGTAAGCAGGGGAGAACCAGGGCGACGAATGAGGTTTAAGTCGTAATTTTCTTGCTGAGATGAAAGAATTGATGCCAGCTTTAACCCAAGAGGAGACCTCGAACGCACAGTCTTCAACGGGAAGACTAAAAACTTTGTCCCAGAGGACGTCACACCGGGAATCGCGGAACGACTCCCAGTCTGCTCTTTGGTAGCAGTAAGATATTCTCATGGTCGAGGTTTCTGGGGTGAGGAGAAGTAGAAGGAGATATTAACGGGAACCACAGCATGGTCAGAGTTGCCAAGAGGGCAAAGCTGCATTACATGGCAGGAGTGTAGGAGAATCCACCACTTGCATATGGGATATATATATATATATATATATATATATATATATATCAGCAGATGCATAAATAGTTAGATAAATAGATAAAATATTCAGCGCAGAGAAGTACAATTTTATATATTATACACCTTAATAATTATCTATTTTTAAGGAAGCATTCCAGAAGTTGAGTAAGGTATTAAGAAACAGGACAATTTCGCTAGAAACTAGGAAGAGAGTACTGGATTGCTACGTGCTGTCGGTCCTTCAATATGGCAGTGAATATTGGACAATACCAACAAAGATGAAGGAAAAACTTGAAGCAACTGAATGTAGTTCTACAGAAGGATGCTGCGAATATAATGGATCGAGCATGTGAGCAATGATGAGGTCTTGGAAATGATGGAAGCAAAAAGGAAATTAATACTGAGCATCAGGAAGAGACAGCTGAAGTCCCTGGGATATGTAATGAGGAAGGAAGGCTTGGAGAATCTGATGCTAACAGACCAGACAGAGGGAAAGAGAGACAGGGGAAAGCAACGGATAATATATTTGAAGGACCTAATTAGGTGGATGACGGAACGAGGATTGCATAGTGTAACAGGAGAAGGCGTGATCAGAGCTACCAGGGATAGGGAAACGTGGAAAGCCATGATCGCCTACGTCCTGAAACGACAGGACACATAGAAGAAGAAGATATATGCCAACTGTTTATAAGATATAATGTGGATATAAAATGGGGGATCAAATCAGTATATAAAATGGGGGATCAAATCAGTATATAAACTGATCCCTCACTTTGTGACCATGTTAGTTTCTATACATTTATATTCTATGGGCTTGAGCTAGTGGATGGCAGAGTGGGGTTTGGGTAGTGTAACAGGAGAAACCGTGCTAAGAGCCACCAGGGATAGGGAAACGTGGAAAGCCATAATCGCCTAAGTCCTGAAGGGACAGGGCACATAGAAGAAGCGTGAAGGGAAATAATTAGGTTAAAGTTAACTGGTGCAAAAAGCTATAAAAAAAAATCACGCAGATCGTATTCAGAAGCGGGTCCTCATTGTTACTTTAGCTTTTCACGTACAACCATTTTTTTCAAAATATTCCCGGGCACTTAAGTTTAAAATGACTTCTTTGTGCTTGTCCACCCTTGACATCTTGCAAATGTTCACAAATTGAGAGACAATTGGTATATTCGATACGCTTATATTAAATATACAAAACCCTGTGCGCTTACCGCGTCAGGATAGCATAAACTCGTCTGACAATCCCATTGCTTTGTACATAAATACTTTATTGACCGGGTGCTCCACGTATGGGTAGATTGTTATTGTGAAAATAAAAAGAAAACCGATCATGTTTTAAAAAATATATTTCGCCAAAAAAATTTAATACGGTCATTTCAGTTTCTACTGAGAACCGCATATTTGTAAATAATTTTATTCATAAGATATATATATATATATATATATATGTGTGTGTGTGTGTGTGTGTGTGTATATATATATATATATATATATATATATATATATATAGGAAAGAATATTAAAAAGTTTTGAATTTAAAAATGTATTTTTGGACAGTATTTGTTTATTTTTATTATTGTATTTTATGTTTCAGACCGCCCTCGGTCCTTCATCAGAAACAAGTGATTTTGAAATTTAAATTTGAATTAGAAACGAATGAAATATAAAATACAATAATAAAAATAAACAGATCCTGTCCAAAAATACATTTTTAAATTCAAAACTATTTTAATATTCTTTCCTATACATATTAAGACAGTATACGTGGATCATCACTATGTTATATATATATATATATATATATATATATATATATACACTCATGATCAAAAATTTAAGACCACTTAAAAATCTTTAAAAAGAAATTTTTTTTTACAGATAGATTTTAAACTCTTTCCACTTAAGGTTACCAATACTACAATCTAAAAGTTTGTTAAAACAAAAAGCTACATTCCAAACATTTTATTTAGAAATTTACATTTTTATAAAATGAGGAGATTTACACATGATCAAAATTATAAGACCAGAGACAAAAATTCTACGAAATTGTACAAAAAGTTTATGAAAATATTCAACAACCAAATTTAATAATGAATCTACCTCCATTGCTTTTGATGACTTCAAAAATTCTGTCGCGCATGCTAGAAATAAGCGTTTCCATTAAGGTGCGGGGGATGTTGCTCCAGCTTCTGAAGATGGCTTCACAAAGTTCATTTTTTGTTGAATATTGTTTGCCATTTCGATAAACATCTCTTGTCATCCATTCCCAAACATTTTCAATTGGGTTCGGTGAGCATGCAGGATGTCCCAAGAGATGGACCCATTTTCTTGTAGAAGTTAGAAAGGTTTATTTCTAAATAAAATGTTTGGAATGTAGCTTTTTGTTTCCATAACCTTTTAGATTGTAGTATTGGTGACCTTAAGTGGGAGGAGTTTAAAATCTATCCATAAAAAAAAATTTCTTTGTGAAGATTTTTAAGTGGTCTTAAATTTTTGATCAGGAGTGTATATATATATATATATCTATATATGGTTCATTAAAAAGAAGACAAAAGGAAAACTGTATTTAACTCGCCTACGCCTTTCGTCTTCTGATGGATTTTATCAAGGCAAAAAGACGAAATGAGCTTTATTCCAAATTACGTATCTATAAACAAACAGTGTTGGCAAAAATAAAAAACGCTCACAAATCATTAAAAAAGATGAACAGAATATTTTAGTTTTAGAACTCCTTCATGTCTAGTGCAATGTCACGAGATTTTAAAATGAAGGGAATTCAACTATTTTCCTTGGATTATTATTATGTATGTTAATCTGTTTCAGTATCATTTCCATAAGAAAATGTGAAATTGGGGAAAAATATATATATATTTATTAAAAACATTTAAAGCATAATTTATATTCTGTCCAAATACTTTTTTCACTACTTATTTTAAGAATTTGTATATAAAATATATATACGTGTCAAATAATTTATTTTTGCTGTTTATTTGCACTTATAATTGTTTTACGAATATATTGAATGCTTTTCTTTAAATATATGATTTTAAATCCATTTTTTACTGTCCAAATAATTGTTTCACCTCACTATATATATATATATATATATATATATATATATATATACCCAGCCATTAATACGCGCCTTCTCTTTCAAAAGTTTTCTTTTAAAACAAACCCTGAGTATTATTTCAGCAATTTCATAAACTGAGTCTTTGAAAAATCACTCACTTACATCAAATAATTTGGTCGTGATACCCAGATTTATATTTTTTTACACTGATGTTTACCCTGTTCAAGGTCAAAGAGCTACTGAATGTAGAGATTATAAAGTGTGAGGCACATTTTATTGGGATATGTGGGAAAGATAACAGTTAACCTTAAACTTGAACAGGTTAAGGTTGTAGGAACCAGGGAAGCATCCTCTTGGGAGTGTGTTACAGAAAGGAGCAGTTCAATTGTTACCTAAGCATATGTTAGGATACATAGTATTAAATCTTTGATTTTATCGTAATAAGAAAAATGGATAATATATCAGCCAGTAACAAGAATAATCTTGTTGAAAGTAACTTTTAATTATTCTCCTTTACCCTTAGGTTTCAATATGGAGTATAAGGCCACAGCCTTATCAAACTCTTTATCAAACTCCTTATCAAACTCCTTACACTATGTATTACTGCTGTGATTTCCTTAGTAAGTGGGTTTTTACGAGAATTTGCTAGCCCCATACCCCTGGGGTTTGAATTCGAAACGAACTCGCGCGGAATTTCAATTGGCCACACCAATTCAATAATCTGTAGCTGACGCGTACTTCCCCTTATAACATTTGATATATTACGGGTAAGTATTATAATGTCATCTTTTGGACTACGTTGAAAACAACAGGCATTACATGTGAAATGTTGACCAGTTGTAACTAAATCAAGCAGAGAATGACATTACAACCTAAATACTAAAATTTCCATTTTTTAGTGCTGAATTCTGTATTTCATTTCAACAAAATTCCAAAACTAGAAGGTACCTGAAGATGGTCCGGTGTTTGAGAGAAATGTTGTGTCCATATTTCCATCAATAACACTCAAGTTGAAACAGTCGTTCAGATAAATCAAAGTATATTCGCAATTTCACATTTCGAAAAAATAAATAAAATAAAATAATAATAATAATAATATGGGACAGGCTAGCCTCCCAGAGAGTAAAATACTACGCCTCCTTGGCCTTACACTCTCGGCGGACCTCAAATCGAATGACTATATTGAATCCATTGCCAAATCTGTTGCTATGAAAGTGGGCTCCCCGTGCAGGGCCCGGAAATTTTTCCCACCTGAATCTATTCTGCACATATACAAATCTACCATCCGCCCGTGTATTGAATATTGCTGCCATATCTGGTCGGGTGCCCCTGCTGCTCTCCTTGGGCTTCTTGACAAAATACAAAGGAGGATCTGTAACGTGGTTGATACTGACTTGGCAGACCGGCTGCAGCCGCTCTCACACCGGCGTGATGTGGCTTCCCTGTGCCTCTTCTACAAGTACTTTCATGGCTTCTGCTCCGATGAGCTTAGATCACTGGTGCCGCCTAAGCACGAATTTACACGAGATACTAGATTAGCAACTAGGTCCCACCCTTTTACAGTTAAACAAATAAGATGTAACCGTAAATTCTACTCCAACAGCTTCTTTTCTCGCGCTTCCCGCCTGTGGAACTCCCTTCCACATGTCTGCTTTCCCGACAGTTACAATCTCCAGTTGTTTAAATGTAGGGTCAATAGACACATCCTATCACACTAACTCCCAACTATTCTCACAACACTCTCATCTACCCAACCCTCATTCTCAGTATCCTTACCCGCCTATCACCCACCCTCTGTCATTTCCTATATTTAATCAGCCTTTCTCCACTCTACGTACACCCCTGCACAGTAGTGGCAGTGACATGCCTTGCTCGGGGTGAAACGCTTATAAAAAAAAAAGAAAATAATAGAAAGCGATACCGTACCTCTCCTGAAAATGGGTGATCATAATTCTCCACAGCTTCCTGTCCTTTGAAGCTCTTAACAGCGTTTGTCTTGTTGCTATTTTATTCTCGGTACTGCCAACCATTTACACGCACTCGTTAAGTTGGTTATTATCTGCGTTTCATTCCTTCAGCATGCCCTGTGAGTATTAAATTTTCTAAACCCCTTTCCTCATTATATGCTCTATAAATTTCAATTGTCTCTTTCTAATTGTAAGCATAAGTGTCATTTACATTTCCCTTTTCTCTAAAAACCTTTCATTGCACACTTGTTCAGTCTATTGTATTCTCAGCATCCTTCTGTAGAACCCTTCTGTTGCGTCATGTATCGTCTTCGTTTGTGAGGAGACTGTCCAGCCTTCATTGGTATATAGAAGAACTGATATTACATAACATTTCAGTACACTTTTCTTTCTAACGAAATCTTCCTGTTTCTTATTACATTGCTAAGCTTTTAGAGAGCATAAGCCAATCAGTAGACACCTGAAGATGACCAGAAGGTAGTTGACTGAAACATCGTGTCTATAATAACATCTATAAGAATCAAAGCAAGAACAATAGTTCCAATAAACTTCTTATTTTAAAAAGGAATAACAATATTTTCAAAGTGTGAACGAATACACAATGAAAATTCAATGTTGAAATTATTTGATGTTGAATATAAAAAAGGCTCCAAAGATACAATGTATATGCGTCTGAGTTTGTATCTCTATTTTCTGTTTTCATAAACATTCCTTCGTCGTCGCCTTGTGACCTTGGCCGAGATAGAACTCATTACACCCCTCCAGTATTCCCTGTGTATTTGGAACCCTGGCGCAGTTTGCAGCAATATTCATAATCTTGTCAAATAGCTGAATACTTGATGCTTCGCCAGGGCTACCAAGGGTGTTTTTATTGTGACACCAACACTAGATGGGTTGCCCCCAGGCCCCATCCTGTTATTTAACCAATAACTGGAGGGAAGTGACGGATTACTACCTTTCCCAAGGGTACTAGTGCTTAAGTGAATGCAGGGTACTCAACTGGAATTCGAACTCGGCTCACCGATTTCTCTTTCCAAGCCGATATTCACTGCACCACAACGCACATCCGTCACTGAACGCTTACAGCGCCTGGTATTCCCAAGTGGTCACCCATCTAAGTACTGGTTCAGCCGTTTCGGAGTCTATAGGTAACGGAAACACAGACACATACACACACACAGACAAAGTTCCATTTATAAATAATTTTTTTATTAGATTTAGATTTACAGTATTTGCCGGTATACAAGATGCATTTTTTCCTAAATAAAATACCCTGCAAAATACGTGTGCGTCTTCCAAGACAAATGTATCAGTTACCACGATGGTTACCATCATGACATCGATGGTAGTGAGGATCATTTATTGTACATGACTGACAGTAGTGATGACTCTGCAGATAATAGTGTAGAGTTTTTACATGAATTCAGCAGTGACGAGTTTTGGGGATTTCAGGATGAATAAAAATTTCTTTATTTGTTTTATATTTTTACATGCATATTTTAAAAGTATTTAATTAATATTTATGAAAATAAAACCACCCTTGGAAAATAAAAGATGTATACTACATATGTGCGTTGTAGTGCAGTGGATATCGGCTCGGAACGAGAAATCGGGGAGCCGATTTCGAATTCCAGTTGAATTCCTTGCATTCACTTGCGCACAAATACCTTTGGGAAAGGTATTAATCCGTCTCTTTCCTTCAGTTATGAGTTAAATAATAGAACAGATTGGGTTCTATAGCCTTGGATGGCAACCTGTCTACCGCAGAAAACAATGGCAACTTACTGTAGGATAACCTTCTGCCCAATCAGTCATGTCTCTTTTGATACATGATCGCCGAAGCGTGTATCACGTATGGCACTCAACTGACTGACTGATACTGTATATACTATATATACTAACCATCAACTAATATATCATTGCCATACTAACAAAATCGGACGACGGATTAATTTAAACAACACCTAGCGCCAGTATGTGATGGACGCCTGGTGAATGTGTTGTATGAAAACAACTTGTATTTTCCTTAGGTATTTTTTTCCAATATTAGGGTGCGTCTTCCGAGCCGCGGCATCCAGTAAGCATGAAAATACAGTATACAGTTTGTTTTTTTTTAATCATTTCACCCCAAGCAAGGCATTCCATTGCCACTATTGCGCTTGGGGCTACATAGGGGAAGGTAAAGAGAAAGAGTGATTAGATTTAGGAAATATCAGAAGGGGGGTGATAGATGGGTATGGATACCGAGCCTGGGGGTTGGGTGGATGGGAAGAGTGTTTGAAAGAATGGAAGCGAGTTAGTGTGTTAGGAGGTGTCTATTGACCTTACATTTAAACTCCTGGAGATTGTAGCTGTCGGGGAAGCAAGTATGTGGAAGGGAATTCCACAGTCGGGAAGTGCGAGAAAAAACTGTTGGAGTAGAAGTTGCGGTTGCATTTTATCGGTTTCACTGTAAAAGGGTGGGATCTAATTGCTAATCTAGTATCTCGTGCAAATTCGTACCTAGGAGGCACCAGTGATCTAAGTTCATCGGAGCAGAAGCCGTGAAAGTATTTATAGAAGAGACACAGGGAAGCCACGTCGCGCCGGTGAGAGAGAGACTGCGGGCGGTCTGCCAAGTCGGTATCGGTCACATTACAGACCCTACGCTGTACCTTGTCGAGAAGCCCGAGGAGAATATCAGGGGTACCCGACCAGATATGGCAGCAGTATTCAATGCACGGGCGGATGGTAGATTTATATATGTGCAGGATTAGTTCAGGCGGAAAAAACATCCTGGCCCTGCAGAGAGAACCAACTTTCTTAGCAGCGGATTTAGCAATGGATTCGATATAGTCATTCCACTTGAGGTCCGCTGAGAGTGTGAAACCAAGGAGGCGTAGTGTTTTACTCTCTGGGAGGCAACCCTGGTCCATGCTAATGGGAGGTAGGTGCGATTGTCTATGATGGTTATGTTAGTCAGGAAAAATGAAATAGCAATGTTATTTCCATCATATTTAACTACATTCAAAACTGTTATACAAGGTTTCAGTTGTTCTTTATGTAATTGAAAATATTCTTTAAAAATCATATGATGATACATACATCTTTTCCATTTAGTTTGCATATAATTCTCTTAACGGCATATCTTATTTACAATGAGATTATGATCACGTTAGGTTAAGACACCGTTTCCAGTACGATCACTTAAGTTAAGCAATGTCGAGCTGTGTCAGTAACTGGACATGTAACCATTTGGGAATACTTCATGCTGCGAGCTTGGATATGCAATTGGCGTAATAGATAATGGCTCAGAATTGTAAATCAGAGATCTTGGTTCCAATTCCAGTCGGGATCGTTATATTGATTTATGTTATGCACAAGTACCCTTAAGAAAAGTATGAATCCACTTCTTGGGGAATCATGTGACCAGTTTTTAAGGGTGATGCGGTCGCAGAAATTGTCTGATAGTCATGTCTAAGTTAGGTGTCTGAAACCTTTTGGAGAGTGAGAGCCAAATAGGTATGTAGAACCATAGAAGAGGGCCAAACAGCTATGGCTCCAGTGTCATAGAGAAGAACCATGTTATTAAATATGTGAATAAATTTTCTATGTGTTTGAAGAAAACAAGGATTCAATATAATTTAATATTTGTCGGAAATTTTGTTAAAAATATTACATCTTAAAAATAAATGTTTCATAAATCAGTATTGAAAAAAAATTCCATTAAAATCGGTTGAAAACACTATTTTATATTCATTTAAAAGTGCCCGCTCACGAAAGCAATTCCATAAACAAAAATGAAAGTGAGGCCGTACGCTAATTTTGGTGATCCCTACAAATAAAAAATGAAAGTAAAACATATTCTCCAGGTAAAAAGAAATAATTTTTAAAAATTTCGATGCAGTATATTCAGACTATCAACTGTTACTTTGATTTGGTTTACCTATATTTATATCGTGTCAAGAGTAAGGTAGCGGGCCGGTCAAGATTCACTCGAGGGCCGGATGTGGCCAGCAGGCCGGGGATTGACGATCGCTGGTCTAGGTTCTACTTGTGTGGAATGGTGGAAAGTCTTTCTGCCAGACATAGTGTCTTCCAGCAGCCACCCTCTTGACCCAGGGCTGTACAAGCTTCTCAAGACACTTTATGTAAACCACTGTGTTGAGTCCTGAGGCCCTGTAGGAAGATGAATCGAGGCATAATGTCACCATCCCAAGGAAACACTTTCATTAGCCCCAGTAAAACTCATTCAACTATTTCTGAGACCCTCAATAACACTATTCGGGAGCTCTTTTATCATCAGAACAATTAAAGTGAGTTTTCCGGATTGTGGTACATTCGTAATAACCATTAAACTCATCCAGCTGTTTCTGAATCCTACGCACTGTCCTCAGTTTAAACCCTAAAAAATTCTTAAATATCTATATTGGAAATTCCGGAGAGAATCCCATGGCGTACAGCATGCCGTTTCCAAATTTCTTTTGAAGTCAATAGCGTCATGGCGCACATTTTCTCACAGAGCCAAACTGACCCTGCTATACTGTGAAAATAAACAACGCGACAAAAACCATCGCACCTTATCCCTTCTATAATATATATATATATATATATATATATATATATATATATATCGGTATCCTTACTCATCTGTCACCTTCCTCCTGACATTCCCTATATCTAACCACTCCTTCTCTTTACCTTCCCCTATGTAGCCCCATGCCCAGTAGTGGCAGTGGAATGCCATGCTGGAAATTCCACTCAGTCGTTCCTGTCTTTAAGAACTGTGGTGAACCCTCGGACCCATCCAACTATCGCCCTATCAGTCTTCTACCAATATTCGGGAAAATGTTCGAGGCTATAATAAATGCTGAAATAGTTCATCATCTCACCGCCCACAAACTGTTCTCCGACAGGCAATATGGATTCCGATTTGACAGGTCCACAGCCGACCTGCTAACTACTGTAACGGAGTACATGCTACAGGCCCTTGATGAGTCTGACGAGGCTCGCGCGGTTGCTCTGGACATCTCCAAGGCTTTCGACAGGGTTTGGCACCCTGGCCTCCTATGCAAACTACGCGGTTATGGTATTACCGGTCGCCTGCTTGACCTAATCCAATCTTTCTTAAATAACCGCAAAATGAAGGTCGTTCTGAATGGGCGTGCCTCTTCGTCCTACAGCACGAATGCTGGTGTCCCACAAGGCTCTATCCTGGGCCCAACGCTCTTCCTTATTTTCATCAACGACCTCCCAGATGAGATCAAGTCCCAAGTAGGCATCTACGCAGATGACACTACAATATACTCCCGCTCCAGTAAGAAACCTGTCGTGGCGGACAGACATAATCTCGCTGCTGACCTTGAGCGGGATCTACACTCTGTGGTGAACTGGGGCAAGAAGTGGCTTGTCAACTTCAATTCATCTAAGACCAAGCTGTTGTCTGTCAACCATTACAGGCAACCTCTTCTGCCTCCCATAAGCATGGACCAGATGATTCTCCCGGAGAGTAATACACTACGCCTCCTCGGACTTACCCTGTCCTCAGACCTCAAATGGAACCACTATATTGAATCCATAGCAAAATCTACTGCTAAGAAGATTGGGTCACTATGTCGATCCAGGATGTTTTTTCCACCTGAATCCATCCTGCATATATACAAGTCAACCATCCGTCCGTGCATGGAGTACTGCTGCCATTTATGGTCAGGTGCCTCTGCCGTTCTCCTCAGTGTTCTTGACAAGCTCCAAAGGAGAGTCTGTAATGTGATAGGTACTGATCTGGCGACTCGTCTGCAGCCACATTCCCATCGTCGAAATGTGGCCTCCCTCTGTCTCTTCTATAAATACTTTCATGGCTTCTGCTCGGATGAGCTTAAGTCATTGATGCCTCCTCAACAGGTGTTTACCCGTTCAACCAGACTGGCAACTGGGTCCCACCCATTCACAGTCAGGTTAGCCAAACGCAGACGACAATTCTACTCCTGCAGCTTCCTCTCTCGCACTTCCCGCCTGTGGAACTCACTCCCGTATTCTTGCTTTCCTGACGGCTACGACCTCCAGAAATTTAAAAGCAAAGTTAATACTCACCTACTAACCACTGGACCCTAGCTCTCTCCCCTCCCCTGTATAACCTTCCCTTTCTCTCCGCCCATGTACCTGTCATTGCACCTGCTTTCTCAGCTTTCTATTGTTCCTTTCTAACTAGCTTGTACTCCTCACTCTTTTGTAATTAATCTCTTTACATTTATGTAACCCCCTGCACATCAGTGGCGTTTCTGCCTTGCTCGGGGTGAAATGATTAAAAAAAAAAAAAATGTATATATATATATATATATATATATATATATATATATATGCGTGAGTGAATATATATATATATTTTCTCTTTTGCTTGTCAAGCTAATGGAGACAGAGATGAGGCAGCGTCGGATCAGTTCATTTTCTTTACTACCAGTTATTAAATTTTGCTACCTGTTATAATAGATCTTGCTGCGTGTTTCCTCTTTAACAGTCTTATTATTTTATTTTTTGCAATAACTATATAGCCGAATAGTGAAGAATATATATATATATATATATATATATATGTATGTATATATATATATCCTCTCTATTTAAAAAATCACTGTTCATATATATATATATATATATATATATATATATATATATCACATCAATATATGGATTTAGATACGACAAGAATAATTAAAGAACAAGTAGGAAAAAGTGTTTTTAATCTTACATGTTTCACTATTAAAGACGAATAATTTAAAAATCATTTAAAAAAGACAGTTTTTTTGATTGAGGTATTGTTTCATTGATCGACATATACACGCATTTAATTTGTTTATATATCCTTAACACCCATTATTTTTGCTTAAATATACTTCGGTCAGTTAAGTGCCATACGTTATACACGCTTTTGTCGATCATGTCTCGAAAGCGACATGACTAACTGGGCAGTGTATTATCCCACAGTAGGCTGCCATTGCTTTCTGCGGTAGACTGGTTGCCAGCCAAGCCTATGAAACCCAATCTGGTCTATTATTTAACCCATATCTGGAAGGAAGAGACGATTCAATACCTTTCTCAAAGCGTATTTGTGCGTAAGTGAATGTAAGGAATTCAACTGGAATTCTAGCACGGCTCCCAGTTTGTCGTTCCGAGTCGATATCCATTCCACCACAATGCACATGCATTCATAAAAAACACCTTATAATTTTTTACACGATGGCACGCACTTAAGCCGACACAGATTTTTTGTTCTACATTTAATATTCATCCATTGCTTTAATACACGTGACACGTATCTGACCAATGAAACTATACCTCAATCAACAAACTGTCTTTCATATTTTTAAATCATTCGTCATTAATAATTCTCTAACGACGCTTGTTAAATTGAATAATTTGATTAAAGACACTTTTTCCTACTTGTTCTTTACTTATTCTATTCATATATATATATATATATATATATATTCTATTCACACACACACACACACACATACACACACACACACACACACACACACACACACACACATATATATATATATATTTCTCACTTAGCACACTTTTTATGTTTTTATATGATAACTAATGATAGGTTTATTATGATGTATGTTGCCTTCATATTAGACTGCATATCGAGATGAAAATTTTGCCGTCATTTATTACGTCACGGCCCACTCGTATATATATATATATATATGTGTGTGTGTGTGTGTGTGTGTGTGTGTGTGTGAAGAAAGAATTATTAAGGACGGAAAGCTTCAGAACAAAAACACATCCGCTTTTTCATTTGTTTTTCTAATGGTCTTTATCTTAATTAATGTAAGATTCAAACCATTCAATCTTGTAATTAAAATAAATGGAAAAAACGAAAAATACAAGTTTTGAAATGTCATTAAATCAATCCAGACTTGGTATTTGTGCTGAAGCCACAACTACTTGCTTTTTTACTTTGTAGCAAGTTCGGCAGGTCCAACAAAGTTAAACTATCAGCTGTTCTCGAAAAGGAACAGTAATCAGTGCTTAACTGGTGCAAGGAATGGCTTGTAAACTTTAACGACTTCAAAGCAAAACTGCTTTCATTTAATCACCATAGATAATGACGGTTGTCATTATGGTTGATGCAAACCTCCAGGAGAGCAACTCATTGCGGCTTCTTGGGCTCACGATTTCCACTGATATGAAGAGGAGTGAGTATATTAAAATAATTGCTAGGTGTACTGCTAAAAACATTCAATGCGTGCTTCCTTACTACTCTTCCTACTCCCTTTTTTGCTATCCATTCACACAAGCTCCTTACTCGATGATTCTATCTATTTTTCTTGCATTCAACATTACCTGTGAGTATTAAATTCCTTGAGCCTTCTTTCCTCATTATGTGTCCCAGAAATGTCAACCCTCTCTTTCTGAATTCTAAACATTTTTATCCTATTTTTCTTAAATTGCTCAAATATTCTGTCCGTATTAATCCCAGAATTATTCTGTCCGTATTAATCCCAGAATTATTCTGTCTGATTTCACTAGTTCACAACTAGGAATTTTTATTGATGACACAACTATTTACCTTTTTTCTTAGTAACAAGTCCGGCGAGTCCAACATAGTAAAAGTGGCAGATACGATCGACAATGATCTGCAATCAGTGGTTAACTGGTGCAAGGAATAGCTTGTAAATTTCAACGTCTCAAAAACATGTATTTTATGTAATCGCCATGGAGAAAACTTTCTGTTATCAGAAAAGGAATTCATTGCAGCTTTTTGGTCTCATAATATCGACTGACATGAAGTGGGGCAATTATATTGAATCAATTTCTAGGTTTATTGCTAGGAAGGTTGCTTTCCTGTGTCGTGTGAGACAATTCATTTCTCGTCAGAATCCATCTTGCACATTTATAAATCTGCCTTGCGTCCATGGATTGAATATCGTTATGAAAATTGGTTCATTGTGTCGGGTGAGACAAATTTCTCTCTCTAGAATCTATTTTATATATCTATTTCTATCGAATCTGCTATAAGCATATTGCTACCATATATAGTTCGCTGCTCCTGCTATGTATCTTGAGCTCCTTAATCTACTTCTATGTGCCCTGTCCCTTCAGGACGTAGGCGATTATGGTTCTCCACGTTTCCCTATCTCTTGTGGCTCTTAGTATGATTGTTCCTGTTACACCTTGCAACCCCCGTTCCGTCATCCACCTGATCAGGCCCTGCAAATATGTTATCCGCTGCCTTCCTCTGTCTCTCTTTCCTTCTATCTGTACAGTCAGTATCAGGTTCTCCAGGCTCTCCTTCCTCATTGCGTGTCCCAGGAACTTCAGTTGTCTCTTCCTGATGCTCAGTATTAATTTCCTTTTGGTTGCCATTCTTTCCAACACCTCATCGTTGCTTGCAAGCTCAGTCTACGATATCCATAGCATCCTTCCGTAGAACCACATTTCCGCTGCTTCCAGCTCCTTAATAAAATCCCAGAAACAGCAACATTATTTTTCTTGACCTGGCGGCTCGTCATCAGTCAATTTCTCACCGCCATGAGGTTGTTTCTCTGAGCCTTTTCTGTAAATTATTTCATGCTAATTGTTCGGCTGAGCTCTTCCCTATGGCTCCCTAGACTATTCTTTTAAATTTAAGTGTTGTATTAGATTGACATAGAGATCTCATCAATTTACTTTTGAGCTGGCTAGATGTAGCTGTAAATTCTATGTTAAGGTTTTTTATTCTCGCACCTCTCGCTTTTGAAACTCTCTTCCGACTCCATACAATGATGCCAGCATCAATATGCAAAATTTAAATGCAAAGTCAATCGCTATCTATATCCTCCTGATTACTCTTTCATCTCCCAGCTCATTATTAATGTTCCTGTTTTTAATTCTTTCACACCCTATAACCCTTTGTATCTTATTGGCTCTACTGTCTTGTGTAGGGTGATACCAATTAAAAAAATGTTAGTTTTAAAACTGCGCTTATTTTGTTGATAATTATATAATACTGATATTTTCCTTTTGCCCAATTCGTATTTATACGCATTTATAAACAGCATAAGAACAGTTTCAAATTTGATATTCGTAACTAAAAGCAAATTAAAGATAACTCTTTGACCCTGTGTTAGTCACCCCGGATTTTCGAAAATGGATAGTCGACGGGGGCGTTTACACACGCCAATCTAAAAATGCTTAACGTGCTATGATTATGTAAAATATAGTTGTACTGATGACGAAAATGAAAATAATGAAAATAACCTAACAGTCACATTCCGTCACAAAATACATTAAATCAAAACTTGAACCTAAGATGTAATCATTCATTGAAATGAAAATCATAATAAATTTGTTGAATAAACATATGTCGTAAATTGAAGGTGAAACACACTAATAAAAAAATATAAAGAAAAAAGTATTCATAAAAATAGACACAGCATAGAAAAATATTACATTAGCTAAACTGATCATTACAGAAATGAAAGTGTTATATATATATATATATATATATATATATATATATAGTCATCCATAGACAGATCAGTTTTGCTGCATCACAGCTCATCAGTACGGTTAGACATCCGATTGCTTTTTACCCAGAAATGAAACCCGACCGAATTGGCGTCAGCCGGCGATTCTACCTCTGAGCTATGGGCGTTGGATAGAAGGAGGCATATATATATATATATATATATATATATATATATATATATGATAAAAATATTATGTAAGAATATCTATATTTATAGATAAGTGCTCAATATCAGTGATAGAGCGTATATAATTATAAAAAATAGATATTGACATTAACAGACAACAGTCTGTTTCATGCTTAAACGCAATCATCATGGCCTGAATGTCGCCGCTGGGTGTTGACTTCAATGTCCACTGTTATATATATATTGTCAAATATAACAGACAATGAATGTCTATTATGTCTAATCATGTGCCGTTCTAAACATCGTATATTGGCTTTAATTACAGGTGAAAATAAAGTTCTACATTTGAATATTTTTTATTATGCTGGTTCTAAGCTTTTGGCTCACATAAGCCATTTTCGGAGAGGTTAAAAGAACGTTAACATATAGACATCCAACATCAAAGATGATTGTATTGATGTAAACCATTGCTATGCAACGATAACAGTCACCCAATAACAGACGCAGGTTCTAAATTTGTAATGCGGTTGTATGCCGTCACTCCAGGTGAGTGAGCGAAATGTTAACAACAGAACATTACGTCTAAATGCAATGTAATGTGCTGTGACTAGACTGAAATGTGTCTTTATTGAGTGTGGGTTGCTTTGATTCAAAGTAGATGGCTTCCAATGTCTGAATTGCCTTTTTACTGTATGTATGTGTGAGTATTATTGTGTTATCGACTAAAATCTGTCTAATATTACATACATGGCTATATTATTCTAACAATTGGAGTAGATAGACTAAACTATCGCCCGGTTCACACTCCACCCTCGTCTATTGAACAGGTGTAGAGGCTCATCCCTTGTTCCCTGTTTAGAATGTGGTTTCCGGCTTTCTCTTTTCCAATCTTTTCAATTTTCTTTTTTTTTTTCGATTGGAGTAGATAGACTAAACTATCGCCCGGTTCATACTCCACCCACGTCTATTGAACAGGTGAAGAGGCTCGTCCCTTGTTCCCTGTTTAGGATATGGTTTCCGGCTTTCTCTTTTCCAATTTTTTCACTTTTCATTTTTTTTTTTTCGATTGGAGTAGATAGACTAAACTATCGCCCGGTTCACACTCCACCCATGTCTATTGAACAGGTGTAGAGGTTCATCCCTTGTTCCCTGTTTAGGATGTGGTTTCCGGCTTTCTCTTTTCCAATCTTTTCACTCTTACGTAGCCCCCTGCACAACAGTGGCGTTACCGCCTTGCTCTGGGTGATATGATTAATCAGGTGTGTTGATAAGTATATCACGAAGAAAACGTCTGCTTCTCACGCGACAATCGAACTGCAGGTCTAACACATCGCGTGCTACACACCCTTACTGAGTCAGGAAAATAATTGGAGGGAGTAAATGACCTAATATGTCTAAGGCAGGGTTAAATATTATGAGTAGATTCGACACTTTGATTGCATTATGAGTAAGGCCGTACTTCAAAAATAATTTTAAAAATCCATATTCTTTTATTCTGATTAACGCTATGAGTAGAGGAAGATCTAAGGAAACCTACGAAAATGATTTAAAAAAATGTTTCACAATGTTTGAAAAGCGGAATCCGCATAAATTTTATAACAAATTACCATCAGACACTGGGTTAATTTCGCAGTCACCTCGTGAGAATCGTACTCACTGGCTGTGTTATGCGCAGCTAATACTGACGACATTCGCCAACTAACACTCAAATGAAAGTCATGGATGATTTTAAGATAGTTGCAGACTCAGGAAATTTTATAGTCTAAAAACGAAATTGGCATTATTTGTTATTTGGCATTTTATAGACTAAAGAAGAAAGGTTATTAGAGGAACCCAGCTTTTGGCCTCATCTGGTGCAATTTGACTGCATCAAGAGAAATGTGACGAGTATATCCGATTTTGAATACATCAAGCCTGCGGTCTATGAAAGCAAATCCTAAGTGACATTTTAATCCAAATGATACAAAATATTTTCACTCTCTTCCCAGCGAATTTTTAAAAAAAATATTCGCACAAACCTACAAGCACGCCTGATGGTATATAACTGTCAGGTAATTTAACAGTTATTGACACGGAAAAATCATTTCGAGGAAGCGAGATCTATTTTCAGATAAAGCGACTTAAATTACCCTGCTTGTATTACCCTTGTCCCTGGTACAGAAATCTGTAAAAGCGATCTTCTTCTTCTTCTTCTTCTTCTTCTTCTTCTTCTTCTTTGCCTATTTTCTACCTCTCCTCAACCTCGTTCTGGCAACTATTTACCGAAAGTCGTTATGTAGGCCATGCCTTGCTTTCCTGGAACTCTTGTCTTTAGTATGTCTTGCGAGTGTTAAATTTTCTAAGCATTTTTTCTCATAATTTTCTTTATAAATTTTAATTGTCTATTAGAAATTCAAATACCTGGGAAATGTTTTGACAGAGGATGGAAAGTGAGACATTGAGATCCAAAGACGCATTTGCATGGCCAAAGACGCATTTCAAAAGCTATCCAGAGTACTGAAAGACAGGTACCTCATTTGAAACAAAGAAAAGAGTGCTGGATTGCTATGTGATATCTATCCGTCTGTATAAAAAATGAATGCTGAACGATCTAATCAAGGATGAAGGAGAGGCTTGAAGCAGCAAAAATGTGTTTTTACAGAAGGATGATGAGGATATCATGGACAGAGCACGTGTGCAACGATGAGGCGCTGGAAACTAAAGATTTTTAGCTCACTGAAGGAGAGGCTTGAGGCAGCAGAAATGTGGTTTTACAGAAAGATGCTGAGGATACCATGGACAGAGCACGTGTGCAACGATGAGGTGTTGGAAAAGGATGCAAATATATGGTTTGTTTGCAATGTTTGTAATATGTATATATATATATATATATATATATATATATATATATAGTTTGTTTGCACGTTATTTAATATGACATATATATATATATATATAATTTTTAATTAAAAACATAAAAAACTGAATATCTACTCAAATACGAGTATCCATTTACAAATTATTGTGTTATTCGTGTATTTACTATTTGTAAATGATTTGTAAATATATCTGGGAGATTAAAAATAATAAAAAAAAAACAAATCACAGCAAAAATATCATGTTAAATAAGAAAAAGAACCTCAGTCTATAACAATCAATCCAAAAACTATAAACTCTCTCTCTGGAGGGGAAAAAAGCAATAATTACCTTCTTTGATCAAGACAATCTACTTAGCATACGATCAGAACTAATAAAAAATTAAAAACTAATAAGAATAAATATAACTATAAAAAATAAAAATAACTAAATAAAATAAAACAAATAAAATCAATCCAAACCAAAAAGTCAGTAAATCAATGGAATAAATATTTAACAAATAAATAAACTACAAAGACACACATAAATACAAGTAAACGTAATAATAAAAGCCAACTATAAACTAATCAGTATTAAATTTAAAAAGTTACTAAACCCTGTACCGTGATATGCCAAAACTACAGGAGTTTTCGGCATATCTCTCTCTCTCTCTCTCTCTCTCTCTCTCTCTCTCTCTCTCTATATATATATATATATATATATATATATATATATATATATATGGGATGCGTTGTGGTGCAGCGGACATCGGCTCGGAACGAGAAATCGATGAGCCGAGTTCGAATTCCACTTGAATTCATTCGTCTCTTCCTTGC
Source organism: Ascarosepion bandense (assembly GCA_037127315.1). Lineage (NCBI taxonomy): Eukaryota > Metazoa > Mollusca > Cephalopoda > Sepiida > Sepiidae > Ascarosepion > Ascarosepion bandense. The sequence continues at coordinate 1,201,675 of JBBBDQ010002154.1, read as the reverse complement.
AGTTATGGGTTAAATAACAGGATAGATTGGGTTCTATAGTCTTGGCTGGCAACCAGTCTATCGCAGAGAGCAATGTCAATCTACAGCGGGATAATCTTCTGCCCTGTCAGTCATGTCCTGAAAGAGACATGATCGCCCAAGCGTGTTTCATGTATGGCACTTAACTGATATATATATATATATATATATATATATATATATATATATATATTACTGGCCATAATTATTAGGCCATGCCAGTCTTTTAGATATATATATATATATATAGCTAGGGAAGAACACATGGATTTATACTTTTCCCAACTATATTTGCACGTAATTAAATGAAACGAAATTGGCAGGAATGCAAACTCAGCATCCAATCCGACACGGTTTCCATTACACCACACCAAATTCCATATATATATTTATATATATATGTATATATATATATATGTATATATATATATTTGTATATATATGTGTATATATATATGTATATATATATATATATATATGTATATATATATGCATATATGTATATATATGTATATATGTATATATATATGCATATATATATATGTATATATGTATATATATATAATATATGTATATATATATATATATGTGTGTATATATATATATATGTATATATATATGTATGTATATATATATATATATACATTCATATATATATATATATATATATATATATATATATATATATATTGTCATCAGGAGCCAGATCCGCTTCGCTGTATCACAGCCCACCAGCACGGTTAGACAGCCGATTGCCCCCCACTCAGGATTGAAACCCGACCGAATTAGCGTCAGTCAGCGATCCCACCTCAGAGCTACGGGCGCTCGGGAGAAGGAGGCAGACTTTTTAGCATGTATATTATCATTATACACGCCCAATAGCTGAGAGTGCTCTAATTCATTGCTGAATGTACGATGCGTAGATGCCAGAGTAGCTACTGTTTTTTAAAGTCTACCATTCTTCCAGAATGCTCAGTCAGGGTGTGAGAGCGTAACATATATATGTAAAATCAATCGTCAATAAGTAATACTGATTTATGTTTTGAATGCAGCAATAAATAATATCATGTTTTTTTTTTCAAATTATCCTTTACTTGTATTTTGATTAGTCATCATAGACGACGTAAAAATATCTCCCTTATTGAGGGGGTTTGGTTAGTTTTTAAGCTTTTAAAACTCTTTATCTTTTAATCAACACCATCACTTGACAAGACACAGGAAGTATTGAAATAAAATAACTACTTTGTAGGAATGTTATAACATACTTATGTTATAAATTTTAAATAAATTGTATTTGCTCTACATTGTATTGAGCTCTCTTTTATGAGTAGTGTTTTTTTTCGTTTTGTTTTGGTTTTGTTTTGTTTTGTTTTTTTGTTTGTTTTTTTTAATTTTTTTTTATATATCGAAATTTTATTCCATGCCTCACAAACCTACACTTGCATAGATAGATAGATAGATAGATAGATAGATAGATAGATAGATAGATAGATAGATAGACACAAAGCATAGATAGATAGATAGATAGATAGATAGATAGATAGATAGATAGATAGACAGACAGACAGACAGACAGACAGATAGATAGATATTCTCTTATGAATGTGTTAGTAAAATATGGTTCTGGTGTGCTTTTTTCCCGGTGTTTATCATGTTAAACGTAATTTTTAGTAGATACTCATATTTTTTACCACCTTTTGGATTTAATAATTCGTAAATTTCATACTTTCGTTGGATTGGTTTAATTAACTGATATTGGATCTACTTTACCCATTAGTAAATGACGTTCTATTTTTTTAGAGAGCGGATTATGTAAAATTTGAAATCCGCCCGCTCTGCAATTACCATCAGCTTGCAAGTTAGGGTAACAAAAAAAAATATAAATCTTTAACGAAATTTTTGTTTGATAATCAGTTGATTTTGCCATTATTATTACTATTATTTTTTTGTTATTGACATTATTCTTGATCTTATTGTTATATGGTTTACGCATTGCCAGGTCTATCGCTGATGCGCTAACGGCCAACACTTAATATGTATACGAAGCTCTTGTTGATAATAAAGCTTTTGAAAGTGTTTAATATGCTAGCTTTCTGTGCAAGCTGCAGGGTTACGGCATTTCTGGCCGCTTATTTCATTTAATGTTCTTTCCTATCAAAATCGTTTGGAACGCGCAATCTTCCAGACCTTTTCACACGAACGCGAGTGTCTCTCAAGTCTCTGTCCTACGTCCCACACTGTTTCTGATCTTTACCAATAATCGTCGTCATATAATCAGTTTTAACATATGCAACTAAACAGATGCCATCAGCCATTCACTCTCGTCTCAATAGAAAATCTGCCATGTCTGTCTGCTACAATTGAAAGGAATCTCCAATCAATGCCGCAGGAAATGGCTTGTAAATTTTAACAAAACAAAACTGTTCTTCTTCATAGAAAAAAATTTCCTGCCAGCCATCAACATAGATGACGCTATTCTACGGGATAGCATCATACTGCGCCTCACTTTTTCATTCGACCTGAAGATGAACTACAGCAAAACCATAGCTGCTTCTACTGCTAGAAGATTAGGCCTCTGTGTCTGGTCAAAAAGATTTTCTTGTCAGAACACAGTTTATACATTAACAAATCTATCATTCATCCGTGAAACCGTGCATACGTTAAAACTGATTATATGAGGACGATTATTGATAAAGATCAGAAACAGTGCGGGTGTTCCTGCTATTCATGTCGAGATTCTTAACAAAATCCAAAGAAGGATCTGCAATGTAATAGGTATTGACTTGGCATCTCGTCCTTAGTCACTTTATCACCGATGTGAGAGGATTCCCTCTGTCTTTTCTATAAATATGTTTATGGCAACGGCTCTGACGAGCTTTTTGCCTAGGTGGACTGATCACGTGAATTTAGATACCACCTTTTTACCATTAAAATAGTTAAATATAACCGCAACTTCTACTGGAACAGTTTCTTTTCTCGCACTCCCTGACTGTGGAAAACTCTTCCCTTTACTTAGTTCCCTGATAACCACAATCTCCAAAAATTTAAATGGGAAGCCAATTGCCATCTTCTATCTACTTAAATTCCGTTCATCTTTTTTTCCTTCCTTCTTCCTTTCTTGCTTGCTTTCTTCAACAGAAGAGTGTACCTAGTCTTTTCTCTCGCTGAAGCCCCCTGCGTACTAGTGGCGGTCTCGCCTTTCCTCGGGCGAAATGATTTTTTTAATTTCTTTCCGGAATAGTATTTTCCCTCTGGTCCGAAGCATATTGCAAATTAGATTTGAAAAATGCACACGGCCAATTTTAGGCGATTCTTCGAAATCCGAAAGAGAGATCTAAAAAATTTGCCTATAGTGTTTATGTAAGACAATTTTTTAAAAATTCTCCGATCAAGCTGCTTCTTCAGAAAAATTACGTTCGGTCTAACTTAATGACAAATTTGGATGAAATAAAAATCCATTTTTCTGCTGACACTATTTGATCGGCAAAATATGTCAAAATAAACATTTTAGAAACTGTCCTACATACCGATTATGTGAGCAACGACAAGGTTTTGTAGAAGTTGTAAACAAAAAAGAATGTTATACTTAGCATCAGGAAGAGACAGCTGAGGTTTTAGGGACGCGTAATGAAGAAGGAGGGCTTGGGGAATCTAATACTCAAAGGACGGATAGAGGAAAAGAGAGGCAAGAGAAATCAGCGTAACTTGATGGGATTGAACAAGTGGGTGACAGAGCGAGGTATGGGAGAGATACCAAGATAAAAAGTGTCAAGAGCGGCAAGTGGTAGGGGTAAATTAAAGTCATTGATTGCCTACGTCCTGAAAGGACACGACACATAAAGAAGAAGAAGAAAATATTTGTATTAAAGATCAAATGTCGATCAAATATGAATCAGAATCCACCTGGATGATAAAATAAAAGACAAACAAATACAAAACGTATATCATGTTTCAATTTTACTAAAGCTTCCTTAGAGTTCAAGAGAAAACAGACGAGAAGAAACTCTGTCGTTATCAAGATTGAGTCAAATCTTATTTGGTCAGTCACGTATTCTTCAGGACGTGGGCGATCATGGTTCTCCACGTCTCCCTATCCCTTATGCCTCTTAGTATGTTTGCCTCTGTTACTCCTGGCAACCCCTGTTCCATCATCCACCTGATCAGGCCCTGCAAATATATCCGCTGCCTTCCTCTGTCGCTCTTTCCCTCTACCTGGCCAGTCAGTATCAGGTTCTCCAAGCTCTCCTTCCTCATTGCGTGTTCCAGGAACTTCAGTTGTCTCTTCCTGATGCTCAGTATTAATTTCCTTTTTGTTGTCATTCTTTTCAACACCTCATCGTTGCTTGCATGCTCAGTCCACGATATCGGCAGCATCCTTTTGTAGAACCACATTTCCGCTGCTTCCAGTTTTGTGCTCATTTTCGATGATATTGTCCAGCATTCACTGTCGTATTGAAGAACTGACATCACATAGCAATCCAGCACTCTTTTCTTTGTTTCTAGTGAAACTTTCCTGTGTGTTAGTACTTTACTCAGCTTCTGGAACGCGTCATTTGCCATGCCAATTCGACTTCGGATCTCTGTGTTGCATTTTCCATCTCCGGTTAGAACATTTCCTAGTCACGTATTACGTGCATTAAAACTCTAGATAGTTCTTTATATCTGTAACTCTAGATAGTTCTTTATATCTATAACTTTAAGTGGACAACGGATCTTAATGCATACAGGTAATTGTGAGTATGTCTCTGTCTTGTAAGAGTTCTCATGTCTTCAGCTTTGTGTGGTTATATATATATCCAAATGAATAAGGAACGAAGAAAATAATTAAAAAGGCTCAAAACATTAATTTAAAACAGTGTTCAATATAAATATAGAGCAATAAATATTTATTATCAATAATTGCGTTAGAAAATGTGCAAAATACAAACTAAAAGAAAATTATTTTTCAATGCTAAAAACTAAATGTAGAATTTTGTAGTCGTTTGTAGGATTACTCTAACGTAATGATTATTAATAATATATATATTAGATTTAGTACAGACTAATGGCTTAACGGTCCACTGTTTATAGTGATTTACTTCTTGAAGAGTGATCGAATATTTAGTATAGCATTATATGTAATCATATTTTATTGTAAGTGTTTATAATAAAGATATAGTTTATTGCAACACAAGAGCAGATGTGTTTCGGTGCTTGCTTATTAGAACCTCGTCAGGCAGTAAAATATCAAATATATATATATATATATATATATATATATATATATGTGTGTGTGTGTGTGTGTGTGTGTGTGTGTGTGTGTGTGTGTGTGTTATCGCTGTAGACTCGCCTGTGGTGTTAGTGCTATTCTTTCTGTAAGAAGTTTTACTAGTTACTGGTTCAACCGGTTTAGAATTCAGCACTTTTCATTTACTAGAATTCCCCCATCGATAACCAATATATCATATATTCAATAATAACAATAGTAATAATAATACTGTTTCTACTACTACTACTACTACTACTAATAATAATAATAATAATAATAATAATTAATAAGGCAATCTGTGAGTCTGTGTGTGACTGTAAACTATGCGCACCTACATTTTTTTAAGCTACGCCATTCAAATTTCCTAGGGACACATATCTACAGGGAAGCCAGGTCGACACATCCTTTTTGAGTTTAGGTTCAGCAATTTTCCCTTTTGCACTTTTTGGCCAATGGCGCAGATTGTTTACATTTGCTCCGTAAAACATCTAAGATCTAAGGTGTTTGCTAGATTACGTCACAGAAATCAAATCAGACGTGTCAAACGCGACTAAAATATGTTTTTATTTTTTTAAAAATGAGCTTTTATATTTCATTTTTATTCTGACGTTTTAAAAATTCATTTGGTCAACAAAAAATGTGAATATTTTCCCCGTAATTTTGAAACAAAAGAAATATTTTTTTAAAAAGTTCTGAACTAAGAGCGTAATAGTTTTTATATTTCTACATTTTTAAATATTCTTCGAAAATTTCGGAACTGAGAGCGTAATAGATTTTATATTTCTAATTTCAGTAAAAACAAAATAAATTATTTTTATTTTTATGTTGAATTCATTTAGTCAACAAAAAATGTAAATATTTTCTCCCGTAATTTTGAAACAAAAACAAACGCAATGTTGTTTACAATGTTACACAAAACATCAAATATTGTTTATGCGAAACAAAAGAAAATAGATTTTTTTAATGGAATTTTTTAACAATTTTTAAACAATAATTTTTATGTAATAATTTTTTTATATAACCGAGTCCTACTACTTAAATGTTCTGAGTTGCCTGGGCAACGCCGGGCTATGATGATAGTAATAATAATAAAGCAGACCAATTATCGTATAATTCCTTAAAATTATAGATCTTTTTGACTAAGTAACGCGAGGATGTGCGTTGTGGTACAGTGGATATCGGCTCGGAGCCGAGTTCGAATTCCAGCTGAATCCATTGAATTCACTTCCGCGCAAATACCCTTGGGAAAGGTATTAATCCGGTTCTTCCCCCCAGTTATGGGTTAAATAATAGGACAGATTGTGTTCTATAGCCTTGGTCGGCAACCAGTCTACCGCAGAAAGCAATGGCAACCTACTGCGGGATAATCTTCTGCCCAGTCAGTCATGTCTCTTTCGAGACATGATCACCCAAGCGTGTATCACGTATGGCACTTAACTGACTGACTGAACGCCAACTTGTCAATTATTTTTCATATCCTGATAAACTTTAGCTCTTACTTCTTCCTCTTTAATCTACTAACTCGAGTGGTTCTTGGAATTTATGTCGGGTGAATATTATTTTAAAAAAATGTATCTTTGCATTAAGCTTTTTAATCATAAATCTTGGTTAATCATAAAGCTTGTTTTCCTTTTCTGCAGAACTTTTTTATTCTTTTTGTCGAACGGAACACTATTTCTGTCAAAAAGACGGAAGACACCACGATTACCAAAAAATAAAAATAAAAAACAGGGCGAGAACAATACACATTATACATAAAATAAAGAAGACATTCAACCTAATCAGGAGGCCACCGGATATGACCAAGATCTGAATGTGGTTTTAGAAAATAAATAAAGTTCTTCTCAATGTTCTTTTTAGTTTCAGTGAAGAAGCAATAAGAACAGATTCAGATTTTTTCTCATTGACAGCACTTCCGGTACGTACCCGCGCTGAAATGTGCGATGTACCGGAAACATGAACTATACATTCATTGGACCGTATGTTATGCAGAACACTTCGTTATTTCTGCATCATGTGCTCACACGACATCTGTGCAGTGCATCTGTAGTAAACAAAACAAGATCTAGATTTAAAATTCAAATGCTAATCACTGACTCAATGATTTTGTTAGAAATAAACGAATTTACTAGAATTACTAACTTTATTTAGTGTTATGAGACCTACCTGTTTTGGACTATAATGAACTCTTCCCATTATTATGAATAACGGGAGAATATGCCTTTCGGGATGGAGTTGAGTTGGGTTGAGTCACCCCGGTCTAATACTTGGCAGTCAGACTGACGTGTAACACTCTTGTATTTGTTTTCCTTTTTTTTTAAATATATACATTTCACTAATTCCCGAGTTCGAGTTTTCTTCCGGACCTATTCTGGGTCCACAACACTTAGCACACACGCAAAAGCGAATCTAAAAACAAAACTCGTAAAATTTCAAACCTTTATGCGAAATGTTTTTCTGCCAACAGAAAATTAGGAAATATCTAAAACCAAAATTCAAACAATCTTCAATTATCAGAAACAAGTTATTTTGCTGACCCTTTTTGCGAGCCAACGCCAAATTTGTTCGTCGTCTAATGGAAAGTCTAGGATCATATCCGGGAGGGAATTCCCAAATAAACTTTTCGAGCCCCACAAACGAAATAAAAAACGGAGTAAATTCGACTGTCACCAGAGAGAAAATGACGAGCCCATTAACACATCCCTTGACAAACGTCAAGCGGTCGCTATTGTTACCTTTTTATTTCTCTTTCACCTCCTTATCTTCATCGTTTGTCTCTTTTTATACGTGATAACCAAACAGAACCTTTTAACAGTGACTGAATACTTCAAAGACATTTCTACCCAAAGATAACGCTCATGCATACATACATACATACATACATACATACGTTCCTGCCTACATGCACACAAGTAACTACTACAAACTCTTGATACTCTTAACTTCTTAATACGGTTTCTTTGAACATTAACTTCTACCAATTCATGTTATTCTTTTCTGTTAATAAACTACTATTTAAATATAGAAAAGGTACAATTTTATTTTTCCACAAAACCACCTGCTGATAACCTTCTGATAATTCTGATAAAACCTTAATGCTAAGTTAACAACAGGTGGTCGCTGACGAAGAGGGTCGCATATGGCAGGTTCCATTGTAATTTGCTAATTTTCAGGATAGCACCTACCTTTTATCTCGGTGTTCAGTCTTTTTCTTCTGTGTGTCGTGTCCCTTCATGACGTTGGTGATCATAGCTCTCAACAACATCCTTTCTTTCGTCGCTCTTAATAATTTTTACTCTTATAAACTGTTGTGAATTCTTGTTGAAAAACCACACAAAACAATAAATAACAAAAGCAGATATGGAGATAGAAAATATAAGTTATATTGAACAAAAATATACAAACTGGAACACGGGTTAGTCAATTCAGGAATACTAGGAATACTGTTAGTAGAAATCAATATATAGAGTCTTGTAGTGAAAATGTATGTCCGGGTAATGAGTCTATATCCTTACTGACCAACTAGCGGCGGTACAAGTACTCAACTCCTTGACAATCACTATATTTAGCTGTCCCTCCCACTAAGGGCAACATGTGACACATGGTCAGTTTATGAGTGGGATTTCCGGGCTATATGGCCCGGTCAAAAAATACCTGTCTATTTTTCCCCAGTCGTGCTTCTACCCTTCGGCGGAACCACGACTGGGTTGTTGCTCTCTGCTTGGAAGCAGAGAGCGCCCTCCGCCCGAAGGCAGAGGGCTGACAGTGAGAGATGTAGTCGCAGAGAGAAAACTCATTGACAATCACTGTATTTACTAGCCTTCCCACGCAAGGCCGGATGTGACACATGGTCATTTTAAAGTGGGTATTCCCGGCCATATAGCCGGGCCAAAAAAAATGTCTGCCTATTTTTACGGAGTCGTGGTTCTACCCTTCGGCGGAACCACGACTGGGTTTGTACTCTCTGCTCGGAAGCAGAGAGCGCCCTCTGCCCGAAGGCAGAGTGCTGACAGTGAGAGATGTAGTCGCAGAGAGAAAACTCATTGACAATCACTGCCATTCTCTGTATAGGCAGAATTATATGTACACATCAGGCGAGTCCATTCTTATGTATAAAAAGGGGTGCTCCCCAACGTAAACCCTGTCCTGTCATCCAATTACTCAAGCTCATTCTTTTCATTCTTTTATATATATGTCGTGTCCATTCAGAACGTAGACGATCGTGGCTCTCCAGAATTTTCTGTCATTTGTATCTCTTCATAAATTTTGTCTTTGTTATCTCTCCTAAACCCTGTTCTGTTATCCATTTGCTCAAGCTCATTCTTTTTATTCATCTATATGCCCGCTACCTTACTCAGGACTTTCCACCATTCCACGCAAGTAGAACCTAGACCAGCGGTCAGGAACCCCTGGGCCGCGGGCCATATTCGGCCCTCGAGTGAATCTTGTCCAGCCTGCTACCTTACTCAGGAGACGATATAAATATAGATAAACCAAACCAAAGTGACAATTGATTGTCTGCATATATTGCGTCGAAGTTTAAAAAAAAAATTACCTGGAGAATGTCTTTTACTTTTATTTTTTATTTGTAGGGATCGTCAAAATTAGCGCACGGCTTCACTTTCACTTTTTCTGTGAAATTGCTTTCGTGAGCGGGCAATTTTAAATGAATATAAAATAGCGTTTTCAACCGAGTTTAATGGAATTTTTTTTCAGTTCTGATTTATAAAACATTTATATTTAAGATGTAATATTTTTTAACAAAATTCCCGTCAGATATTAAATTATATTGAATCCTTGCTTTCTTCAAACACATAGAAAATTTATTCACATATTAAATAACATGGTTTTTCTCCATGACATTGGAGCCATAGCAATTTGGCCCTCCTCCATGATTCTACATAGCTTTTTGGCCCTCACTCTCCAAAAGGTTGCCGATCCCCTGGTCTATAGGAAAGGAGATGTAAAGTGAAAAACAATTTCTCACCTACATGGCCATGCAGACGCTTTTGAAAAGTGGGCGATGGGCATCTCTACCCAGATGTGGCATTATATGCTACACTTTTTGGTGCTATCTGGCTCTTGTAAAAACAGTGAGATACTAAAGTTCAAGATCAGATTTCTAAATGTGAAAAATAAAAACTGAGAAATTGTAATAAAATTCTCAGTTACAACTGCAGGGGACGCTTGGTTACACTTGCGGTGTCGTTGGGTCTGAGTGTGGGTAACAAGTACATGAAAATAGTCTGAGCTGAGTGACGAAAGTTTAACGGGACTGCAGTTTTGTTGTTGGCTGCGAATTGTATACGTACGGAGTCTCGACAAAAAGTATTTCACACCCTGTAAATCTCGTCGTGAATAAGAACCTTTGGAGGAATCACTATCTTAGAGAAAGGCTGGGGAAAGTATGAAAATAAAGAATGGTCGGAACAATCGAAAAGACAGTGCTGACAACAAAATATAAAGAGGAACATTAAACTCCATTGTAAACCATGAAGCCCCCAGCAATTAATTTTTATGTTGAAAACAAAATACTTTTTAATCATTTTATTTCAAGTAAGGCAATAAAGCCACTATGACGTAAAAGGGGTTACTGATTGTTTGGTAATATAAGAAAAAATGCTATTGAGAAGGGAGAACAAAAATAAAATTAAAAAGACAGAAGATAACAATTGACCTTATATTTAGATTTTTGCATCAACAAAGCAGGCTAGGAAGCAATAAGACGGAAGAGAGTTCTACAACTGAGAAGTGAGAAAGAAGAAACTGTTAGCATAGCACGTACGGTTGATTCTAGATATTTCAACTGTAAAATGATGAGACGTTGCCACTAATCTTCTTCTTCTTCTTCTTTGTGCCTTGCCCTTTCAGAACGTAGGCGACCATGGCTTTCCACATCTCCCTATTCCTGATTGTTCTCAGCACGCCTTCTCCTGTAACATCTCGTAGCCCCCGTTCTGTCATCCACCTGCTCAGGCCCTTCAAATATATTATCTGCTGCTTTTCTCTGTCTCTCTTCCCCTCTATCTGGCCTTTTATATCAGTTTTTTTAAAGCTCTCCTTCCTCATTGCATGTCCAAGGAACTTCGGCTGTCTCTTCTCGATGCTCAATATTAATTTTCGTTTCGATTCCATCCTTTCCAACACCTCATCATTGCTCAGATGCTCGGTCCATGATATCCGCAGCATCCTTCTGTAAAAGCACATTTTAGATGCTTCGAGTTTTTTCTTCATCTTTGATGATGTTGTTTAACATTCACTGCCATATTGAAGAACTGACATCACATAGCAATCCAGTACTCTCCTCTTTGTTTCTAGTGAAATTTTCCTATGTCTTAATACTATTCTCAGCTTCTGGAATGCATCCTGGTGCTTTTGGTTCTCAAGAATATAAATGTATAGAAACTGATGTGACCACAAAGTGAGGGCTCTGTTTATATATTGATTGCAATATGGAACTGATCCCCCACTTTATATCCAGAATGCTTCTGTAGAACCACATTTCAGTTCCTTCAAGTTTTTCCTTCATCTTTTCATGATATTGTCCAGCATTCACGGTCATATTGAATAACTGACATCACATAACATTCTAGTACTCTCTTCTTTGTTTCTAGTGAAATTTTCCTGTCTCTTAATATTCTACTTAGCTTCTGGAACACGTTCTTCGCCATGCCAATTCGCCTTCAGATAACACTGCGGTTACATTAAAAAAAATCCTAGGTACTATATGTGCATTGTGGTACAGTGGATATCGGCTCGGAACGAGAAATCGGGGAGCCGAGTTCGAATTCCAGCTGAATCCATTGTATTCACTTACGCGAAAATACCCTTGGGAAAGGTATTAATCCGTCTCTTCCTTCCAATTATGGATTAAATAGCAGGACAGATTGGGTTCTATAGCCTTGGTCGGCAACCCGTCTATCGCAGAAAACAATGGCAACCTACTGCGGGATAATCTTCTGCCCAGTCAGTCATATCTCTTTCGAGACATGATCGCCCAATCGTGTGTCACGTATGGCACTTAACTGACCGACCATAAAAGAAAGATAATTCCTCGTATAAGCAGAGAAGAGACAAAGGAATGCTACATTCCGGCAGTGGGTAAGTTAATAAAGCTGAGATGACAGGTTAAGACTAATAATATTGCAGATTTCTTTTTGGATTTTATCAAAAATCTTTAAATATATAGCAAGAATACCAGACCAGATGTGACAGCAATATTCAAAGCAAGGTCAAATGATAGACTCATAAATATATGAGATAGAAAGATGAGGCTTCATCCATTAATGTAGCTACCATGAATGAAACTGTGTCTGTGTGTCTATGTGTATGTGCGTGTGTGTGTATCCGTTACCTATAGATTCCGAAACGGCTGAACCGATTTTCTTGAAAATTTACACAGTTGTACTATAAGCGTCTGCGAGTGTTCTTAGCTAAGTTTTGTGTCGAGGTACCCCTGATAAAGATCGAAAATCCATAATCGAAAAAATCGGGTTATAGAAGGAATGGTCCGATTTTAATCAAATTTGATACACTCATAGACAAAGACATAAGAAACGATATTCAGAAGTTTCAAGGTGGCAGTTCTTACAATAGTGCAGAAAATCGATAATATATATATATATATATATATATATATATATATATGTAAAGCAAGATGTTTGTGTGTGTGTCTGTTTATCTGTCTGTACGTCCTTTGTACAAATCCACAATTTTTATCCGATTCTCACCAAACTTCACACAAATATTCTTTAGGCAGAGTTTGAGCTCCAGGACCATGGATTAGTTTTAAAGCTTTCATTACACCCGAGCAACGGCGGGTTATCCTGCCAGTATATATATATATATATATATATATATATATATATATATATATATATACTAGCTGTGATTGGTAAATTGTCGCAATTATTTTATTATTTCAAATATTCTTTAGGCTTAGTCTGATCTCCAGAACCATGGATTAGTTTTAAAGCTTTCATTACACCCGAGCAACGCCGGGCTATACTGCTAGTTCTTCATAAAACCACGATGCTAAATTGTGCCCATTTATCAGTGAAGTCGCTATTTGTTACTTTTGAAGTTATCTTTGAATAGTCATACGACATTTTAATTGGGAGTCAACAATGCAGAAGAGTTGAAATTAATGCATGCAAAATTTCACAGCTCTAGCATCATGCTTTCATAGTTAGCCTATGAAATTTTCAGCCCACACTCATATATAGAAAGTAACAATGCAACTATTAATAAGAAAAGAAGTTAATGGATGCAAAGTTTCACAGTTCTAACATCACTTCTTCATCTTATTCTTCTTCATGTGTCGTGTTCTTTCAGGACGTAGGCGATCATGGACTTCCGCTTGGCACAGTCTCTTGTCGCTCTCAATTATTTTTCTCTTGGTATCTCTTCCAAGCCCCGCTCCGTCAGCCATTTGCTCAAGCCCATAAATCTAGAATATAAACGGATTGGAAGTAACATGACCACGAAGTGAGGGATCACTTTATATAGTGATTATAATAGAGAATTTATCCTCCACTTTATATCTACTTTATAATTTCTGTTTTATTTATTAAATTCTGATTAGGTATGAATCCATCTCTTCTCATTATTTATTAGCTACACAGGAACGCTTTTAGTTTTATTTCTTCTTCTTCTTCTTCTTCTTCTTCTTCTTCTTGTGCCGTGTCCCTTCAGGATGTAGGCGATCATGGACTTCCACTTTGCTCACTTTCTTGTAACTCTCAGTTATTTTTCTCTTGATATCTCTTCCAAGCCCCGCTTGGCAATCCATTTTCTCAAGCCTATCAAGTATATCTCGTATTGGTTTCCCTTGTCTCTTCTTCCATTTATCCGATCAGTGAGTTCTCCAGGCCTTCCTTCCTCATTACATCTCCCAGAAACTTTATTTGTCTCTTCCTGATATCTATCATCAGTTTTCTTCTCGTTTGCATCCTTTTCAGCACCTCATCTTTGCACATGTGCTCTGTCCATGGTATCCTCAGCATCCTTCTGTAAAACCACATTTCACTCAGCCCATAAACTTTTTAGACCGTTATCGTACCCGGATAGTGACAGTGCAGTTATTGATAGAAAGTGTTGAAACTAATGCATGCAAGATTTGATAGCTCTAACATAACTTTTTCATAGCCAGCCCATTAACTTTTCAGTCCACCTTCATATATAGAAAGAAACAATGCAATTAGTAATAAGGACAGTTGAAGTTAATGGATGCAATCTTTCAGCTTTAACATCACTCCTTCATACTCATCCCATGAACTTTTAATCTCATTATCGTACCTGGATAGCGACAATGTAATGATTAATATAAAGAGTTTAAATTAAAGCATGCAAAATTTCACAGCTCTAGCATCATGCGTTCATAGTTAGCCTATGAAATTTTCAGCCCGCACTCATATATAGAAAGTAACAATGCAGTTATTAATAAGAGCAGTTGAAGTTAGTGGTTGCAAGATTTCACAGTTCTGGCATCACTCCTTCATACTCAGCCCATAAAGCTTTTAGCCCACTATCGTACCCGGATAGTGACAATGCAGTTATTGATAAGAAGAGTTTAAACGAATGCATGCAAGATTTGATAGCTCTAAGATAACTTCTACATAGCCAGCCCATGAACTTTTCAACCCAACCTCATATATAAAAAATATAATAATGCAATTGGTAATAAGAACCGTTGAAGTTAATGAATGAAAGATTTCACAGTTCTAACATCACTCTTTCATACTCAGCCCATAAACTTTTTAGCCCATTTTCGTACCCGAATAGTGACAATGCAGTTATTAATAAGAAGAGTTTAAACGAATGCAGGCAAGATTTCACAGTTTTAACATAACTCTTTCATAGCCGACCAATGAACTTTTCATACATTCGAAGTCTTCTTTGAACAGTCAAAAGTTTGTTTATCAATGCAGTTATTAATAAGATGAATTTAAATGAATGCATGCAAGATTTCACAGTTTTAACATAACTCTTTCATCGCCGACCATTGAACTTTTCAGACAACCTTCATACATTCGAAGTCTTCTTTGAACAGTCAAATATTTGTTTATCAGTGCAGTTATTAATAAGAAGAGTTTAAACGAATGCATGCAAGATTTCACAGTTTTAACATAACTCTTTCATCGCCGACCATTGAACTTTTCAGACAACCTTCATACATTTGAAGTCTTCTTTGAACAGTCAAATGTTTATCAATGCAGTTATTAATAACAACGGAAATGAATGCATTCATTATTCAAGTCCTTTATAGCGCAATTATTAAAGTTTGAGTCAAAGTTGAGATTAATGCTTGCAAGATTTCACAGCTCTAGCATGACTGTTTTATTGTGTGCCTATAATATTTTCATCCCATCTTGTATATACAAACTTATGATTTATCTTCTAAAGGAAAAACCTTTGAAATAAAGAGTTACAAATATATATAAACTAACAGGAAAACCCTGTCAACTGCCTATCGTTTTATTTGAACCTTTCGTACTTTATTCGTTGAATAATGACTTGCGTTTATAATTACACCGATAATTGCAATATTTCGTTAAAGTTGTAAACTCAAAGAATTAATGACACAATTGTGGAATTGCCATAGACGTGGAAATCGCATGGACCGTATTCAATCATTAAATTAATTATGCCTTATCAAAAAATTCAAAACATTTTTCCCACGAGATCTTTTCGACTATTGCTGGTCTCTATTATAATAATAGGTATAAAATATGTGCATAAATTGAGGTAATTATCTAAACTTATTTATAAATGGAACTTTGTCTGGGTGTGTGTGTGTGTGTCCCCGTTACCTATAGACTCCGAAACGGTTGAACCGATTTTCTTGAAAATTTACATAGTTGTACTATAACCGTCTGCGAGTGTTCTTAGCTAAGTTTTGTGTCGAGGTACCCCTGATAAAGATCGAAAATCCATAATCGAAAAAATCGGGTTATAGAAGGAGTTTTCTTAGCTAGGCTTTGTGCCGAGGTACCCCCCGATAAATATCGAAAATCGATAATCGAAAAAATCAGGTTATAGAATCAAATTTGATACACTCATAGACAAAGACATTAAAAAACGATATTCAGAAGTTTCAAGGCAGCAGTTCTTACAACAGTGCAGAAAATCGATAATAAATATATATATATATATAAGGTAAGATGTTTGTGTGTGTGCCTGTTTATCTACTTGTATGTCTGTATTTTTTCAGCCCTTTTATTTTAGTTTTTCCTTCGGATTTGGCTCTAAGTAGGTACACTTGTAGTTCTTAGTCTCAGCCATCATACCAATTACTCAGAGAGCTTATTTAGCCTTCAAAATTCAGTTTACGACGAAAAATCTTTTGTGACAACATCCAAAGTGTCTGAGCTCCAGAGCCATTGATTAGTTTTAAAGCTTTCATTACACCCGAGCAACGCCGGGCTATACTGCTAGTTCTAATTTAAATATACCAAGGATGTGAGTTGTGGGGTAGTGGATATCGGCACGCACGGAATGAGAAATCGGTAGAAACGAGTTCGAATTCCAGTTGAATTCGTTGCATTCACCGACGAGCAAATATCCTTGAAAAAAGTATTAGTCTATCCCTTCCTCCTCTAGCTATGGGTTAAATAGCAGAATATATTGAGTTCTATAGGTTTGGTTGACAACCAGTCTATTTGCTTGAAGAGTAAAGGACTTTGCGTTGGGTCAATATTCTTACCTGGAAAAAAGACAAGTTACAGAAACCTCAACGACCCCCTCTTCGATGCCGAAGGGTCATTGATGGCCTATGCTCCTCTGAGATTGATGGAGTAAAAATATAAATATATAATTTTTTTTTTTAATCATTTCATCCCGAGCAAGGCGGAAACGCCACTGATGTGCAGGGGGCTACATAAATGTAAAAAGATTAATTAGAAAAGAGTGAGGAGTACAAACTAGTTAGAAATGAAAATGAAAGCTGAGAAAGCAGGTGCGATGACAGATACATAGGTGGAGAGAAAGGGAAGGTTATACAGCGGTGGGGAGAGAGCTAGAGTCCAGTGGTTAGTAGATGCGTATTGACTTTGCATTTAAATTTCTGGAGATTGTAGCCGTCAGGAAAGCAAGAATATGGGAGCGAGTCCCACAGGCGGGAAGTGCGAGAGAAGAAGCTGCAGGAGTAGAATTGTCGTCTGCATTTGGCTAACCTAACTGTGAATGGGTGGGACCCAGTTGCCAGTCTGGTTGCACGAGTAAACACCTGTTGAGGAGGCATCAGTGACTTAAGTTCGTTTGAGCAGAAGCCATGAAAGTATTTATAGAATAGACAAAGGGAGGCCACATTTCGACGATGGGAAAGTGGCTGCAGTCGAGCCGCCAGATCAGTACCTATCACATTACAGACTCTCCTTTGAAGCCTGTCAAGAACACTGAGGAGAACGGCAGGGGCACCTGACCATAAATGGCAGCAGTACTCCATGCACGGACGGATGGTTGACTTGTATATAAGCATGATGGTTTCAGGTGGAAAAAACATCCTGGATCGACACAGTGACCCAACCTTCTTAGCAGTAGATTTTGCTATGGATTCAATATAGTGATTCCATTTGAGGTCCGAGGACAGGGTAAATCCGAGGAGGCGTAGTGTATTACTCTCCGGGAGAATCGCTTGGTCCATGCTTATGGGAGGCAGGAGAGGTTGCCTGTACTGGTTGACAGAGAACAGCTTATGTCGAAATGATGTTATGTTAGTTTCCGAAAAATTAATCCTTTATGGGTCACAAAACAACAGTACCCGGGAACGAAAATAGAACTATATGTTTTAAGCACATTTCAAAATCAATGGTGTAAATTATCATGCTGAACTTAGTTTAGTTTGTATAAGAGCTTCCAGCATTTTGAGTTTAATTTTATGTATGAATAAATATTGAAGATATACCAGGGGGTGAGTTAAGGGGAAGAAAGAAATTATTCATGGTATAGTTACTTTTCTGCTTTTTGATTTCCATTGGAAAATCATGTTTCACGTGCATTTAACTTGTTGAACCAACGTTAGTATGATTTGTGCTGTTCCGAATTTAAGGAGACATGATGCGTCTCTCCGAAGTTTCAAGAAAATTAACGGATTCCAAGCCTACGTAGACACTACATCAAGGGTATAACGACCCCCTCTTCAATGTCGAGGGGTCATCGATGGCCTATGCTACACTGAGATCGATGGAGTAAAAATATAAGTGTACAATGTCGAAATGATATTGTGTTAATTTCAGAAAAATTAATTCTTTATAGGTCACAAAACATAACAGTATTTGGGAACGAAAATAGAATTGTATGTTTTAAGCACATTTCAAAACCTGTGGTGTAAATTATCGTGTTGAATTAAGTTTAAAAAAGAAATAATTTCTGGTATTTTTACTTTTGTGAATTTTGATTTTCAATGGAGAATCATGTTTCACGTACATGCCGCTCATGTATTGAATACTGCTGTCATATCTGGTCGGGTGCCCCTGCTACCCTCCTTGGGCTTCTTGACAAAATACAAAGGAGAATCTGTAACGTGGTTGATACTGACTTGGCAGACCGACTGCAACCACTCTCTCAGCGGCGTGATGTGGCTTCCCTGTGCCTCTTCTACAAGTACTTTCATGGGTTCTGCTCCGATGAACTTAGATCACTGATGCCGCCTAAGCACGAATTTGCACGAGATACTAGATTAGCAACTAGGTCCCACCATTTTACAGTTAAACAGATAAGATGTAACCGTAATTTCTAGTCCAACAGCTTCTTTTCTCGCGCTTCCCGCCTGTGGAATTCCCTTCCACATGTCTGCTTTCCCGACGACTACAATCTCCAGGTGTTTAAATGTAGGGTCAATAGACACCTCCTATCACACTAACTTCCAATTATTCTCAGAACACTCTCATCTACCCAACCCTCATTCTCGGTATCCTTACCCGCCTATCACCCACCCTCTGACATTTCCTATATTTAACCATTCTTGTTATCCCTACCCGCCTATCACCCACCCTCTGACATTTCCTATATTTAACCATTCTCGGTATCCCTACCCGCCTATCACCCACCATCTGACATTTCCTATATTTAACAATCCCTCCTCCACTCTATGTGGCCCCCTTCGCAGTAGTGGCAGTGAAATGCCTTGCTCGGGGTGAAACGCTTATAAAAAAAATGCTGTTCCGAATTTAAAGGAAGATGATGCGTCTCTCCGAAGTTTCAAGAAAATTAACGGATTCCAAGCCTCCGTAGACAGTGCTTTCAGGCCCTACTTAATAACAATATTATTAACTTGAAACACACGTCCAAAACAACATATTTCATCACTAACCCTTATTTAAACATACTTAATGGTGCAATGGCTAACGGCTTGGATTTGAAGTTGGAAAGTCGAGTTACAGGTTGACTTATGTAAAAAAAACCTTGAGGAGGACATGAATTCATTTCACTCTGCAGTTAGACCAGGGATAGTTTTTCGGTAGGGTTTCTTGCTCAGACGGAACAATTTTCAGTGCCCACATATATATCATTTTTGTAAAGTTCTGGGCTATAAATTTTACAAATTTCGTATGGAAGTGTAATCTGAGAAATTTCTTTCAAGTTTACTCGTCTTTCTAATGCTTGTGCAATCATATTTAATGTTGTACGCTGTTTACAAAAAAATTGCATAACTAGGAAAACAGTTCCCTCATGTATTTGTCGTTCATATTTATAAGTTTACCATTCGGCTTCGCCTTGAATATTTCTGCCGCATCTGGTTTGATTTTTCATGCTATATATTTGGATATTCTTAATGAAATCCTGAGAAGAGTGTACAATGTTACTGGTCCTGATCAGGTATCTCGACATCCGTCACGTTCCCACCACCGTAAACTAGCTTTTCAATAAATACTTTCATGGAATCGTTCTGATTAACATTCCTCTAGGAACTTCGAGGGTCATTTAATAAATAAGGTGAATTTTTCTGTATAAGGACTTCTACGAGAGTCATTCAATAAATTAAGTGAATTTTTCGGTTTCGGGACTTCTACGAAGGTCATTCAATAAATAAGGTGAATTTTTCGGTATAAGGACTTCTACGAAGGTCATTCAATAAATAAGGTGAATCTTTCGGTATAAGGACTTCTACGAGGGTCATTCAATAAATAAGGTGCAAATAAGGTATTCGTTGCTTTCCCCTGTCTCTTTTCTCCTCTATCTGGCCTGTTAGTATCGGGTTCTCCAAGCCATCCTTCCTCATTGCGTGTCCCAGGAACTTCAGCTGTCTCTTCCTGATGCTCAGTATTAATTTCCTTTTCGTTTCCACCATTTCCAAAACCTCATCATTGCTCACATGCTCGATCCATGATATTCGCAGCATCCTTCTGTAGAACTACATTTCAGCTGCTTCAAGCTTTTCTTTCATCTTCGAAGATACTGTCCAATATTAAATAGATAAAAAATAGAGAGTTCAACGCGTATAATCCAGAGTAACTCTAACCAACTTAAACGCGAAAATTCTGTTATTCTCTCATCAAATCAGAGGATGTCTCCTCTTGTCTCTCAGTGGAATCCTGCAGAACACTCATTAATCCCGAAGCTACACTTTTTTTGTTATATGCACAAAATTTGAATACCGAAATTTTTCCAAAGCTTTACCGAATGTTTTTAAACTTAAGTGTAACCTCGTAGTAATTGCTTTCATGCGTCGACTGTCTTTGTAGTCGTTTGACATTATGCAAAATAGGGTAAGTCCTGTGTGCATACGTCACTACATTATAACGGTTTATTTTATAGACTTTAACACTGGCTTACATGTGTTTTGGTGAAAGCCAACTTATCATTTTTCTTGGTTGATGAGTTGAAAAAATCATGTATATTGTTACTGGTTAGCTCTGCATTTTGTGGTACACAACTTGCGCGTTTGTTTAAAACAAATCACAGATCTTTTTTTGTTAATTCCCCCCAAAATTTTAATTATGCCAAAAAGAAAAACAATTTCTACTACAAAATTTACTCCAAATTCTCCCAGAACGAGGCCATTACATTGCCCACCGGTTGGGTTGACCTTTGCAATCGCCCCAAATGTGGGCGACTCGGGTGCGCTATTTTTAAGTATGTTATCTACATTCGATAAACAAGGCAAAACAGATTTTTTTCTTCTTTAGATTGTAAAAAAACTACTATTTAGTACCTCGAATAACATCCGTACTTAGGAAATGTAAATGAGTCCATGATTTTTTGTAAAGTTTTCATTCTCAGGTTTGACGTTGTTGCTAAAAAATTTTGATTTACAATTTATAATTTCAAAACAGTACCAAAACTTTTATTAAAAAAAAAGGGACCTCGATGTGAAATGTAGAATTTCTTGAGATGAAACTTTTTTATGATAAGTAAGTTTACATTTGCCATCAATCCACATTGTTGCAGATCGTGCTTCAACACAAGATATTACTGTCATGTTATTTTTTCTGGCTCAAGGCATGTTGGAAGAGAGCTCCCGGATATTTTTCCCCGCTGTAAATTGCCAGTTCTTTCTGCGTAGACTGTTTTCCGTTTGTCCTGTAACCCTCGCCGAGCTGGTTTTGAATTCAGAGTTTCCGTCATCTAGACCATTTGCCAAGGTTATAAAAGCCGATCTGTCCTTTTATTTTTCCACAACTGGGGAGAAAGAGATGGACTCAAATCTTTCACATAATAAATTCGACCGGAATTCGAACTCGGCTCTCCGATTCTGCAATCTGAGTCGCTATCCATTACTCCATCACGCCTCAGTCAACTTTATTTGAGGTGAAATAACAGAAGAGATCTCAAAACACTCTTTATAGCCAAATTTCCTATAATGTTAAAGTTAGTTCTGAATGTCAGTCAGTCAGTTAAGTGCCATACGTGATACACGCTTGGGCGATCATGTCTCAAAAGAGACATGACTGACTGGGCAGAAGATTATCCCGCAGTAGGTTGCCATTGCTTTCTGCGGTAGACTGGTTGCCGACCAAGGCTATAGAACCCAATCTGTCCTATTATTTAACCCATAACTGGAGGGAAGAGAGGGATTAATACCTTTCCCAAGGGTATTTGCGCGTAAGTGAAGGCAATGAATTCAACTGGAATTCGAACTCGGTTCCCCGATTTCTCGTTCCTAGCCGATATCCACTGCGCCACCACGCACATCCGGGTTCTGAATGTAGGACACAAAAATATGATGAATGCAATTTAATTCTTGATTACTCAAACACCTATTTCTTTTTTGTTTATCCGATGATATTGCAAGGTAACAATGACAATATAATTTTATTATGTTATGAATAAAAACATAAAATATATAATTACAATGGGAGATCTAGAACATTCGTCAAAGGGAGACTTGATCAAGGGAGACTCTTCTAAAGAATATACGTCTAAGAAGTATCTGTGTAGCTAATTATAGTTTAATGTGTTGTATTAATATTCAAGCAAAGCATAACAATAATTATAAGCCTCATGTATCATCAGTAATTAATGTTGCTACACATATCTTAAATATTATTCTCAACTAGCAGTTGATCCCGGTTTCACTCGGGTAGTATAAGGAATAATAAGAATAAAAAACGTATGATGAATTTACATAGGAAATACTTACACAACGTCCACCCTCGTCACTTTTATAGATATATAGATAACAATGTAGAATGTGGCTATTGAATTAGGATGGGATGGGAAGGGTCTTTGTGGGGTGATAATATATTTTTCTACCCTTAATTTTGGCTTTCTGAAAAATTTTCAAGGTGTCATTAGCGTTCTACATCTGAGCGAAAAAAATCGAATCTATCAAACAAACAAATACTTACACATCGTCCACCCTCGTCACTTTTATAGGTATAGATATAAAAAAAATGAATTCGAATAAAGTGTTACCTTATTAAACATATTACTATAGACCAATTGTCCTTAGACATATATTCCATCGACCAATGTTCTTAGACGAGGTTTTCTCGTCTAGAAAATTGTCCTTAGACAGATTTTCCTTATACTAATATTCTTTAGAAGCATTTTCCAAAATCCTCACTGTACATATTCTGCATTATACATTCGAGTTTGTCAGTGATGGATTATAAATTTGGTTGATGTTAGTGACGACCAAGTTGAAAGATTCCTCCAGAACTTTAAAGTTATGGAAGAATGGTATGAAAAAAGAATGGACAAAAGAATGATGACTGATAACTTCTATAAATTTATAAAACAATCATTAAAATCAAATAAACAAATCAATTGTCAAGTTTACACCAAACTGCCATGTCGTGCTAGAAATGTTTTTTCTCATCTGAATCCATTTTGCACATTTATAAATCTACCATTTGCTCGTGCATTGAATACTGTTACCATATCCGGTCGGGTTTTTCTGCAATAAATCATGAGATTCTCGATAAAAATTCAGAGAAGGGTTTGTAATTTAATCGATCCTGCTATGACATCTCGACATCAATCATTTTTTCGCAGACGTGACGTGACGTGCAATGGATACCAGCTTAGAACGCGAAATCGGAGAGCCGAGTTCGAATTCGAGTTGAATGTGTTGCATCTACATACGCGGATATACCCTTGGTGAAAGTATGAATCCTACGTTTCTCCCTCCAACTATGGATTAAATAGCAGGATAGATTAGGTTCTATAGCCATAGTTAGCAAACATTCTACCGCAGAAAGAAATGGCAACCTACTGTGGGAAAATCTTCTGATCAGTCAGTCATGTTTCTTTCGAAATTTCCAAAGCGTGTATCACGTATATCATTTAACTGACTGAATGAATATAATATTTGGAAAGATAAATTAAATTTTTAGTGGGCATAAAGTGAGGGATTGATTTTCTGTTGTTATGAAGTTACAAACTGATCCCCTACTAATTTCTACTCATTAATATGATAATATAATAGGATCCGTCTCTTCTATCACCAGCTATGAGTTAAATAGCAGGATAGATTAGGTTCTATAGCCTTGGTTAGCAAACAGTCTACCGCAGAATGTAATGGCAACCTACTGTGGGAAAATCTTCTGATCAGTCAGTCATGTCTCTTTCAAGATTGCCAAAGCGTGTATCACGCATATCATTTAACTGACTGACTGACTGACTGACTGAATACGATAGTTGTAATCATAAATTAAGCTTTTATTGGGAATAAAGTGAGGGACTGATTTTCTGTTGTTATGAAGTTACAAACTGATCCCCTACTAATTTCTTACTCATTAATATGATAATATAATAGAATCCGTCATTTCTATCTCCAACTATGGGTTAAATAGCAGGACAGATTAAATTCTATAGCATTGGTTGACAACCAGTCTGCCGTAGAATGTAATAGCAATCTACTGCGGGAAAATCTCTTGCTCAGTCAGTCGAGATATGATCAAGACATGATCGCCCAAGCGTGTATTACGTATGGCACCTAACTGATTGACGTGATGTGAATCCATCTGCTTTTTATACAAATATTTCCATGCTAATTCCATTGATGAAATTTTCCCCCTGTTACCCCGACTACATGAATTTAAAAGGTTCTACTAGATTGGCAACTAGGTCTCACCGTTTTACTTTTGAACTAGCTACTCCTACTCTAACATTTCTTTCCTCCGAGATAGTCGCCGTCTTGTGTCTTCATTTTTTTCTCCTTTCTTCTTCAATCCTCCTTTTTCTCAGTCTTCCCATCTTCTTTCACTCCTTGTAATCCCTTGCATCTTAGTCTCGTTATCGCCTTGCTTGTGGTGAAACGAGACCAAAAAAAACGTTAGTTCTTGCAATGGCTACCAATTCCTGTCAATATTATAATTTTAATCACTTATTGTTTAATATTTACTAACAGTATAGCCCGGCGTTGCTTTAAAACTAATCCATGGTCCTGGAGCTCAAACTCTTTGGACGTTGGCACGAAAGACTAAAAAACAATAGTTGTTTCCAGTTAAAGCGAAACTGTAGACTGAAAGAAAAATGAATGAATGTAAGTCAAATTTTGATGTCCTGCTATCGATATCAAATAGGTTTTTTCGTCGTAAACTGAATTTTGAAGGCTAAATAAGTCTTCTGAGTAAATGGTATCATGGCTGAGACTAAGAACTACAATTATAGCTACTTAGAGCCAAACACGCAGCAAAAAAGAGCTGAAAAAATGCAGACATACAGGCAGATAAACAGACACACACAAACATCTTGCCTTTTATATATATATTATCGATTTTCTGCACTATTGTAAAAACTGCAACCTTGAAACTTCTGAATATCGTTTCTTATGTCTTTGTCTATGAGTGTATCAAATTTGATTAAAATCGGACTACTCCTTCTATAACCCGATTTTTTCGATTATCGATTTTCGATATTTATCGCGCGTACCTCGATACAAAACCTAGCTAAGAACACTTGCAGACGCTTATAGTACAACTGTGTAAATTTTCAAGAAAATTGGTTCAGCCGTTTCGGAGTCTATAGGTAACGGATACACACACACACAGATACGCACACACAGACAAAGTTCCATTTATAAATAAGTTTAGATTTTCGTATATCACAAGCTCGGAACGACCTCTTAATTACTGTTGTTCCTAGGTCCACCCTGATTCAGAGTGGTAGCACCTGTTAGGGTCCCAGCTATGGGCAAATAGTCAAGCCCCAAATGGGTGTCAAAACACTATGAATATTATGAATATTACCATAACACATTTTTGAAGGAAAATAAAATTACCAGCAACACATTTTTTAATTCAAAACGAGAAGACATAATTACTTTTCTAAAAAAAAAATAATTGAATTTTTTTTTTTTTATCATTTCACCCCGAGCAAGGCGGAAATGCCACAGATGTGCAGGGGGCTACATAACTGTAAAAAGATAAATTAGAAAAGAGTGAGGAGTACTAGCTAGTTAGAAAGGAGCAATACAAAGCTGAGAAAGGAGGTGCGATGACAGATACATAGGTGGAGAGAAAGGGAAGGATATACGGGGGTGGGGAGAGAGCTAGAATCCAGTGGTTAGTAGATGAGTATTGACTTTGCATTTAAATTTCTGGAGGTTGTAGCCGTCAGGAAAGCAAGAATATGGGAGCGAGTTCCACAGGCGGGAAGTGCGAGAGAAGAAGCTGCAGAAGTAGAATTGTCGTCTGCATTTGGCTAACCTGACTGTGAATGGGTGGGACCCAGTTGCCAGTCTGGTTGCACGAGTAAACATCTGTTGAGGAGGCACCAGTGACTTAAGTTCGTTGGAGCAGAAGCCATGAAAGTATTTATAGAACAGACAAAGGGAGGCCACATTTCGACGATGGGGAAGTGGCTGCCGTCGAGCCGCCAGATCAGTACCTATCACATTACAAACTCTCCTTTGGAGCCTGTCATGACCTTAAAACCCCCATCTTTTTGGCATTAAATAACCTACAGAGGTTGATATGCCGTTAAAAAAACTCAAACTCAAACTCGAACGACAAAGTTCTTCAAAACACCGCATATATCATATAAAAGAACTTTTAGAAACGTATAATTTATACCGGACTTTTATTTTAATAACGGATTTCACAGTTGGATTTTAAGGCCTTAAATTAGAGCAGACCAGTTCTCATTTTATAAGTACAATGCACCCTGTACACATACATAATGACACATTTTACGCTTCCGTCCAGTCGTAGTGCATGGACTGAAACACGGGCAGTGTTTGTCGCCCTGTGTGGGCTCAATGTCATTGAACGCTTACTTGTACACAAGCCTAACCCGATACTCTTAGTAAAGTGTTTATCTCGACTGAAGCGTATCTTAAAATTTACAAATCTTCATGTTTTTCGTATCCTTCTTTTGACAACTGTACAAAGATTTACTGAAATGTTTCAGACCACGAGGTTCTGTTGTCTGTTTTCTTGAAATCATTTTTTTCGGACATTACCTCGATGCAAATAAATCCCGAAAGTCTCTTGTTCTATTTCTTTTCTATTTTTATTCGTGTTTGAAGTTTTAAAATATATGGACATTTTTCAAGAAAAGAATGGAAAAAAAAAGAAGCAAACTAGAATCCTGTTTTCATAGGCTGGTGTATTTGCAGGTGCAGGCTGTACATGAGAGAGCTGGAATGGGGTACAAATTTTATGTCTTTTGACCAGATGTCAAATTTAAAGGAAAACCGCAATAAAACTAGTGGATAAAACCTGTTCACAGATCCTGCATTCACGCGCTAAAATAATCAGAATCAATAAATATATACAACTAGCAGTATAGCTCAGCGTTGCTCTGGTGTAATGAAAGCTTTAAAACTAATCCATGATCCTGGAGCTCAGACTCTTTGGACGTTGGCACAAAAGACTAAAAAATCAATAGTTGATTCCAGTTAAAGCGGAACAGTAGAGTGAAAGAAAAATGAATGGATGTAAGTCAAATTTTGATTTCCTGGTATCGATATCAAATTAGTTTTTTTTTTTCGTCGTAAACTGAAATTTGAAGACTAAATAAGTCCTCTGAGTAAATGGTATCATGGCTGAGACTACGAACTACAATTATACCTACTTAGAGCCAAACCCAAAGTAAAAACTAAAATAAAAGGGCTGAAAAGAATACAAACTTACAGGCAGAAAACAGACACACACACAAACATATTGCCTTTGATATATATATATATTATCGATTTTCTGCACTATTGTAAGAACTGCAACCTCGAAACTTCTGAATATCGTTTCTTATGTCTTTGTCTATGAGTCTATCAAATTTGATTAAAATCGGACTACTCCTTCTATAACCCGATTTTTTCGATTATCGATTTTCGATACTTATAGGGGGTACCTCGACACAAAACCTAGCTAAGAAGACTCGCAGACGCTTATAGTATAAATGTGTAAATTTTTAAGAAAATCGGTTCAGCCGTTTCGGAGTCTATAGGTAACGGACACACACACACACACACACACACACACACACACAGACAAAGTTTCATTTATAAATAAGTTTAGATTATTTTGCAAAATTTTACAAGGCAAGGAAGCCAAGATGAACTCGTTCGAATCACCATAAATTTTTTCATTCTTTTATTGATGAAACTGCAATATAGGTAATTATTAAATATTTATAAATTCATTTGATTCACATTATTTGTGCAGCATTAACAAAAGAACCATTCTATTTTCATTTACAATTATTCATTGGCAATAAATACTAAAAAATCGAATGAAATACATCATTTATTTAAAACACTGCGATGGCTTAATAATTATGACCGGTGATGTATGCATATATATATATATACACCCACAGGGTGCGATGGGTAAATTGTCGCTATGTGCCTTGTTAAATTTTGCAAAGTAATAATAACAAAAGAACCATTCTAATATCATTTACAATTATTCACTTGGCAATAAATACTAAAAATAGTATGAAATACATTATTTTTTTTAAAACACCGGCCAGGTCTAATAATTATGGCCGGTAGTGTATATATAAGCAAGTTTCGTTAAAGATGACAGACAAGGTGCTGTGGTTAAGATTTTATAATATATATATATATATATATATATATATATATATATAGGAAAAAAGATTTTTTAGATATAATTAAAAAAATTTTCTCTAAAACAAAATTTTTAAGTATTATTAAAGATAGGTTTACGTTTACAAATATTTTTTAAAAAATCTGTCGCTCTCTGCGTCACGTGATGTAAACAATCTCTCCCCACGAACGCTCTCGCGAAATACATTTCTACTTTAAATTTTAAAATCATTTGTTTCTGATGAAGGACTGAGGACGGTCTGAAATATAAAATATAATAATAGAAATAAACAAATACTGTCTAAAAAATACATTTTTAAAAAATACATTTTTAAACTTAGAACTTTTTAGTAGTTTTTTCTATACATATTAAGACAGTATCCGTGGATCATCACTATGTTATATATATAGTTTTTGATGTGGTTATTTATATTTGTTTTACTTTTTTAGAACATAAATTATATAAAAATATTCTGAATACTATATTTCTCCAAGCTTTTTTGGTTATACTTTTAGTCATGAATTTTATTTTACTTTTAACTGAATGTGTAAATTATTTGTGTATGTATGTTGAGCATAAGAATTGTATTATATACCAAACATGGTGAGCACATTGTGGCCGTGTACATATTTTATATTGTTGAGTGTTGGCCTTTTTTTTTTTATTGATAATGCCTTTTTTATTATATATATATATATATATATATATATATATATATATACACACACACACTACCGGCTATAATTATTAGGCCACCCCGGTGTTTTAAAATACGATGTATTTAAACTATTTTTTAGCATTTATTGCCAAGTGGATAATTGTAAATGAACATAGAATTTTTTTGTTAATATTGCCCACTGACATGTGCATCAAATGGATTTATAAATATTTAATAATTACCTATATTGCAGATTCATCAACGAAAGAATGAAGCAAATTTAGGGCGATTAGGACGAGTTAATCTTTGCTTCCTTGACTTGACTTTTGCAAAGTAATAATAACGAAAGAACCATTCTATTTTCATTTGGCAATAAGTACTAAAAACAGTATGAAATACATCATTTCTTTAAAAAAACATGGGGTGGCCTAGTAATTATGGCCGGTAGTATATATATATATATATATATATATATATATATATATATATATATATATATGATTCGAGCTATAAAATCAGTATTAATTTGTATAAGTTGTTACTGAAGATGAAACGCGTTACTTAGGAGATGTTTTTATAATTTATCATTGGATTACCGACAATATATTCTATCAAACAATTGATATATATATATAAATATTAGTAAAAAAAAAAGGTAAAAATACGTCAGTCATGTTGTAAGAATTACATTATCAGATCGTGTATATGCTTAACGTTTTGATGAATAGTTTAAGCAAAAATGGAATCTGTGTATTACTTTCAGTGGTTACTTCGTATGCATTCCTTTCACGCGAAGAAAATTCACAGAACTAAAAAAATGCCACCCACCAAAGAACTGGCGCCTGATCTCAGTGACGTCACTGGTTTCCGTTCCTCCCATATATGGCAGCCATCTGTAAACACACAACACGTATTACAGATGAAAAGAAAAACAGGAAGATTTCTGATATTTTTTTTCATGAGGTCAACCGAGATAACCTTATATTCCGAATAAATTAACTTTTTCGCATTTGATAAAATGCCGAATATATTAATTACAGCCGATGAAATTAATATTTCTGTTCATACATTTCTGCGTGTAGATAAAAACAAAATAAAGGCGTATCTATGACTAAGATTGATATTAATCTTTAAGCAAAGGTCTGATCGGATTAAAGCAATTAAAAAAGCATTTAATAACATTTCACTTACTCGTATGTAACTTATTTTTAGTTTCTGATGAGATCGGAAACTTAAAGTGAGAAATTGTCTTTATTACAGACCCTTTTGTTCCGGCGCGAATATTCCTTTAGAAGATTATATTCAAATCATTTCGGCCATTATACGAGGGATATCTAAAAAGTTCTAATCTTATCGCAAAAAGAAGAGCAATATTGTTGTGGAAACACACTGCGACTTCTTATAAAACTAGAAAAAATAATTCAAACTTTTTCTGAAAGCAGAATAACATTTTTTTATTACTTCAAAACTCCGAAGAAAATAAAGTGAACCACCAGGAATTGATATACCGTTAAACAAATAAACCAAGCTCCTGGAAGGTGTTTTTGTTTGAGATAGCCAACAAAGCATTCTATAACCTAAGCAAAGTATTAAAAAATAATAAAAATTCATTAAAAACAAAGAATACTCAGCTATTACGACTTGAAACAACAGAAATTTGATTCTATAGAAGGATGCTGAGTATACTATGGTCCGAAAATTGGAAAAACGACGAAGTTTTAGAAAATCCTAGAACCACCTCTTAATTGCTGTTGTTTCTGGGTTCTCCCTGACCCAAGGTGGTAGCACCTGTTAGAGTCCAAGCAATGACCATATACAAAGGTGAGACTGTACAATAAATCTAAAAATAGCAAAAAACGCAGAAGTTTAATACTGCCACCCGGCTGGCTTGCTGCCCCCTGATCCTGAACCTATTTTGATGATGATGACCCGAACCTGAATCA
This sequence comes from Ascarosepion bandense, assembly GCA_037127315.1. Classification (NCBI taxonomy): domain Eukaryota; kingdom Metazoa; phylum Mollusca; class Cephalopoda; order Sepiida; family Sepiidae; genus Ascarosepion; species Ascarosepion bandense. Next base: position 1,170,370 of record JBBBDQ010002154.1, on the reverse strand, counting down.
GGGCTGATGCTGTCGAAACGGCACCAATTATGACGACGCTCTCGGGTCGCTAATCGTGATGATGGCCTCGTCACAGCAGACGTCTATTACGTCTTATTATTCCCTCCCCACTCTGTGTTCTTTGATCTCAGGAAAGTCACGTTGAAAACCCGGTAGCCGTTTCTCTACCACCTCAAACCAGATCGGACACACGTGTACAGTTGTTTTGATAAAATTAACACGGCACCAAAACAAATAAATAAATAAATGAATAAATTCGAAGACGCCTGGATGAGTTACGGAAAAAAGTCTTTACATATATAAAAACACTGTGTTCTTTGATCTCAGGAAAGTCACTTTGAAAACCCGGTAGCCGTTCTCTACCACCTCAAACCAGACCGGACACACATGTACACTTGTTTTGATAAAATTAACACGGCCACCAAAAAATAAATAAATAAATGAATAAATTCGAAGACGCCTGGATGAGTTACAGAAATAGTCTTTATATATATTATAATTAACAAGAAAAGTAGATTGTACAATCGTCGAATTCAATGTTCACAACGGAGCGAAAGATTCGTTTAGAATAATCAGAGCTTTCAATTTTCTCAATTACTTTTAAAACAAAAATTTTTTTCAGGGCTCTTTTTCGAAGTTTTACGGAAATAGACGAAGTGGGGCGAATGGTAGCGACGGCGGTAGTGGGTTCGTCTTGTCTCTTTCGCTCGGCAGCTCTGAAACTTAACTTGGCTCTTTCTGTTTCTATACATCTTCAGCTAGAACTCTATCGGAGGCGCATTATCCGACTTTAACTCTTTTAAGTTAATTGGCGGCAGGCTTTTCTATGTTTCTTTATATCTTCAGCCATGAGTTCTATGGAAGGCGACCAGTCTCTGTCTCTCGGCTGGCACCCAATCGGCATGGCTCCTGGTTACATCTCGACTGCAACTAACTCCAACTAACTACTGATTTTTCTACTCGGGGTCCCGATGTTTATACTTGCCCTCAAATCTCTTTAGGGATGCTGAGAGACCCAGAGTATCTTTATATAAATCAGATATTTGACCAATGAAATTACTTCCACCTACACATTATAGTATAACGAATGAGGCAACAACACCTCATCTGACGTATTTTTCTCTTTGTCTTCTTCTTAATTCAACTGATTTTAGGTTTTCAAATTTTCAAATCCTTTCCCAGCAAATGTGTGAACTAAGGATCTAACCTTACCCTAACCCCATCAAAAGTCCTGACAGCCTTGTTTTGACTATTTTTATTTTTCACTCTATTGGCCAAAAAATTCGCTTTTGAATAACGATGGGAAAATATATTTACTTTTCTCCTCTATTTCCACATAGTTTTTTCTATTTTCCGGATTTTACAAGCATCGGAGTAGTAAAATATGACTAATCAGCGCTCATATCGCGATTTACAATAAACTGCAAAATCAACAACACCACTAATCATAATTTCTTTCGCTCCGTCGTATTAAACTAAGAAATACATTTTTTTTCATATGTAGAAATAGGGTTGTAGGAGCACTAATAAAGTATCTGTAAATAAATGTATGAGACCCAAAGAAATATATGAGGTACTATGTGCCGAGGACTTTCATTCCAATGCAACTGTGAAGAAGTTGACTAGGGAATTCAAACGAAGCAAAACCAACCCAGATAACCCAAGTCGTCCAAAAATCCTAACCACTGATGAACACATTGATTTCATTCACCGGAGGGTTTTGGATGACAGACGTCATACTATCAAGCAGATAGCTAAATCAATCTGCATTCGTTCTGGTTCGAGCCATATTGTTTTAACTGAGATCTTAGGGATGGGCAAGTTGTATGCACGATGGGTCTCAAGAATGCTGAAAAAGGTTGACATTTTCAGGACAGCTTCCAATCTGACCCTGGGAATTCTAGGTTAGTAACTCAAGACAAAACCTAGATTCCCTACTTCGAAATTGAATCAAACATTCAAAGCAAAAATGGAAACACTCTAGTTCTAAACTTGTGAAGTTTAAGCAGACAGCGTCTATTAGCAAGTTGACTGCTTGAATGATTTTTTTTTTAGATACTGAAAGATTAATCATGATATATTACCTGAAAAAGGAGAAAATATTAATGGCCAGTACGATGTTTCGTAATTAAAACAACTGAAGAAAGAATTCAAGTTAAAACGCGTAGGGAATCTGAAGGCATGTATGCTCTTGCTCCCGGATAAAGACCCCGTTCATATTGTTCACGGTGCAGTAATTAAAGCAACCAACTGTGTCTTTGAATTGCTACCCTATTCTCCTTATTCACCATACTTACACTACCGACCATAATTATTAGGCCAGTCCAGTTTTTTTTAAAATAAATTATGTATTTCATACTATTTTTAGTATTTATTGTGAAGTGGATAATTCTAAATGAAAATAGAATGGTTCTTTTGTTATTATTACTTTGCAAAATCTAACAAGGTAAATAGCGACAATTCACCCATCGCACCCTGTAGATTTGCTATATATATATATATATATACACTACCGACCATAATTATTAGGCCACTCCAGTTTTTTAAAAATAAATTATGTATTTCATACTATTTTTAGTATTTATTGTGAAGTGGATAATTCTCAATGAAAATAGAATGGTTCTTTTGTTATTATTACTTTGCAAAATCTAACAAGGCAAATAGCGACAATTCACCCATCGCACCCTGTAGATTTGCTATATATATATATATATATACACTACCGACCATAATTATTAGGCCACTCCAGTTTTTTAAAAATAAATTATGTATTTCATACTATTTTTAGTATTTATTGTGAAGTGGATAATTCTAAATGAAAATAGAATGGTTCTTTTGTTATTATTACTTTGCAAAATCTTACAAGGCAAATAGCGACAATTCACCCATCGCACCCTGTAGATTTTCTATATATATATATATATATGTATACACTACCGACCATAATTATTAGGCCACTCCAGTTTTTTAAAAATAAATTATGTATTTCATACTATTTTTAGTATTTATTGTGAAGTGGATAATTCTAAATGAAAATAGAATGGTTCTTTTCTTCAGACTTCACAATAACATGTGCCTCAAATAAACTATTTTGGTGTCCAGTTTTTGTGCTCCCTTCCCCATGCTAGTCTCTTCTTATTGGCTGGCCGAAGCAAAGGCTTCCTGGCTGCCTTGTAACATTTTTCAAAGTAATAAAAACAAAAGAACCATTCTATTTTCATCTAGAATTATTCACTTGGCAAAAGATACTAAAGATAGTATGAAATACACCATTTTCTTTTTAAACTAGGGTAGCCTAATAATTATGTCCGGTAGTATATATATATATATATATATATATATATATATATAGCAAATATACAGGGTGCGATGTGTGACCTAATTTTTATGGTCGGTAATGTAGCTTCTTGTTTCTTAAAATGAATTTCGACCTGCGTGGTTGCCATTTTGGAAACAATAATGAGATCATATGTGATGTGGTAGAGTTTTTAGAGGACCAAGACACCACCTTGACTCCATGATGGGATTGCAATGCTTAAACATCGTTGGACCAAATGCGTTGATGTCAACGAGAATTATATTGAAGAATACTGAAAATCGGTTTTGTTTCTACAAATCTGTCTGGATAAGGCTTAGAAGTGTTTGAACGACTCTCACACTGAAGGAAACAATACCCGATTAGAGTAAATGGTATTAAGTCGGAAATCTTAATCGGCGTGTCTAGTTAAAATTCTTACCTCCTTAGTTGCATTCATTTCCGTACTACTGACCTTGGGGAAAATAAACCCATCTCTTAACTGTTCAGCTATTGTTAAAATAGCATACTAGACCGGAATTTCAAACCTTGGGTAGTAACTCATCTAAAAGAAGGAAAATTTTGTATTACTAACTATAAAGAAGGTAGTGCAAAACCCTTTCCTCTTATATTCCAAGGATTAAAAGCAATTCACAGATAATAAAAAATGATTAACCCTCTAGGGCCATTCGTATCATATTTGATACAGTATGAAAACAAGCCTTGAAAGAAATATTTTCCTGAAAAATTTTTTAAGAGAAATATTTTATAAATTTCAAATGAAAGCAGTACTGACTGCTTAGTCAATGAATACCAAATGTTTCCTTATAGGGAAATACCAAATGTTTCCTTATAGGGAAATACTGTATCAAATATGATACGAATGGCCCTAGAGGGTTAAGTTCAGAATCATGAACACTTATTCGTTGCAGTACATTGAATTAAAAAAAATCTTTAATATTTAGGCGTTCATGGCTCTCCATAACCCGCTGCCTTTTTTAGATCTTAGTAAGGTTTGCTAATTTTTTCCCTCCTAAACTCTGTTCTGCCAACAATTTGCATGAGTTAAGTAAAATGTTAGCTGTTTTCCTGTCCTTTCTCTTGCCTTCATTTCCAGTGACATTCCTCAAGCACTTTTCTTATTATTAAATCTCCACTTTCTCTTTCCGATACCAATTAAAAATGAGCTTTTTCCCCTCAAAACATCCCCGTTACTCTCATGTTATGTCTATGGTATTCTAATCATGCTTCTTTAAAAAAATTTCCATTGCCTTAAGTTGCTTCTTCATCTTTGTGGATATTTCCCAGCTATCGGCAATATATATCCCACAAGCTCTATTTCCTCTTTACGTTTGCTAGAATTTTCAATTTTCTCTTTCTAATACCAAGTATTAATGTCTGTTTTGTTTCCATTTTCATTAAAATATTCTTGTTGCTTACATGATCTGACCATGGTATTCTTGGCATATATTTATGGAAAAGGATTCTTTGTTCTAAATCTCTTATCGTCTTCATCAGAGGTGATTATCTAGCATTCATTGCCATATTGGAAGGACGATAAAGATAATTCCTAATGTGCGAAAACACTTCCGTGTACGAATTCGTGGTCAGCGCATTGGAGTTAGTCTGAAAACACACTCTGTTAGCAAAGTTAATATTAGGTTGTCCCAAAAGTTCGTAAACATTTGCAAAAAATTGAAATTTTATTCGCCAAGTAATCTAAAGTTACCAGAAAGCACTTGCGAAAAATTTAAATTTTACTCGCAACAACAACAAACATGATTGCTGAAAAAAAAGACCATCATTTCCCAAGACTTTCTGCCATCGATCTGCAAGCTTTCGGATCTGGTCATATTACCATTCAGCCGGCTTCGAATCATCTAAGAATTCGAATCGGCGGCCCTTCAGAAAGTGTTGCATTGAACGGAAAAGACTGTAATCTGATGGAGTACAGTCAGGACTGTAAGCTGGATGTGGCAGAACCTCACCGCCGTCCAGATCTTCAAACTTGTCTTTGTTCTTCCTGGCGGTGTGTGGCTTGGCATTGTCCTGCTGCATCAAAGCGCGCTTTTGGTTGATCAGAGCCGTGTACATTTGCTTCAACTTTTCGTAGACCCGCTCATGTTGCTGACAGTAAAGTTCGGCACTGATGGCACGACCATTCGGAACCAACTCAAAATGCACGATTCCTTCAAAGTTCCACCAAACGCACAACATGACTTTCTTGCCGAATCGATCTTGTTTTGGAACCGACGGTGTCTCTTGTCCTTTCTGAATCCATCGCTTGTCTCGATTGTGCTGGACCAGAGAGACCCATTTCGCAAGTGTTTACGAACTTTTGGGACAGCCTAATAAATTAAATAACTTACCCCAGATAGCAAAGTTAATCGATAAAAGAATCTATTATATATTTAGAAATTAATCCTAAACATTGCAAAGGGTGTGCAAATCACTTCACTATATTCCCTAGTAAAGAAATTTTTTGTTAGTTTTTTTCTAGGCATGGAATCCCATCAATGAGTCTATCGGAATCATTTTCAATCGAGCTGAGAGCTACAACTGCAATTGGAATTACTGATGTCCTTTTTTAAAATTTATGTTTCAAGATCCTAGTATTTTGATAGTTTTTGAAGGTCCTCACAAATACATTACAATCTGCACGGACTGCCATGTCATTAAGAAAACCCTTTCTGTTATTGTGGGCTTTGATCCCAATCTTTATAAAATATGGAATTGTTGATGGGCTACATTTCTGAGATTTCCTCTTCAAGATCCTTGTATTTCGATAGATTTTTAAGGTATACTTAGATATATTGCAAACTACACTCTGTTATTGGGGTCTCTGATTACAATGTCTGGGCGATCAGCTCGAATTGTTCTGTCTGTGTGTATTGTAAAGGCATGTAAAATTTGTTATAGATAATATGTCTATAACCGGGATTGGGTGATGTTCATATCAATTTCATGCATTTTCCATCCCGTAAACGTTACAGATTTTCCAGTGCAGATATTAACAGATTATTATTATTATTATTATGTCATTTTTCATTATAAATCGATTTCTGCTATGGTCGCACTACCTACCAAGTCTACAAGAAGACCTAAGGCAGGTGGTGGTGTTTTGTTATGTCTCCATTTCATGTTTTTTCATATCTCTCTAACATCCCTAGTGTTACATAGTTCTTCTTAGTGTGTGGGCTGTAATTAAAAAGACTATTTTTTGTATATCTCTTAAGCTGGGGTTTCCAAGGATTCTTTCAATGAGTTTTTTGTTCCATTTTTTTATCATTCCAAGTGCACCCTCTATCACTGGTACGATAGTTGTTTTCAATTTTCACATTTTTCTATTTGAGCTTTCAGGTTTTTATATTTTGACAGTTTTTCGAATTCCTTGGTTGCTATGTTACAATCCGCTAGACAAGCCATATCAATTAATAAGCAAGTTTTTTTTTTTTAGTTTTTAACAATAATGTCCGGGCTATTTGCTTCAATTTTTCTTTCTGTATAGATGGTGTAATCTCATAGAATGCTGACATCTTCTATTTCTGTAACCGGTGTTAGGTGATGTTCATACGAATGTTTGTTTACATATTTTCCATAGTGTTTGCACATTGTCAAGTGTAAAGATTGCCCCACTCTATCGTGACGATTTTTATATTCATTTGGGGCAAGTACAGAACATCCTGACATTAGATGGTCTATTGTTTTTTGGTATTTATGACAGAACCTACATTTTAGATCCACATTATTATATATAATAATTACCTGAAAGTTCTTAGTGAAAAGACTTTGGTCTTGCGCAGCAAGAATAAAGCCTTCAGTTTCAGAAATTAATCCAGATGCACGTAACCATCGATGAGTATTGACTTTATCAACATTGAGTTTATTAGCACGTTCTGGATATTGGCCATGCAGATGTTTGTATTGCCAGCGTTGTTTCATCTGTTCAAGAGCTTTACCCTTGGCTTTCTTTTTCATATTTTTGTGTTGTAATAGTTGGTTCTTGGCTTCTGTTTTGCTTTTCTACAGAATCTACTAAATATAAATCTTGTTCGTATTTACTGCCTTATTTCATTATTGAATATTTTTTCTTTCTGTTTTCATTTTGTTTCACTATTTGTATCATCCAGTTCTTTGTTGTTTCTATGTATGTTAGTAAGCTAATATTTGTTGTCTTGTATGACAATTCCAGCTGAATAAGACCTCTACCTACTTCTTTACGGGTCATATATAGAAGGTCTACATCAGCCTTTGGATGATGCATCTTATGTTTAGAAAGTGGCTTTCTTGTCTTATAATCCATTCGTCTTAAGTTGTTTAGAGTCCAATTCAGGACATTGAAGCTATATCGGACCACTGGGATGGCAAGGTTATTAATGGCCATAATTCTGTTCCGGTGTTTTTGTTGTTATTGTTTTTGTTGTTCTTATTTCTATCAGTTTTTTTTATCGTTTCACCCCAAGCAAGGCATTCCACTGCCACTATTGCGATTGGGGCTACATAGGGGAAGGTAAATAGAAAGAGTGGTTAGATATAGGAAATGTCAGAAGGGGGTGATAGGTAGTTGGGAGGATGGGAAGAGTGTTTGAAAGAATGGAAGCGAGTTAGTTTGTTAGGAGGTGTCTATTGACCTTATATTTAAACTCCTGGAGATTGTAGCCGTCGGGGAAGCAGTCATGTGAAAGGGAATTCCACAGTCGGGATGTACGAGAAAAGAAACTGTTGGAGTAGAAGTTACGGTTTTGTCTCATTTTCTTTTTACAATCTCCGTTCTTAATGATCTTATACTTACATCTGTGAATATCTTCCAGAAAAGTGTTCGAGGCCATTAAAAATGCTGAAATAGTTCAAATTCTTAATCCTCATAAACTATACTCAGACAGGCAGTTTGGCTTCCGCTTTGACAGGTCTACTGCCGAAATGCTAACGACCATATATTGAGCACTTTATCCTATAAATATAGCAAACCTTAAAAATATACTTCATCGCATATATATATATATATATATATATATATATATATATTAGTCCTCCACATAAAAGCCTGTTTCGCTGTATCACAGCTCATCATTGAGGCTAGACAGATATACTTGCTTCTGGCCGGGATCGAAAGTCGACCGATTTGGTGTTAGTCGGAGTCGCTACTCCCTAAGCCATAGGCGCATGGAACCAGAGAAAGGAAATTTTAACGCGTTGTATATAAGCAGCGTATACACACGCCAGTCACCAAAAGAACTCAATTCACTTCTGAATAGTAACATATATATCGCAGAATTGGAAACTTTTTAAAAATTTTCTTCTTTATCGAGCTCAATCGTAATGAGAGCATATATATATATATATTAGCTATCCACATTCAAGCCTGTTTCGCTGCATCACAGCTCATCAGTGTGACTAGACACATCCACTTGCTCCTGGCCGGGATATTAAAAGCACTCAAGTCCATAACCGAAACAGCAGAAAGAACAGCTAATTGGTTATGGATCAAAAGAGAGAGTGCCTGGATTCCAAATTGTTAGCTAAAATTCCCTGAAATTCTGCGTCTAAATTAATGTTTCGGACGAGCTCATGTGCGGTTCGCCTCTAAATGGAAAGTGGCTCTGACTGTCGCCAATCGGAAGCATTTGCAGGGTTTCGTACCGGGCCTAAACGTAATTTTCCAGTGTCTGAAAGCGCTTATCGAGGGTGGGCCGGAGGCTGATCATCTCTGGTCGGGTCGGCGCGATGAGGGGGGTATGATATTGAAAGACCCGAAACCCCCTAGTGATCCTCGCGATGACATCACAGACGACACTCTCTAGCGGCCCCATTACGGTGCGTATGTTTGAAATATATATATATATATATATATATATATATATAGTAAGTCTGTCTGCGGATGACTATATATATATATATATATATATAGTCATCCGCAGACAGACTTGTTTCGCTGTATCACAGCTCATCAGTACGGTTAGACTCCGATTGCTTTTAACCCATGATTGAAATCCGACCGAATTGGCGTCAGTCGGCGATTCTACCTCTGAGCTACGGGCACTCGGTAGAAAGAGGCAGACTTTTTAGCGTGTATATTATCATTATACACGCCCAATAGCTGAGAGTGTTCTAATTCATTGCTGAATGAACGATGCGTAGATGCTAGAGTAGCTACTGTTTTCAAAGTCTACCATTCTTCCAGAGTGCTCAAATAGTGTGTGAGAGCGTATATATATATATACTAACGTCTACACTGCGTTGCAACCTTCAGTTTCATGCTTAAATCAAGTTTTCAGGCCTTATGTATTATGTGGTAATTCGAATATTATATATGCTAGTCGTTATGACATTATGAGTAACAAATTTAGTTATTTTCGGTTTATAGTGTTATTCTAACGTCAATCTGATTTCGTGTGTGTGTGTGTGTGTGTGTGCGTGTGTGTGTGTGTGTGTGTGTGTATGCGCGTGTGTGTATGTATTTAACAGACACTTGCCTCACGATCTTCTGACCTCATCAATTTAACTTCCTTTCAACACAATTTTTCTAAAGTTTAAACCTAATTTATAGTTATTTTTACTGTTGGCGATTTACTTTTGAAAGTGATAAAGAATACAATGACCTCGTCCCAACCGGACGATTAACAACGATCCACCTGAGTTTTATTTCATTTGAATTAGCATACCAATGCACATTTTCTATCCACACCCCCTCCTTCCCATGACGTTGTAACTTTACTCGTTTTCTCATTTCCTTTCAGCGTGTCACACTTGTGCATATAAAATGTGTGTGCTTTTTTTTTTATTCTAATCCCGTCTTTTCATTTTTATCACTGAGCCGTAAAAATATTTTTAAATCATTCACTGGACTCTTATTATGTGATATCTGTCCTCTTATCTTGATAATTTCCCCAAAGATAAAGGAAAAACGCTATGCAACAGAAATGAGGTTATACAGAAGGAAACGAAAGGAAGTTTATGGGACACGCCATGAGGAAGGAGGGCTTGGAGAATCTGATACTCACAGGTCGGGCAGTAAAAAGACGAACAAGAGAAAACAACACGTAACATACTTGATAGGCCTAAAGAAATTGATGGTAGAGAAGGGTTTGGCAGAATTAACAGTATAAAATATATTAAACGCAAAAAGGGAAAGAGGTGGAGAGCCATGATTGCCTACATCCAGAGGAACACGTTACACAAAAGAAGTAAAACATTTTAATTGCAACGGATGTGTGGGCAATACAGTTACGGAATAAGTAACGCTCTTTTTTTTTTTTTTACTTATTGGCGAAGACATCAGTCCAAAGATTTTTACGCTGAGGGAATACGGAAGCTTGTGCACAGGAAAAGCATGTGACACTGCTGGGAGAATAAGCTGAAAAAAAGTAAGCTTCTGTCTGTATTAGAAGTTCTTAAACCGAAACATTCAGCTTATTTATTGAATGACCCTCGTAGAAGATCTTATACCGAAACATTCACCTTATTTATTGAATGACCCATGTAGAAGTCCTCATACTGAAACATTCACCTTATTCATTGAATGACCCTCGTAGAAATTCTTATACCGAAACATTCACCTTATTTATTGGATGACCCACGTAGAAGTCCTTATACCGAAAAATTCACCATATTTATTGAATGACCCTCGTAGAAGTTCTTATACCGAAACATTCAACTTATTTATTGAATGAACTTCGTAGAAGTTCTTATACCGAAAAATTCACCTTATTTATTGAATGACCCTCGTAGAGGTCTTTATACCGAAAAATTCAACTTATTTATTGAATGACCCTCGTAGAAGTCCTTATACCGAAACATTCACCTTATTTATTGGATGACCCACGTAGAAGTCCTTATACCGAAAAATTCACCATATTTATTGAATGACCCTCGTAGAAGTCCATATACCGAAAAATCCAACTTATTTATTGAATGACCCTCGTAGAAGTTCTTATACCGAAACATTCAACTTATTTATTGAATGAACTTCGTAGAAGTTCTTATACCGAAAAATTCACCTTATTTATTGAATGACCCTCGTATGTATGTTGAAAAATCATTTAACACTCTTCTTCTTCTTCTTCTTCTTCTATGTGTTGTGTCTCTTCAGGACGTAGGTGATCATAAACTTTCACGTCTCCCTATCCTTGGTAGCTCTTAGCACGCTTTCTCATGTTACCCCACCCAAACCCCATTTTGCCGTCCACCTACTGAGGCTCTTCAGATATGTTATCCGCTGCTTCCGCTGTCTCTCTTTCCCCCTATCTGACCTGTGAGTATCAAATTCAAGCCTTCCTTCCTCATCACATGTTCCAGGACCTTCAGCTGTCTTTTTCTGATGCTCAGTATTAATTTCCTGTACGTTTCCATCCTTTCCAAAACCTCAACATTGCTCACCTGCTCGATCCATGATATCCACATCATCCTTTCGTACAACCACATATCAGTTGCTTGAATTTTTCCATCTTTGATGATATTGTCCATCATTCACTGCCATATTAAAGAACACACATCACATAACTATCCAGTACTTTTTCGTTTCTAGCGAAAATTTCCTGCTTTTTGATATTCTATTCAGCTTCTGTAATATGTCCTTGGTCATTCTAATTTGCGGTCGAATCTCAGTGTCGCATTTTCCGTCTTCCGTTAAAACACTTTTCAAGTAGATAATTTTTTCTACTTGCTTGATTTCAGTATCCAAACCTGTAATTGGCATTTGGGGCTCCTCCGTTTGCTGATTACCATACATTCAGTTTTCTTGTAGTTCATTTGTCGTCCTTTCTTTTGACTTTATTCATCTATCTTTTATTAGAAGTCTTGCTGTCCTTTCTTTCGACTTTATTCATCTATCTTTTTTTACAGGTCTTGTTGACCTTTCTTTCGACTTTATTCATCTATCTTTTTTTAGAGGTCTTGTTGTCCTTTCTTTTGACTTTATTCATCTGTCGTTTTTTAGAGGTCTTGTAGTCCTTTCTTTCGACTTTATTCATCTATCTTTTTTAGAGGTGTTGTTGTCATTTCTTTCGACTTTATTCATCTATCTTTTTTAGAAGTCTTGTTGTCCTTTCTTTTGACTTTATTCATCTATCTTTTTTTAGAGGTCTTGTAGTCCTTTCTTTCGACTTTATTCATCTATGTTTTTTTAGAGGTCTTGTTGTCCTTTCTTTAGATTTTATTCATCTATCTTTTTTAGAGGTCTTGTTGTCCTTTCTTTCGACTTTATTCACCTATCTTTTTTCAGAGGTCTTGTTGTCCTTTCTTTCGACTTTATTCATCTATCTTTTTTTAGAGGTCTTGTTGTCCTTTCTTTTGACTTTATTCATCTACCTTTTTTCAGAGGTCTTCTTGTCCTTTCTTTTGACATTATTCATCTATCTTTTTTTAGAGGTCTTGTTGTCCTTTCTTTCGATATTATTCATCTATCTTTTTTATAGGTCTTGTAGTCCTTTCTTTCGACTTTATTCATCTATCTTTTTTAGAGGTCTTGTAGTGCTTTCTTTCGACTTTATTCATCTATCTTTTTTAGAGGTTTTGTTGTCCTTTCTTTCGACTTTATTCATCTCTCTTTTTTAGAGGTCTTGTTGTCCTTTCTTTTGACTTTATGCATCTATCTTTTTTCAGAGGTCTTGTTGTCCTTTCTTTCAACTTTATTCATCTATCTTTTTTTAGAGGTCTTGTAGTCCTGTCTTTCGACTTTATTCATCTATCTTTTTTAGAGGTCTTGTTGTCCTTTCTTTCGAATTTATTCATCTCTTTTTTAGAGGTCTTGTTGTCCTTTCTTTTGACTTTATTCATCTATCTTTTTTCAGAGGTCTTGTTGTCCTTTCTTTAACTTTATTCATCTATCTTTTTTTAGAGTCTTTTTTGTCCTTTCTTTCGACTTTATTCATCTATCTTTTTTAGAGGTCTTGTTGTCCTTTCTTTCGACTTTATTCATCTATCTTTTTTTTAGAGGTCTTGTTTTCCTTTCTTTTGACTTTATTCATCTATCTTTTTTCAGAGGACTTGTTGTCCTTTCTTTCAACTTTATTCATCTATCTTTTTTAGAGGTCTTGTTGTCCTTTCTTTCGACTTTATTCATTTATCTTTTTTAGAGGTCTTGTTGTCCTTTCTTTCGACTTTATTCATCTATCTTTTTTTAGAGGTCTCGTCGTCCTTTCTTTCGTCTTTATTCATCTATCTTTTTTCAGAGGTCTTGTTGTCCTTTCTTTCGACTTTATTCATCTATCTTTTTTAGAGGTCTTGTTGTCTTTTCTTTCGACTTTATTCATCTATCTTTTTTTAGGAATGCTTGTCGTCCTTTCTTTCGACTTTATTCATCTATCTTTTTTAGAGGTCTTGTTGTCCTTTCTTTCGACTTCATTCATCTATCTTTTTGTAGAGGTCTTGTCCGTTCTTTCGACTTTATTCGGCTATCGTTTTTTAGAGGTCTTGTTGTCCTTTCTTTCGACTTTTTATTCATCTATCTTTTTGTAGAGGTCTTGTTGTCCTTTCTTTCGACTTTATTCATCTATCTTTTTTAGAGGTCTTGTTGTCCTTTCTTTTGACTTTATTCATCTGTCGTTTAGAGTCTTGTAGTCCTTTCTTTCGAATTTATTCATCTATCTTTTTTAGAGGTCTTGTTCTCATTTCTTTCGACTTTATTCATCTATCTTTTTTAGAAGTCTTGTTGTCCTTTCTTTTGACTTTATTCATCTATCTTTTTAGAGGTCTTGTAGTCCTTTCTTTCGACTTTATTCATCTATGTTTTTTTAGAGGTCTTGTTGTCCTTTCTTTAGATTTTATTCATCTATCTTTTTTTAGAGGTCTTGTTGCCCTTTCTTTCGACTTTATTCATCTATCTTTTTTTCAGAGGTCTTGTTGTCCTTTCTTTCGATATTATTCATCTATCTTTTTTATAGGTCTTGTAGTCCTTTCTTTCGACTTTATCCATCTATCTTTTTTTAGAGGTCTTGTAGTGCTTTCTTTCGACTTTATTCATCTATCTTTTTTCAGAGGTCTTGTTGTCCTTTCTTTCAACTTTATTCATCTATCTTTTTTTAGAGTCTTGTTGTCCTTTCTTTCGACTTTATTCATTTATCTTTTTTTAGAGGTCTTGTTGTCCTTTCTTTCGACTTTATTCATCTATCTTTTTTTAGAGGTCTCGTCGTCCTTTCTTTCGTCTTTATTCATCTATCTTTTTTCAGAGGTCTTGTTGTCCTTTCTTTCGACTTTATTCATCTATCTTTTTTAGAGGTCTTGTTGTCTTTTCTTTCGACTTTATTCATCTATCTTTTTTTAGAGGTCTTGTCGTCCTTTCTTTCGACTTTATTCATCTATCTTTTTTAGAGGTCTTGTTGTCCTTTCTTTCGACTTCATTCATCTATCTTTTTGTAGAGGTCTTGTCCGTTCTTTCGACTTTATTCGGCTATCGTTTTTTAGAGGTCTTGTTGTCCTTTCTTTCGACTTTATTCATCTATCTTTTTGTAGAGGTCTTGTTGTCCTTTCTTTCGACTTTATTCATCTATCTTTTTTAGAGGTCTTGTTGTCCTTTCTTTTGACTTTATTCATCTGTCGTTTTTTAGAGGTCTTGTAGTCCTTTCTTTCGAATTTATTCATCTATCTTTTTTAGAGGTCTTGTTCTCATTTCTTTCGACTTTATTCATCTATCTTTTTTAGAAGTCTTGTTGTCCTTTCTTTTGACTTTATTCATCTATCTTTTTTAGAGGTCTTGTAGTCCTTTCTTTCGACTTTATTCATCTATGTTTTTTAGAGGTCTTGTTGTCTTTTCTTTAGATTTTATTCATCTATCTTTTTTAGAGGTCTTGTTGCCCTTTCTTTCGACTTTATTCATCTATCTTTTTTCAGAGGTCTTGTTGTCCTTTCTTTCGACTTTATTCATCTATCTTTTTTTAGAGGTCTTGTTGTCCTTTCTTTCATTATTATTCATCTATCTTTTTTATAGGTCTTGTAGTCCTTTCTTTCGACTTTACCCATCTATCTTTTTTTAGAGGTCTTGTAGTGCTTTCTTTCGACTTTATTCATCTATCTTTTTTAGAGGTCTTGTTGTCCTTTCTTTCGACTTTATTCGTCTCTCTTTTTTAGAGGTCTTGTTGTCCTTTCTTTTGACTTTATGCATCTATCTTTTTTCAGAGGTCTTGTTATCCTTTCTTTCGACTTTATTCATGTATCTTTTTTCAGAGGTCTTGTTGTCCTTTCTTTCAACTTTATTTATCTATCTTTTTTTAGAGGTCTTGTAGTCCTGTCTTTCGACTTTATTCATCTATCTTTTTTAGAGGTCTTGTTGTCCTTTCTTTCGACTTTATTCATCTCTCTTTTTTAGAGGTCTTGTTGTCCTTTCTTTTGACTTTATTCATCTATCTTTTTTCAAAGGTCTTGTTGTCCTTTCTTTTAACTTTATTCATCTATCTTTTTTTAGAGGTCTTGTTGTCCTTTCTTTCGACTTTATTCATCTATATTTTTGTAGAGGTCTTGTTGTCCTTTCTTTCGACTTTATTCATCTATCTTTTTTAGAGGTCTTGTTTTCCTTTCTTTTGACTTTCTTCATCTATCTTTTTTCAGAGGTCTTGTTGTCCTTTCTTTCAACTTTATTCATCTATCTTTTTTATAGGTCTTGTAGTCCTTTCTTTCGACTTTATTCATCTATCTTTTTTTAGAGGTCTTGTTGTCCTTTCTTTCGACTTTATTCATCTATCTTTTTTTAGACGTCTTGTTGTCCTTTCTTTCGACTTTATTCATTTATCTTTTTTTAGAGGTCTTGTTGTCCTTTCTTTCGACTTTATTCATTTATCTTTTTTTAGAGGTTTTGTTGTCCTTTCTTTCGACTTTATACACCTATCTTTTTTTAGAGGTCTCGTCGTCCTTTCTTTCGTCTTTATTGATCTATCTTTTTCCAGAGGTCTTGTTGTCCTTTCTTTCGACTTTATTCATCTATCTTTTTTAGAGGTCTTGTTGTCCTTTCTTTCGACTTTATTCATCTATCTTTTTTTAGAGGTCTTGTCGTCCTTTCTTTCGACTTTATTCATCTATCTTTTTTATAGGTCTTGTAGTCCTTTCTTTCGACTTTATTCATCTATCTTTTTTTAGAGGTCTTGTTGTCCTTTCTTTCGACTTTATTCATCTATCTTTTTTTAGAGGTCTTGTTGTCCTTTCTTTCGACTTTATTCATCTATCTTTTTTAGAGGTCTTGTTGTCCTTTCTTTTGACTTTATTCATCTATCTTTTTTCAGAGGTCTTGTTGTCCTTTCTTTCGACTTCATTCATCTATCTTTTTTTAGAGGTCTTGTTGTCATTTCTTTCGACTTCATTCATTTATCTTTTTTTAGAGGTCTTGTTGTCCTTTCTTTCGACTTTATTCATCTATCTTTTTTTAGAGGTCTTGTCGTCCTTTCTTTCGTCTTTATTCATCTATCTTTTTTCAGAGGTCTTGTTGTCCTTTCTTTCGACTTTATTCATCTATCTTTTTTTAGAGGTCTTGTGGTCCTTTCTTTCGACTTTATTCATCTATCTTTTTTTAGAGGTCTTGTCGTCCTTTCTTTCGACTTTATTCATCTATCATTTTTAGAGGTCTTGTTGTCCTTTCTTTCGACTTTATTCATCTATCTTTCTTTAGAGGTCTTGTCCTTTCTTTCGACTTTATTCGTCTATCGTTTTTTAGAGGTCTTGTTGTCCTTTCTTTCGACTTTATTCATCTATCTTTTTTTAGAGATCTTGTCGTCCTTTCTTTCGACTTTTTTCATGTATCTTTTTTTAGAGGTCTTGTCGTCCTTTCTTTCGACTTTATTCATCTATCTTTTTTTAGAGGTCTTGTCGTCCTTTCTTTCGACTTTATTCATCTATCTTTTTTTAGAGGTCTTGTCCTTTCTTTCGACTTTATTCGTCTATCGTTTTTTAGAGGTCTTGTTGTCCTTTCTTTCGACTTTATTCATCTATCTTTTTTAGAGGTCTTGTTGTCCTTTCTTTCGACTTTTTTCATGTATCTTTTTTTAGAGGTCTTGTTATCCTTTCTTTCGACTTTATTCATGTATCTTTTTTTAGAGGTCTTGTTATCCTTTCTTTCGACTTTATTCATGTATCTTTTTTTAGAGGTCTTGTTGTCCTTTCTTTCGACTTTATTCATCTATCTTTTTTTAGAGGTCTTGTCGTCCTTTCTTTCGACTTTATTCTTCTATCTTTTTTTAGAGGTCTTGTTATCCTTTCTTTCGACTTTATTCATCTATCTTTTTTTAGAGGTCTTGTTATCCTTTCTTTCGACTTTATTCATGTATCTTTTTAGAGGTCTTGTTGTCCTTTCTTTCGACTTTATTCATCTATCTTTTTGTAGAGGTCTTGTTGTCCTTTCTTTCGACTTTTTTCATCTATCTTTTTTTAGAGGTCTTGTTGTCCTTTCTTTTGACTTTATTCATCTATCTTTTTTCAGAGGTCTTGTTGTCCTTTCTTTCAACTTCATTCATCTATCTTTTTTTAGAGGTCTTGTTGTCCTTTCTTTCGACTTTATTCATCTATCTTTTTTTAGAGATCTTGTCGTCCTTTCTTTCGACTTTTTTCATGTATCTTTTTTTAGAGGTCTTGTCGTCCTTTCTTTCGACTTTATTCATCTATCTTTTTTTAGAGGTCTTGTCGTCCTTTCTTTCGACTTTATTCATCTATCTTTTTTTAGAGGTCTTGTCCTTTCTTTCGACTTTATTCGTCTATCGTTTTTTAGAGGTCTTGTTGTCCTTTCTTTCGACTTTATTCATCTATCTTTTTTAGAGGTCTTGTTGTCCTTTCTTTCGACTTTTTTCATGTATCTTTTTTTAGAGGTCTTGTTATCCTTTCTTTCGACTTTATTCATGTATCTTTTTTTAGAGGTCTTGTTATCCTTTCTTTCGACTTTATTCATGTATCTTTTTTTAGAGGTCTTGTTGTCCTTTCTTTCGACTTTATTCATCTATCTTTTTTTAGAGGTCTTGTCGTCCTTTCTTTCGACTTTATTCTTCTATCTTTTTTTAGAGGTCTTGTTATCCTTTCTTTCGACTTTATTCATCTATCTTTTTTTAGAGGTCTTGTTATCCTTTCTTTCGACTTTATTCATGTATCTTTTTAGAGGTCTTGTTGTCCTTTCTTTCGACTTTATTCATCTATCTTTTTGTAGAGGTCTTGTTGTCCTTTCTTTCGACTTTTTTCATCTATCTTTTTTTAGAGGTCTTGTTGTCCTTTCTTTTGACTTTATTCATCTATCTTTTTTCAGAGGTCTTGTTGTCCTTTCTTTCAACTTCATTCATCTATCTTTCTTTTTAGAGGTCTTGTTGTCCTTTCTTTTCGACTTCATCATTTATCTTTTTAGAGGTCTTGTTGTCCTTTCTTTCGACTTTATTCATCTATCTTTTTTTAGAGGTCTTGTCGTCCTTTCTTTCGTCTTTATTCATCTATCTTTTTTCAGAGGTCTTGTTGTCCTTTCTTTCGACTTTATTCATCTATCTTTTTTTAGAGGTCTTGTTGTCCTTTCTTTCGACTTGTTCATCTATCTTTTTAGAGGTCTTGTCGTCCTTTCTTTCGACTTTATTCATCTATCAGTTTTGGAGGGTCTTGTTGTCCTTTCTTTTCGACTTCATTCAATTAATTTTTTTTAGAGGTTCTAGTCCTTCTTTCGACTTTATTCGTCTATCGTTTTTTATAGGTCTTGTTGTCCTTTCTTTCGACTTTATTCATCTATCTTTTTTTAGAGGTCTTGTCGTCCTTCTTTCGACTTTTTTCATGTATCTTTTTTTAGAGGTCTTGTCGTCCTTTCTTTTCGACTTTATTCATCTATCTTTTTTTAGAGGTCTTGTCGTCCTTTCTTTCGACTTTATTCATCTATCTTTTTTTAGAGGTCTTGTCCTTTCTTTCGACTTTATTCGTCCATCGTTTTTTAGAGGTCTTGTTGTCCTTTCTTTCGACTTGGTTCATCTATCTTTTTTAGAGGTCTTGTTGTCCTCTTCGACTTTTTTCATGTATCTTTTTAGAGGTCTTGTTATCCTTTTCGACTTTATTCATGTATCTTTTTTTAGAGGTCTTGTTATCCTTTCTTTCGACTTTATTCATGTATCTTTTTTTAGAGGTCTTGTTGTCCTTTCTTTCGACTTTATTCATCTATCTTTTTTTAGAGGTCTTAATGTCCTTTCTTTCGACTTTATTCATCTATCTTTTTTTAGAGGTCTTGTTATCCTTTCTTTCGACTTTATTCATCTATCTTCTTTTTTAGAGGTCTTGTTATCCTTTCTTTCTGACTTTATTCATGTATCTTTTAGAGGTCTTGTTGTCCTTTCTTTCGACTTTATTCATCTATCTTTTGTAGAGGTCTTGTTGTCCTTTCTTTCGACTTTATTCATCTATCTTTTTTTAGAGGTCTTGTCGTCCTTTCTTTCGACTTTATTCATCTATCATTTTTAGAGGTCTTGTTGTCCTTTCTTTCGACTTTATTCATCATCTTTCTTTAGAGGTCTTGTCCTTTCTTTCGACTTTATTCGTCTATCGTTTTTTAGAGGTCTTGTTGTCCTTTCTTTCGACTTTATTCATCTATCTTTTTTTAGAGATCTTGTCGTCCTTTCTTTCGACTTTTTTCAGCCATCTTTTTTTAGAGTTCTTGTCGTCCTTTCTTTCTGACTTATTCATCTATCTTTTTTTAGAGGTCTTGTCGTCCTTTCTTTTCCTTAGACTTTATTCATCTATCTTTTTTTAGAGGTCTTGTCCTTTCTTTCGACTTTATTCGTCTATCGTTTTTTAGAGGTCTTGTTGTCCTTTCTTTCGACTTTATTCATCTATCTTTTTTAGAGGTCTTGTTGTCCTTTCTTCTCGACTTTTTTCATGTATCTTTTTTTAGAGGTCTTGTTATCCTTTCTTTCGACTTTATTCATGTATCTTTTTTTAGAGGTCTTGTTATCCTTTCTTTCGACTTTATTCATGTATCTTTTTTTAGAGGTCTTGTTGTCCTTTCTTTCGACTTTATTCATCTATCTTTTTAGAGGTCTTGTCGTCCTTTCTTTATCTTATTCTTCTATCTTTTTTTTAGAGGTCTTGTTATCCTTTCTTTCGACTTTATTCATCTATCTTTTTAGAGGTCTTGTTATCCTTTCTTTCGACTTTATTCATGTATCTTTTTTAGAGGTCTTGTTGTCCTTTCTTTCGACTTTATTCATCTATCTTTTTGTAGAGGTCTTGTTGTCCTTTCTTTCGACTTTTTTCATCTATCTTTTTTTTAGAGGTCTTGTTGTCCTTTCTTTTGACTTTATTCATCTATCTTTTTTCAGAGGTCTTGGTTATCTTTTCTTTCAACTTCATTCATCTATCTTTTTTTAGAGGTCTTGTTGTCCTTTCTTTCGACTTCATTCATTTATTTTTAGAGGTCTTGTTGTCCTTTCTTTCGACTTTATTCATCTATCTTTTTTTAGAGGTCTTGTCGTCCTTTCTTCGTCTTTATTCATCTATCTTTTTTCAGAGGTCTTGTTGTCCTTTCTTTCGACTTTATTCATCTATCTTTTTTTAGAGGTCTTGTTGTCCTTTTCTTCGACTTTATTCATCTATCTTTTTTTAGAGGTTTTGTCGTCCTTTCTTTCGACTTTATTCATCTATCATTTTTAGAGGTCTTGTTGTCCTTTCTTTCGACTTTATTCATCTATCTTTTTTTAGAGGTCTTGTCCTTTCTTTCGACTTTATTCGTCTATCGTTTTTTAGAGGTCTTGTTGTCCTTTCTTTCGACTTTATTCATCTATCTTTTTTTTAGAGGTCTTGTCGTCCTTTCTTTCGACTTTTTTCATGTATCTTTTTAGAGGTCTTGTCGTCCTTTCTTTCGACTTTATTCATCTATCTTTTTTTAGAGGTCTTGTCGTCCTTTCTTTCGACTTTATTCATCTATCTTTTTTTAGAGGTCTTGTCCTTTCTTTCGACTTTATTCGTTCATCGTTTTTTAGAGGTCTTGTTGTCCTTTCTTTCGACTTTATTCATCTATCTTTTTTAGAGGTCTTGTTGTCCTTTCTTTCGACTTTTTTCATGTATCTTTTTTTAGAGGTCTGTTATCCTTTCTTTCGACTTTATTCATGTATCTTTTTTTTTAGAGGTCTTGTTATCCTTTCTTTCGACTTTATTCATATCTTTTTTTAGAGGTCTTGTTGTCCTTTCTTCGACTTCTTGATCATCTATCTTTTTTTTAGAGGTCTTGTCGTCCTTTCTTTCGACTTTATTCATCTATCTTTTTTTAGAGGTCTTGTTATCCTTTCTTTCGACTTTATTCATCTATCTTTTTTTAGAGGTCTTGTTATCCTTTCTTTCGACTTTATTCATGTATCTTTTTTAGAGGTCTTGTTGTCCTTTTCTTTCGACTTTATTCATCTATCTTTTTGTAGAGGTCTTGTTGTCCTTTCTTTCGACTTTATTCATCTATCTTTTTTTAGAGGTCTTGTTGTCCTTTCTTTTGACTTTATTCATCTATCTTTTTTCAGAGGTCTTGTTGTCCTTTCTTCAACTTTATTCATCTATCTTTTTTATAGGTCTTGTAGTCTTTCTTTCGACTTTATTCATCTATCTTTTTTTAGAGGTCTTTGTTGTCCTTTCTTCGATTTTATTCATCTATCTTTTTTAGAGGTCTTGTTGTCCTTTCTTTTCGACTTTATTCATCTATCTTTTTTTAGAGGTCTTGTTGTCCTTTCTTTCGACTTTATTCATCTATCTTTTTTTAGAGATCTTGTTGCCCTTTCTTTCGACTTTATTCATCTATATCTTTTTTTAGAGGTCTTGTTGTCCTTTTGACTTTATTCATCTATCTTTTTTTCAGAGGTCTTGTTGTCCTTCTTTTCGACTTTATTCATCTATCTTTTTTTAGAGGTCTTGTCGTCCTTTCTTTCGACTTTATTCATCTATCTTTTTTAGAGGTCTTGTTGTCCTTTCTTTCGACTTATTCATCTATCTTTTTTTAGAGGTCTTGTCGTCCTTTCTTTCGACTTTTTCATGTATCTTTTTTTAGAGGTCTTGTTATCCTTTCTTTCGACTTTATTCATGTATCTTTTAGAGGTCTTGTCTATCTTTCTTTCGACTTTATTCATCTATCTTTTTCAGAGGTCTTGTTGTCCTTTCTTTCGACTTTATTCATCTATCTTTTTTAGAGGGTCTTGTTGTCTTTTCTCTCGACTTTATTCATCTATCTTTTTAGAGGTCTTCAATGTCCTTCTTTCGACTTTATTCATCTATCTTTTTTAGAGGTCTTGTTGTCCTTTCTTTCGACTTCATTCATCTATCTTTTGTAGAGGTCTTGTCCGTTCTTTCGACTTTATTCGGCTATCGTTTTTTAGAGGTCTTGTTGTCCTTTCTTTCGACTTTATTCATCTATCTTTTTGTAGAGGTCTTGTTGTCCTTTCTTTCGACTTTATTCATCTGTCGTTTTTTAGAGGTCTTGTAGTCCTTTCTTTCGACTTTATTCATCTATCTTTTTTAGAGGTCTTGTTGTCATTTCTTTCGACTTTATTCATCTATCTTTTTTAGAAGTCTTGTTGTCCTTTCTTTTGACTTTATTCATCTATCTTTTTTTTGAGGTCTTGTAGTCCTTTCTTTCGACTTTATTCATCTATGTTTTTTTAGAGGTCTTGTTGTCCTTTCTTTAGATTTTATTCATCTATCTTTTTTAGAGGTCTTGTTGTCCTTTCTTTCGACTTTATTCATCTATCTTTTTTCAGAGGTCTTGTTGTCCTTTCTTTCGACTTTATTCATCTATCTTTTTTTAGAGGTCTTGTTGTCCTTTCTTTTGACTTTATTCATCTACCTTTTTTCAGAGGTCTTGTTGTCCTTTCTTTTGACTTTATTCATCTATCTTTTTTTAGAGGTCTTGTTGTCCTTTCTTTCGATATTATTCATCTATCTTTTTTATAGGTCTTGTAGTCCTTTCTTTCGACTTCATTCATCTATCTTTTTTTAGAGGTCTTGTAGTGCTTTCTTTCGACTTTATTCAACTATCTTTTTTAGAGGTTTTGTTGTCCTTTCTTTCGACTTTATTCATCTCTCTTTTTTAGAGGTCTTGTTGTCCTTTCTTTTGACTTTATGCATCTATCTTTTTTCAGAGGTCTTGTTATCCTTTCTTTCGACTTTATTCATGTATCTTTTTTCAGAGGTCTTGTTGTCCTTTCTTTCAACTTTATTCATCTATCTTTTTTTAGAGGTCTTGTAGTCCTGTCTTTCGACTTTATTCATCTATCTTTTTTAGAGGTCTTGTTGTCCTTTCTTTCGACTTTATTCATCTCTCTTTTTTAGAGGTCTTGTTGTCCTTTCTTTTGACTTTATTCATCTATCTTTTTTCAGAGGTCTTGTTGTCCTTTCTTTTAACTTTATTCATCTATCTTTTTTTAGAGGTCTTGTTGTCCTTTCTTTCGACTTTATTCATCTATCTATTTTTAGAGGTCTTGTTGTCCTTTCTTTCGACTTTATTCATCTATCTTTTTTAGAGGTCTTGTTTTCCTTTCTTTTGACTTTATTCATCTATCTTTTTTCAGAGGTCTTGTTGTCCTTTCTTTCAACTTTATTCATGTATCTTTTTTATAGGTCTTGTAGTCCTTTCTTTCGACTTTATTCATCTATCTTTTTTTAGAGGTCTTGTTGTCCTTTCTTTCGACTTTATTCATCTATCTTTTTTTAGAGGTCTTGTTGTCCTTTCTTTCGACTTTATTCATTTATCTTTTTTTAGAGGTCTTGTTGTCCTTTCTTTCGACTTTATTCATTTATCTTTTTTTAGAGGTTTTGTTGTCCTTTCTTTCGACTTTATTCACCTATCTTTTTTTAGAGGTCTCGTCGTCCTTTCTTTCGTCTTTATTCATCTATCTTTTTTCAGAGGTCTTGTTGTCCTTTCTTTCGACTTTATTCATCTATCTTTTTTAGAGGTCTTGTTGTCCTTTCTTTCGAATTTATTCATCTATCTTTTTTTAGAGGTCTTGTCGTCCTTTCTTTCGACTTTATTCATCTATCTTTTTTAGAGGTCTTGTTGTCCTTTCTTTCGACTTCATTCATCTGTCTTTTTGTAGAGGTCTTGTCCGTTCTTTCGACTTTATTCGGCTATCGTTCTTTAGAGGTCTTGTTGTCCTTTCTTTCGACTTTATTCATCTATCTTTTTGTAGAGGTCTTGTTGTCCTTTCTTTCGTCTTTATTCATCTATCTTTTTTCAGAGGTCTTGTTGTCCTTTCTTTCGACTTTATTCATCTATCATTTTTTAGAGGTCTTGTTGTCCTTTCTTTTGACTTTATTCATCTATCTTTTTTCAGAGGTCTTGTTGTCCTTTCTTTCAACTTTATTCATCTATCTTTTTTATAGGTCTTGTAGTCCTTTCTTTCGACTTTATTCATCTATCTTTTTTTAGAGGTCTTGTTGTCCTTTCTTTGAGACTTTATTCATCTATCTTTTTTAGAGGTCTTGTTGTCCTTTCTTTCGACTTTATTCATCTATCTTTTTTTAGAGGTCTTGTTGTCCTTTCTTTCGACTTTATTCATGTATCTTTTTTTAGAGGTCTTGTTGTCCTTTCTTTCCACTTTATTCATCTATCTTTTTTAGAGGTCTTGTTGTCCTTTCTTTTGACTTTATTCATCTATCTTTTTTCAGAGGTCTTGTTGTCCTTTCTTACGACTTCATTCATCTATCTTTTTTTAGAGGTCTTGTTGTCCTTTCTTTCGACTTCATTCATTTATCTTTTTTTAGAGGTCTTGTTGTCCTTTCTTTCGATTTTATTCATCTATCTTTTTTTAGAGGTCTTGTCGTCCTTTCTTTCGTCTTTATTCATCTATCTTTTTTCAGAGGTCTTGTTGTCCTTTCTTTCGACTTTATTCATCTATCTTTTTTTAGAGGTCTTGTTGTCCTTTCTTTCGACTTTATTCATCTATCTTTTTTTAGAGGTCTTGTCGTCCTTTCTTTCGACTTTATTCATCTATCATTTTTAGAGGTCTTGTTGTCCTTTCTTTCGACTTTATTCATCTATCTTTTTTTAGAGGTCTTGTCCTTTCTTTCGACTTTATTCGTCTATCGTTTTTTAGAGGTCTTGTTGTCCTTTCTTTCGACTTTATTCATCTATCTTTTTTTAGAGGTCTTGTCGTCCTTTCTTTCGACTTTTTTCATGTATCTTTTTTTAGAGGTCTTGTTATCCTTTCTTTCGACTTTATTCATGTATCTTTTTTTAGAGGTCTTGTTATCCTTTCTTTCGACTTTATTCATGTATCTTTTTTTAGAGGTCTTGTCGTCCTTTCTTTCGACTTTATTCATTTATCTTTTTTTAGAGGTCTTGTTGTCCTTTCTTTCGACTTTATTCATCTATCTTTTTTTAGAGGTCTTGTCGTCCTTTCTTTCGTCTTTATTCATCTATCTTTTTTCAGAGGTCTTGTTGTCCTTTCTTTCGACTTTATTCATCTATCTTTTTTTAGAGGTCTTGTTGTCCTTTCTTTCGACTTTATTCATCTATCTTTTTTTAGAGGTCTTGTCGTCCTTTCTTTCGACTTTATTCATCTATCTTTTTTAGAGGTCTTGTTGTCCTTTCTTTCGACTTTATTCATCTATCTTTTTTTAGAGGTCTTGTTGTCCTTTCTTTCGACTTTATTCATCTATCGTTTTTTAGAGGTCTTGTTGTCCTTTCTTTCGACTTTATTCATCTATGTTTTTTTAGAGGTCTTGTTGTCCTTTCTTTTGACTTTATTCATCTATCTTTTTTCAGAGGTCTTGTTGTCCTTTCTTTCAACTTTATTCATCTATCTTTTTTATAGGTCTTGTAGTCTTTTCTTTCGACTTTATTCATCTATCTTTTTTTAGAGGTCTTGTTGTCCTTTCTTTCGACTTTATTCATCTATCTTTTTTTAGAGATCTTGTTGCCCTTTCTTTCGACTTTATTCATCTATCTTTTTTAGAGGTCTTGTTGTCCTTTCTTTTGACTTTATTCATCTATCTTTTTTCAGAGGTCTTGTTGTCCTTTCTTTCGACTTTATTCATCTATCTTTTTTTAGAGGTCTTGTCGTCCTTTCTTTCGACTTTATTCATCTATCTTTTTTTAGAGGTCTTGTTGTCCTTTCTTTCGACTTTATTCATCTATCTTTTTTTAGAGGTCTTGTCGTCCTTTCTTTCGACTTTATTCATCTATCTTTTTTAGAGGTCTTGTTGTCCTTTCTTTCGACTTTATTCATCTATCTTTTTTTAGAGGTCTTGTCGTCCTTTCTTTCGACTTTTTTCATGTATCTTTTTTTAGAGGTCTTGTTATCCTTTCTTTCGACTTTATTCATGTATCTTTTTTTAGAGGTCTTGTTATCCTTTCTTTCGACTTTATTCATGTATCTTTTTTAGAGGTCTTGTCTATCTTTCTTTCGACTTTATTAATTTATCTTTTTTTAGAGGTCTTGTTGTCCTTTCTTTCGACTTTATTCATCTATCTTTTTTAGAGGTCTTGTCGTCCTTTCTTTCGTCTTTATTCATCTATCTTTTTTCAGAGGTCTTGTTGTCCTTTCTTTCGACTTTATTCATCTATCTTTTTTAGAGGTCTTGTTGTCCTTTCTTTCGACTTTATTCATCTATCTTTTTTAGAGGTCTTGTTGTCCTTTCTTTCGACTTTATTCATCTATCTTTTTTCAGAGGTCTTGTCCTTTCTTTCGACTTTATTCGTCTATCGTTTTTTAGAGGTCTTGTTGTCCTTTCTTTCGACTTTATTCATCTATCTTTTTTAGAGGTCTTGTTGTCCTTTCTTTCGACTTTTTTCATGTATCTTTTTTTAGAGGTCTTGTTATCCTTTCTTTCGACTTTATTCATGTATCTTTTTTTAGAGGTCTTGTTATCCTTTCTTTCGACTTTATTCATGTATCTTTTTTTAGAGGTCTTGTTATCCTTTCTTTCGACTTTATTCATGTATCTTTTTTTAGAGGTCTTGTTGTCCTTTCTTTCGACTTTATTCATCTATCTTTTTTAGAGGTCTTGTCGTCCTTTCTTTCGACTTTATTCATCTATCTTTTTTTAGAGGTCTTGTTATCCTTTCTTTCGACTTTATTCATCTATCTTTTTTTAGAGGTCTTGTTATCCTTTCTTTCGACTTTATTCATCTATCTTTTTTTAGAGGTCTTGTTGTCCTTTCTTTCGACTTTATTCTTCTGTTATTTTTTAGATGTCTTGTTGTCCTTTCGTTCGACATTATTCATCTATCTTTTTTTAGAGGTCTTGTTGTCCTTTCTTTCGACTTTATTCATGTATCTTTTTTTAGAGGTCTTGTTGTCCTTCCTTTCGACTTTATTCATCTATCTTTTTTAGAGGTCTTGTTGTCCTTTCTTTCGACTTTATTCATCTGTCTTTTTTTATAGGTCTTGTTGTCCTTTCTTTCCCTGTCAGCTATCAGCACTCTATCATCTGTGTATCATATGTTGTTCAGATTGGGGTCGCCAATGACGAATACTAGCATAACTTCTAGGGTGCTCAGAATAGTCTCGCTATACAAGTTGAATACATCCGATGCTTGCATATTAAGCATTAATAGTATATGCAAAGATAATTCCTCTAAATTTCTGAAATGTAATTATTTACGTGATTTACAGTGTTCGGACTGTTGTCTCCATTTACGTTGTCATAGTCAAGACGTTTCGACCGTTGTATGCTTCGTCCATCTCCAGATTTTTGGAATTTCGATATCGATCCTTTACTTCGTCTATCGTTGTTGATTGTCCTACTTTCACGTGAAAATAATTACAATGCCTCATTCCAGAAATATTTATTGAATGACTAGCAGTATAGCCCGGCGTTGTTCGGGTGTAATGAAAGTTTTAAAACTAATCCATGGTCCTGGAGGTCAGACTCTTTGGACGTTGGCACGAAAGACTAAAAAGCAATAGTTGTTTCCAGTTAGAGCGAAACCGTAGACTGAAAGAAAAATGAATGGATGTACGTCAAATTTTGATTTCCTGGTATCGATATCAAATTAGGTTTTTTTCGTCGTAAACTCAATTGTGAAGGCTAAATAAGTCTTCTGAGTAAATGGTATCATGGCTGAGACTAAGAACACAATTATACCTACTTAGAGCCAAACCCAACGCAAAAACTAAAATAAAAGGGCTGAAAAATACTGACATACATGCAGATAAACAGACACACACACAAACATCTTGCCTTTTATATATATATATATATATATATATATATATATATATATATATATATATATATTATCGATTTTCTGGACTATTGTAAGAACTGCAACCTTCAAACCTCTGAATATCGTTTCTTATGTCTTTGTCTATAAGTGTATCAAATTTGATTAAAATCGGACCACTTTTTCTATAACCTGATTTTTTCGATTATTGATTTTCGGTATATATCGGGGGTACCTCGACACAAAACCTAGCTAAGAACACTCGCAGTCACAACTGTGTAAATTTTCAAGAAAATCGGTTCAGCCGTTTCGGAGTCTATAGGTAACGGACACACACACACACACACACATACACACACACACCCAGCGACAAAGTTCCATTTATAAATAAGTTTAGATTGGCGACAGACCCAATATACCAAAAATATTAAGTCAATTAGAAAATCCACCAGAATCTGGGACGAATATTGAACCTTCGAATATTCCTCCGCCGATACAGAATGTTACAACTAATCCCTTTAGTTATCAGTGCATATGATAGGCTACAAAGTTCTCCTAAGTCGGCCAAGCATAGAAATTAATACAATATGGGAACCAGTAATACAGAGTACTAGAGAAAAACGATAATAACAAAATTGTAATATGAGCTCAGGTAAAACGGTTCATGAGTCCCCAAAATTCATAGACTGATGTACGTAAGGACACTTTGCCCAGTGGATAAAATCGTTGATTGAATGCAGTGACTTGTCCTAAAGAGTTGTGAGTTCGATACCTGGATACAGCAGAGTTGAATAAAATTGTGGAGAATTGAATTAAAGGAAGTTAACTGATATTGAAGCATCCGGAAGAGCCCCGGCACATGGCACTAGAACAACATACTCCGATGAACGAAATAAATGGTTCATTTCTAAATTCTCATCAGCTGAAGAAGGCCGAAACGTCGTGAATGTGGAAACGGTGTAAATATACAAAACTAAGGTTAAATATAGTTTGGATCAGGCTGATTACAAGAAACTCCGCCAATTTAAGGAGAGCCTGCTGATCGCAGCTAAAAGCTGGACACGCACTCGTTCGAGAAAGAATCAACTACAACCGTTTAATATAACAAAAATTGCAATCCTATATTTCCCACAGGTCCTAGGGCTTATTCAACTGAATTACCGACGAAGAGAACCGAAAGAGACTGCCTTAGTAGCCGGATGAATCTTTCAGATATGAATTCAGGGACATCCGATATCTCCCACAGGTCCGAGGGTTTATTCAACTGAATTACCGACGAAGAGAACCGAAAGAGACTGCCTTAGTAGCCGGATGAATCTTTCAGATATGAATTCAGGAATATCCGATATTTCCCACAGGTCCGAGGGCTTATTCAACTGAATTACCGACGAAGAGAACCGAAAGAGACTGCCTTAGTAGCCGGATGAATCTTTCAGATATGAATTCAGGGACATCCGATATCTCCCACAGGTCCGAGGGCTTATTCAACTGAATTACCGACGAAGAGAACCGAAAGAGACTGCCTTAGTAGCCGGATGAATCTTTCAGATATGAATTCAGGGACATCCGATATCTCCCACAGGTCCGAGGGTTTATTCAACTGAATTACCGACGAAGAGAACCGAAAGAGACTGCCTTAGTAGCCGGATGAATCTTTCAGATATGAATTCAGGGACGAATTCGTAGTCGTCAAGGCCCACCAAACACAATAATTGAACAGATGGAAAATTTAGATGGGGACACACAAAGTCGTTCAACTCCCCTCCCACTGAAGGAAATAATTAACGTCAGTCAGTATCAGCTGAGTGCCGATGAGGAGTCAGTATTGAATTAGGGCGTCAGCTCCGCAAAAACGACCAGGCGGATCTAGACTTGCTCATCATTGTCCAAATCGAGGAAATAGCCTTGAAAATTCTTCAGATTTGTGGGGATGAGCTAAAACGGAATGAAAACAGTTGTTAGAGGATAAACGTCAGTTAAGTGCCATATGTGATACACGCTTGGGCGATCATGTCTCGAAAAACAAAACAAGCTTCCCAAATCAAACATAACAAAACTGGAGAGGCAATCAAAACCCTACAGAGAAATAACAACACCATCATCCTATCAGCTGACAACAGGCAGTTGTCACTAAGTTACAGCAAGCTACCTCGTATATGCCGTCTCCGCAAAATTCACAACATTAACTGCCAAAGATCTGTTTGCCACCCTCTGAGTCACTTTCTTGTGGATATAATTGACCTATTATTAGGAAAGTCATCATATTTCAGAAACTCCGCCCACTCCGTGGAAATTGTTGATAATGTCCGCCATAATTTATGGATATAGAGTATCCTCGCAGCACGTAATCTGTTCAATGAAACACCGTCAAAGATTAACACTCCCGATTCAGACACTGTTTTGAATCGGATTTGATCTTGAATAATCGGAAAAATATGGCCGTTTTTTATACACGTCGCATTGAATATTTTGAACTTCCTGATTGGTTAAGCCTTCTATTGGTGAACTATAAAATGGGTTGACCCATGGGGGTCTGCACAGAATATACATGTACCATTTGTGTTCATTCTCCTCCCGTCATTTCATTTTTCATTAAATGTTTTAATTTTATATTATATTGTATATAAATAAATTTTTATTTTCATGGGCTTTTCGCATTTTTTTATGGGGGTTCCATTGTGGTGTCTGAAGGAATGGGGGGGGGAGGGGACGGATGTGTTCTTGTGGTAAATGGGTAAATTGTGATGTGCGATTGGGTCGTGAGAGGGTTTAGCTAGGTATAAGATAGATTACTGAAGACCATCCCAAGTTTTTGCACCCACTCCAATTCGGCCTCGTGCCACAATCTAAACTTATTTATAAATGGAACTTTGTGTGTGTGTGTGTGTGTGTGTGTGTGTGTGTGTGTGTGTGTGTGTGTGTGTGTGTCATATACGTCTATTGAACAGGCTAAGAGGCTCATCCCTTGGTCCCTGTTTAGGATGTGGTTTCCGGCTTTCTCTTTTCCAATCTTCTCACTTTGTTTTTTTTTTCTTTTCAATTGGAGTAGATATATGTATGTATGTATGCAGCATTCACCCTAGTCGGGTTGAGCTGGCTTCCTCCCTGACGGAGAAAGTCTCATTGGGAATAGTAGATAGATCTATCTATCGCCCAGTTCACACTCCACCCACGTCTATTGAACAGGTTAAGAGTCTCATCCCTTGTTCCCTGTTTAGAATGTGGTTTCCGGCTTTCTCTTTTCCAATCTTTTCACTATTACGTAGCGTTACCGCCTTGCTCGGGGTGATACGATTAAAAAAAATATACGCGCAAATACCCCTGGGAAAGGTATTAATCCGTCTCTTCCCTCCAGCCAATAACAGGACAGATTGGGTTCTATAGCCTTGGTTGTCTCTTTCGGGACATGACCGCCCAAGCGTGTATCACGTATGGCACTTGACTGACCTGTAAACTAATAGATGACCTAATAGAGATGCTGACTTTCTATACGCAAATAAGGCACTTCAGAATGAGATCAGACATATATCGGTAGGATGAATGCTGCGCAATGCGATTAAAATTATCACCAGCAATGCCTAAAATAACTTATACATGGAATAAAGAGGTGGTAATTCTGTGGCCGAGACACGTAATCTTCATAATCTGGCCATACCAAGATGAGGTCCAGCTACAATTGGAACATGTGAAATCAATAATATCATCAATGCAGTTCAAAATATTAGAAAAAAAAACAAACTAGAATTCCTAGATGTACTAATGTCTTGAACACGGAATGGTTTCAAGATATCCTCGTATCGCAAGCCAACATCCCCCGGGCAATACCTCAATTTTAACTCACACCAATTATAAAGTGTAAAGAAAGGGATCATCCGCTGTTTACAACATTGAACAAAATCATAAGTGTCGATCCTGAGACATATAAACAAGAAATAGTCAGTAAATCCATTACCCTTCAATATAACAACTACCCTTGGTACATAACAACAGCCCCGACAAACTGGGTTAGAAGGGTACAACAGGATAAGATTTGGTATATCGACTTGGAACGAGAACCTGATAGCCGAGTTCGAATTTCAGTTGAATTCCTTGCATTCACTTACGCACAAATACCCTTGAGAAAGGTTTTTAATCCGTCTCTTCCCTCAAGTTATGGGCTAAAAACAGGACCGATTGGGTTCTATAGACTTGGCTGGCAACCAGAAAGTAATGGCAACCTACTGCGGGATAATCTTTTTCCCAGTCAGTCCTTTCTCGAAAAAGACATGATCGCCCAAGCGTGTATCACGTATGGCACTTAACTGACTGACTGTGTTGTTTGTCCTATACATATTTACGTGTAAAATAGTCTCTCTTTAGCTTCAAGGCATATGGTTGAAAACACAAAGTGCATGCCTGAAGCCGTAAATAAATGTTATCATTTACTGTCCACCTACTTTTGGACCACCCCAGATATATATTTAATTGTCAATGTAATAATTGTATTAGTAAATATAATTGCATATGTAATCTCAAAATAAATGTTAGTATTTACTGTCCACCCCAGATATATATGTAATTGCCAAGGTAATAATTGTACTAGTAAATTTAATTGCATATGTAATCTCAAAATAAATGTTATTATTTATTGTTTACCGACTTTTGAACCAGCCTACACACACACACACACACACACACACACACACACACATATATATATATATATATATATATATATATATATAGGAAAAACTACTAAAAAAGTTTTTAGTTTAAAAATGTATTTTTTTGACAGTATTTATTTATTTCTATTATTATATATATATATATTTGATATTTCAGACCGGCCTCGGCCTTTCATCAGAAACAAATGATTTTATAACTTAAACTAGAAGCGTCCGTCGCGAGAGCGTTCGTCGAGAGATGTTTACATCACGTGACGTAGAAAGCGATAGAGTTTTTTAATATTTGTAAACGTAAACCTATCTCTAATAATACTTTTAAATGTTGTTTCAAAGAAAAATTTTTAAGTGTATCTAAAAAATCTTTAACTATTGAAATATTTATAAAGATACAAAACACCTAAGTCCGTATTTAACCCTAGCCTATATGTATTTAATTTTAAAATCCAGTATTTTTCTTTCTTTCTGCGTGAGTATGTAGAACTAAAATCGGAATCTATCAATAAACATTTGCAGTTTTCTAATGTGTGTCCTGGTTGATTGAAGTGTTCAGCTATGGGGGAATAAGGGTTGTTTTGGGACATGCTTAGCTTATAATTATCGAAATGGAATCTAAAACTGTTTCCAGATTCACCAATATATCCACTATTTGGACATATTGAACAGAAGAGAAAATATATTATATTTTGGCTGTTACAGGTGAGGCGTGGTGGGTGTAATTTGATGTTGGTGTTGGGTATAGAAAATACTGAATCGTTTACTAAATGTTTGCAAACTAAACAGCGGGATTTGTCACATTTGTAATTCCCAGATAGGTTTGTACTTTTTAGATATTTGGTAGAAGTGAGGATAGCTAATAGGTTGGGTGTTTGTTTCATTGCATTTATATATACAGACATACGAGTTATTACGCAATATAGATTTCTACCATGTGATATTTTCAGGTGATTTGCAATAATTGATTTTTACCGCTCACGTAACGGGGATTTTTTTCAAACGCGCCATTTTCAAAATTAGAAACAGTTATAACGTTTTCATCCATTGTTGTATGACCCAAATAGGCATTTTGTGGTATGGTTACACTTAGTCATAATTTCTGTTCTTTATATATATATATTAATTCAGTCAGTTAAATGCCATACGAGATACAAGCTTGTGCTATCATATCCCGAAAGAGACATGACTGACTGGGAGAAGATTAGCCCGCAGTAGGTTACCATTGCTTTCTGCGGTAGACTGGTTGCCGACCAAGGCTACAGAACCCAATCTGTTCTATTATTTAACCCATAACTGGAGGGAAGAGACGGATTAATACCTTTCCCAAGGGCATTTGTGCGAAAGTGAATGCAAGGAATTCGACTGGAATTCAAACTCGGCTTCCTGATTTCTCGTTCCAAGCCGATATCCACTGCACCACGACGCATATATTAATTAGGAGTTATAAATGATGAAAAATACTAACTAATAAATGAATAGGAAATTATAACCACATACTGTAATAACATTTATGTGAAAAAACATTCGTTCTTATTGTACGATTTGTCTAATCGTATTGTGCTGGGAAGTGTTCCAACAATGGCCGAAAAATATAGCACTGAAATTCGAAAACGCATTGAAATAACTACAGTTACATTCAAAATTTAAGCAGATAATTAAAATCAGTGAAGTTTAATTATTACAAAGAAAAGAGTAATAAAAAAGTAAGGGAGTATATTTATGGCAGTAAATGCTGGACAATCTTCTCACAGATGAAGATACTCCAGCAACATAAAAGTTGTTCTACAGAAAGATGCTGAGAATACCAGAAACTGAAAATGTAAGTAATGACAAAGTTTAAGAGAAAATAGAAAGATAATTTAATGTTTTATTGAATTTTACTTCATTTCGTTTTAAAATTTTCGTTTTAAAATTTTCGTTTTAAAATTTCGTTTTAAAATTACTATTGAACCGCTTTCGTTTATGGGTGGCCTTTTTTACAATAGTCATCACGTTTATACACATACAGAAAAAAATTAATTGCTTTCAAGATGCTAGGAGCGGTCACTGAATTGCAATAAGCATTTCAGTTTTCGATTAGTAAATATAGTTCATATTTAATAAGAAATATCAACTAACCAATACAAATTAATACAGAATTTTAAAAGCTTTAAAACTACACCAATTATTATAATTAATACTCTTTAAAAATTGAAAACAATTCTTCTAAAAATTAATTATTCATCGAAAACATTTTTCTTAAGACAATGGTGTCCATAATATATCTTATTCATAAGAGTAATTAAACACGTTTTCTAATTAAATAATATCTCAGGCTTACTGCTTTTTTTTTTCTTTTTTTTTTTATTAACAGCTAATTTTCGACAATTGGTGTTCCTGTTTAACAAAAAATTATTAAAATTCTTTAAGGACATCTGGTTATAACTAACATAAAAATTAAGCCTACATTTCTCGAAATTTCATAGAATTAAATAGGTGGAGGGTAACAGATGTAAAAAATATTTTTACCAAGATTTTCTAAAAATGAAACTTTTCTAAAGTAATATTATATATACGTGAATAATTCCTGGAAGTTTCATAGAAATACCATAATTATTATTTTTTTTTTTTTGCAAGAATTTTAAAACCAATTGTGTCACCTAAAAAAGAAAACGACTAATTCCTATACTAATTTATGGTCACAGAAGAAAAATGTTAAGCAAAAGTTGTAAGTTATAAAAAGATGAACAAATTGTAATTTGATAATAAAAATATCCTTTGTTTTTTATTCTTTATAACATCAAGATTTTGGCGATAAAATCTCTTTTTATTCATTTGGAGTGATTTTTTCATTATGTACGTTCATTTTTTTTATCGAATCATTGGCGATACCTAAAATAATTACAGCGATCAAAATAAAATGTAACAAGTGGTTGATTACTCTAAGATTTTGAGGTCGAATAAAAACGAATAAAGATGGAGATTTTTTTTTCTGTGGGATACTAATCTAAACTTATTTATAAATGGAACTTTGTCTGTGTTTGTGTGTGTGTGTATCTGTTACCTATAGACTCCGAAATGGCTGAACCGATTTTCTTGAAAATTCACACAGTTGTACTATAAGCGTCTGCGAGTGTTCTTAGCTAGGTTTTGTGTCGAGGTACCCCCGATAAATATCGAAAGTCAATAATCGAAAAAATCAGGTTATAGAAGAAGTGGTCCGATTTTAATCAAATTTCATACACTCATAGACAAAGACATAAGAAACGATATTCAGAAGTTTCAAGGTTGCAGTTTTTACAATAGTGCAGAAAATCGATTATATATATATATATATATAAGTTTTCATTTCACCCGAGCAACGACGGGCTATACTGCTAGTTTAATATAAGCATATATCATTTCCTTTCATTTAGTTCATATAGATTAGTTATGGAGTTCAGTCATTGGAAGTTCTATCTCACTTTGCGATTTCAGGGTTTATTCATCCTCCTCCGTATTTCTTATCACTATTTACCCCTAAATTTTCGCTGTCCTCATTATTTCATTTCTTTCATCGGCCCCCACCTTAACGCCTTCCCTATTCTTTTACTTATCCACTATTATCCTTACTCCACTATGAGTTCCGCCTCGCAATTTATTCTTGACCCTTTCTTCTTATTCATCGCGACCTAGTTTTTTTTTTTTAGTACTAATTTTATGCTTTCTTGATTGACCTAATTTGTATGCAACGTAAGTAAAATATTCGCCTATCGTATTCCCATTTCCTGATGTCTGCAAAAAAATAAATAAATAAATACAAAATAAAGTTAAAAATATAAATAAAGCAATTTTTCTTTGATAGTAGGTCTGTACTTCAAAAAGTCATTTGCCAGCACTTTTTATGGTTTTATTTTATTTTATAATTAATTTAAACTAATTCACTTATCTAGGAAGTGTTTTAACAGAAGATGGAAAAATGCGATGACAAAACCTGAACACGCATTGGACTAACGCAAGCAGCATCTGTTCAGTAACTATCATATATACCTATAAGTTTCTTCTTCTTCTTCTTCTTCTTCATGTGCCGTGTCCGTTCAGGACGTAGATGATCATGGACTTTCAACTGGCTCTGTCCCTTGTCGCTCTCAATATTATTTCTCTTGTTATCTTTTCTAAGTCCCGTTTCGTCAAGCATTTTCCCAGACCTAACAAGTACGTCTCGCGATGCTTTCCTCTGTCTCTTCTTCCATTTATCCGACCTGTGAGTATTAAGTTCTCCAGACCCTCTTTCCTCATTAGGTGTCCAAGATTTTACTCGGACAACCAGACTGGCATCAAAGTCCCACCCTTTTACAGTTAGAGCAACCAAATGCAGGCTACAATTCTACTTCATCAGCTTCTTTCTCGTGCTTCTACGCCTGTGGAATTCCCTTGCTTTTCTGACGGCTATAACCTCCAAGAATTTAAATGCAAATTCAATTCTTATCCACTTGAATCCCGCCCTTTCCACATCACCCGTGTACCTTGTTCTTTTCCTTTCTCTCTACCTTCGTAACTGTCTTCACTCCTGTGTTCACATCCTTCTCTTGCCCTTTCTCTTTCACCCCCTGTAACTGGTTCGTCTTCCTCTTCACTCTTTCTACATCACCCCGTGTATCTTGTTCTTTTCCTTTCTCTCTACATTTCGTCACTGTCTTCACTCCTGTGTTCCCATCCTTTTCTTGCCTTTTCTCTTTCACCCCCTGTAACTGGTTCGTCTTCCTTTTCACTCTTTCTACATCACCCCATGTATCTTCTTCTTTTCCTTTCTCTCTACCTTCGTAACTGTCTTCACTCCTGTGTTCACATCCTTCTCTTGCCCTTTTTCTTTCTCTCCCCGCAGCTGGTTCGTCTTTGTCTTCATTATTTTCCTGTCTAAAACTTTAACTCATTTATGTAGACCCCCTGCACATCAGTGGCGATACCGCCTTGCTTGGGGTGAAATAATTAAAATAAAATGGTACCTAATTTGCCTCTTCCTGATATTTAATATCAGTTTTCTTTTCGTTTGCATCCTTTCCAACACCTCATCGTTGCACACGTGCTCTGTCCATGGTATCTTCAGAAAACCTATAAGTCAACCATCCGTTATTGTTTAGAATATTTCTTCCACATATGGTTCGGTGGTCCTGCTATATATCTAGAGATTCTTAATAAAAATCAAAACAGAATCAGCAATATTATTGATTCAGACCTGGCATCTCGGGTTCAGTCACTTCCCTACCACCTTAAAGTTGCTTCCCTGTGCCTTTTCATATAAATACTTTCACGGTAATTGTTCAGATGAGCTGTGTTACCTAGACTTTATGAATTTAAGCGAGATCCGAAGGCGAAGGGTCATGGCGAAAGAATCATTCCAGAAGTTGAGTAAAGTATTAAGAAACAGGAAAACAAGCAAGAGATTACTGGATTGCTATGTGATGTCGGTTCTTCAATATGGCAGTGAATGCTGGACAATATCTTCGAAAATGAAGGAAAAACTTGAAGCAGCTGAAATGTGGCTCAACAGAAAGAGGCTGCGGATATCATGCTTTTTCCTCTATCTAGCCTGTTAGTATCAGGTTCTCCAAGCCCTCCTTCCTCATTGCATGTCCCAGGAACTTCAGCTGTCTTTTCTTGATGCTCAGTAATAATTTATTTTTTGTTTCGATCATTTCCAAAACCTCAACATTGCTCACATGCTTGATCCATAATATCCGCATCATCCTTCTGTAGAACCACATTTCAATCACTTCAAGTTTTTCCTTCATCTTTAATGATATTGCCCAGCATTCACTGCCATGTTGAAGAACAGACATCACATAGCAATCCAGTACTCTTTGCTTCTAGCGAAATTTTCTCTTAATACTCTACCCAACGTCTGGAACGCGTCCTTCGCCATAACAATTCGTTTGATTAAACAAAGAAAAACCACCAAGCAATGTGTTGTAAAACAGCAAGATTTTGTTAGAAACAAAGAAAAATCTGCTTGATTGCTATGTCGATCTTCTTACGGATTACGAGAAAAGTAGAGTAGACAGAAATCTGGCACTACAGAAGGACAAAAATTCCGTGGGATTATCTCCCTCCCTATCGCCCTCCCTTTCCATATACACACACACACACACACACACACATATATATATATATATATATATATATATAGAGAGAGAGAGAGAGAGAGAGAGAGAGTGAGAGAGTAATAAAAATAGATTAATATAATAAAAATACAATACTTCCCTCTGTCTCCTCTATAAATACTTTCATGGCTTCTGCTCGGATGAGCTTAAGTCACTGATGCCTCCTCAACAGGTGTTTACCCGTACAACCAAACTGGCAACTGGGTCCCACCCATTCACAGTCAGGTTAGCCAAATGCAGACGACAATTCTACTCCTGCAGCTTCTTCTCTCGCACTTCCCGCCTGTGGAACTCGCTCCCGTATTCTTGCTTTCCTGACGGCTACAACCTCCAGAAATTTAAATGCAAAGTCAATACTCATCTACTAACCACTGGCCTCTAGCTCTCTCCCCTCCCCTGTATAACCCTCCCTTTCTCTCCACCTATGTATCTGTCATTGCACCTGCTTTCTCAGCTTTCTATTGTTCCTTTCTAACTAGTTTGTATTCCTCACTCTTTTCTAATTAATCTTTTTACATTTATGTAGCCCCCTGCACATCAGTGGCGTTTCCGCCTTGCTCGGGGTGAAATGATTAAAAAAAAAAAAAAAAAAACTTCCTTCCAAACGAACTGTTGAACACCTAGACGAGGAAAAGTGTGCATCAATGACAAAATATAACCTCGCTTAATCAAGACGTGCTTCCTGGCCTAGATGGTTAAAGCACCTTGGATCTAATGACATTTACTCAAATATAGGTACTCTCTAAAAACCATGTTTAAAGTTACAAAAACATGTTGGATTAATAAGTAAAAATCAATTCCTTTTTCTTTATATACAATGTCCCTTCGGGACGTAGGCGGTCATGGACTTCCACTTGACCCTGTCTCTTGTCGCTCTCAATATTTTTCCTCTTGGTATCTTTGCCAAACCCTGCTCCACCATCCATTTGCTGAGGCCTATCAAGTATGTCTCGCGATACTTTATCCTGTCTCTCCTTCTTTCTATCCGTCTTGTGAGTATTAAATTCTCAAGACTCTTCTTCCTCATTACGTGTCTCAGGAACCTCAGCTCTCTCTTCCTGATGACGTATAAGTTTTCTTTTCTTTGCATCCTCTTCAACATCTCACTGTTGCACACGTGCTCCGTGCATGGTATCCTCAGCATCCTTCTGTAGAACCTCATTTTTGCTGCTTCAAGTATCGCCTTCATTCTTGAAGAGATTATCCAGCATTCACTGTGATACAGAAGGTGAGATATCACATAGCAGTCCAGCTCTCTTTTCTTTGTTTCCAATGAGATTTTATTGTGTCTTAGTACTCTCGTTGTGGTGCAGTGAATATCGGCTCGGAACGAGAAATCGGGGAGCCGAGTTCGAATTCCAGTTGAATTCATTGAATTCAGTTATGCGCAAATACCCTTGGGAAATGTATTAATCCGTCTCTTCCCTCCAGTTATGGATTAAATAATAGGACAGATTGGGTTCTGTAGCCTTGGCTGGCAACATGTCTACCGCAGAATGCAATGGCAACCTACTGCGGGATAATCTTCTGCCCAGTCAACCATATCACTTTCGAGACATGATCGCCCAAGCGTGTATCACATACGGCACTTAACTGACTGACTCTGGTTAGCTTTTGAAATGCCAATGGGTATCAATGTCGTATTTTCCATTTTCCGTCAAAATTTTCCCAGGTATTTAAATTTCTTTATTTTAGCTTTTCCAAACTTGGCCTTCTGGGTTTTCTTTTTGCTGATGACCATACATACAGATTTCTTTAAATTTATTCTCAGTTCTTTCTTCTCGTTATAAGTTTTTAGAAATTACCTGTTTTTTTTTTTAAATCATTTCACCCCAAGCAAGGCATTCCACTGCCACTATAGCGCAGTGGGTTACATAGGGGAAGGTGCTGAGAGAGCGATTGGATATAGGAAATGTCAGAAGGAGGGTGATAGACGAGTAACGAGGTACATAGGAAGAGTGATTGAGAGAATGGGTGCGAGTTAGTGTGTTAACAGGTGTCTATTGACCTTACATTTAAACTCCTGGAGATTGTAGCTGTCGGGGAAACAGGCATGTGGAAGGGAATTCCACAGTCGGGAAGTGCGAGAAAAGAAGCTGTTGGAGTAGACATTGCGGTTACATTTAATCGGTTTCACTGTAAAAGGGTGGGACCTAGTTGCTAATCTAGTATCTGGGGCAAATTCGTATGTAGGGGGCACCAGTGATCTAAGTTCATCGGAGCAGAAGCCATGAAAGTATTTATAGAAGAGGCACAGGGAAGCCACGTCACGCGGGTGAGAGAGTAACTGCAGCCGGTCAGCAAAGTCGGTATCGATCACATTACAGATTCTCCGTTGTATTTTCTCAAGAACCCCGAGGAGAATAGCAGGGGCACCCGACCAGATGTGGTATCAGTATTCAATACACGGGCGGATGTTAGATTTATATGTGTGCAGGATGGACTCAGATGGAAAGAACTTTCGGGTCCTGCACAGAGAACCGACTTTTATAGCAGCGGATTTAGCAATGGATTCGATATAATCATTCCACTTGAGGTCCGCTGAGAGTTTGAGGCCCAGCAGGCGTAGTGTTTTATTTACTGGGAGGCAAGCCTGTTCCATGCTCATGGGAGGTAGGTGCGGTTGTCTATGGTGGTTAATTGATAGCAGAGTCGTTTTGGAAGAATTGAAATTTATGTGCCATTTCTTACCCCAGTCTAGTACGGATTGGAGGTCCTTTTCAAGCTCGGCAGCGAGGTTCGCCTTGTCGCCCATACCAGATTTTTACGTTAGTGATACGAAACTGAGTGGTTATGAAATTTCAAAGATCTGAATGGGGAATTGTGTGTAATGTGCAAATTAGAAATTTGCTTAATCACGGTACTATTCGTAACCGAAATGGTTAACGCATCTCAAATCTAAAGAAAGAAAGGAGGTCACAAGTCTGAATCCTACTCGAGGGAGCATTTTTTTTTCTCAAGATTTTTCGAATGTTAAGATTTGTAGACTAAATAAAATACAGTTTTGAAAATATAAACTTAACGTCTACTAAAAATAAATGTTTACAGTAATATAAATATGTAAATTAATTCATGTATAAATACGACCCTTTTTTTTTTTTTTTTGGTAAATTTTTTATTTGTTCCCCGAAGGCCTTTACCCCGTCAGATCTCTCCAAAACATCCTTAATTCCGTGCAAATGTATATATCAAATCGATAATTGTTTATTGAAGCAACCTACCTTTTCCATATTATCGAGCAGAAGAATCGGACTATATCTCACCCCTTAATACCGTTCTCATATCTGATTCACCGCTGAATGACTTGAGGCGTAGGATACTTATTTCGGCCTATTTACTTCCTTTGAGCAATTACTCCGCGATTTATTTTGTTTTGGAATTTCCGCGTAGTAATTGCAAAAAGGATGTAAAAAGGCCGAAAAATCGGCAAACTACGCGTGAAATTATTCTGCAGTGAATAACATTTTGAAGCGTGGTTACGGGGGGAGATAAACAGCGACAAGAAGTCCGATATTTTTCTGGGCGTTAATGTGAAAAAAAGTAGGTTTCGTCAATAAACAATTATCGATTTCAGTTCAGCATTTACACTTGCACGGCAATAAGGATGTTTTGGAAAGATTTGAAGGGTAAAGGCCTTCGGTGAACAAATAAAAAAATTACATTTTTTTTTTTTTTTCAAGATATGAGTTCGGACTTTCTTAGAATACTCTTAATTTTATCCACGTTTAATATTCTCATTTTTTAATCATTTTCAGACCGGCTATCAAGAAGCCGACCTCCGCTGCGCAAGTGTCAAATCAGGACGAGAAGTCGAAGAAAGCCACTGTGTCCAAACGCAAGGATGGATTGTCACCCGCAAACAATGCACGATGCCCTCCTGTGAAGCAACGTAAGTATTGTTTAAGACAAATCATGATATTATTAATTATTATTTATTTTTTTTGTCCTTTCATTCTAATTAATAATCACTCTTTCAATTAAAACCCAAACCTCGAATAAGAAAAAAGTGATTTATTTTTATTTTAACTCACAGTTTCACAAGCAGATTTTAGTCACTGGAGCCGAGAATTATTTTGGCTATTATTCTTTGAATTTTCTTACGAACTAGTTTCCTCGCCAGTATTACCTCGTTCAACACATTTCGGCCGCTTTGTCATCCAGCCTTCTTCAAGACTTTACGGCATTCGGTAACCTTCTGGGAAAGCTAAATACAATTGCTTATTATCGATTCACGGGATAGTTGGTCATATGTATGATTTGAATATAAGGATTGGAATCCGACAAAATGATAGAATAAAGAAAAGCAATAAATAGGAAACGTATCTCGA
Source organism: Ascarosepion bandense (assembly GCA_037127315.1). NCBI lineage: Eukaryota > Metazoa > Mollusca > Cephalopoda > Sepiida > Sepiidae > Ascarosepion > Ascarosepion bandense. The sequence continues at coordinate 1,126,901 of JBBBDQ010002154.1, read as the reverse complement.
ATCGATGTGCGTTGTAGTGCAGTGGATATCGAATCGGAACGACAAATCGGGGAACCGAGTTCGAATTCCAGTTGAATTCATTGCATTCACTTACGCGCAAATACCCTTGGGAAAGGTATTAATCCGTCTCTTCCCTCCAGTTATGGGTTAAATAACAGGACAGATTGGGGTCTATAGCCTTGGCTGGCAACCAGTCTACGTGAAAGCAATGGCAACCTACTGTGGGATAAACTTCTTCCCAGTCAATCATGTCTCTTTCGAAACACGATCGCCAAAAGCGTGTATCACATATAACACTTAACTGACTGAATATAATACTTGAAAACATAATTAAAACTTCTACTGGGCATAAAGTGGGGGATCAGTTTTCTATTGTTATGAAGTAATAAATTGATCTCCCATTATTTTTACTTAATATAATGATGTAATATAATCTATCTCTTCTCCCTCTAGCTATGATTTAAGAGGCAGAACAGATTGTGTTTCTATAGCCTTGGCTGGCAACCAGTCTATCGCAGAAAGCAATGGCAACCTACTAAGGAATGATCTTCTACCCAGTCAGTCATGTCACTTTCGAGACAGGATCGCCCAAGCGTGTATCACGTATGGCACTTAACTGACTGATCTCAATCTAGCATGTTGCATTTTTATAAAAGCTTCTTCAGAGACTGAGAGAAAAATTAAAATAAAATGAAAGAGACATTATACTGTTATGTTCTAATTCGAAGTTGGTTCTTATTGGTCAGATGTGCGTCACGTGTATTAAAGCAATAAATAATTTTGTAATGTATGTGCGTAGAATATTTTGGGAGGTGAAGTGTTTAATAGTATATGTGTATGTTTGTGTAGAAATGCTTGTCTGTTTAGGTTTATGTTGGACGGTAACAATAATTAGTATGTATGTATATGTTTGTGCGCATTAAAACACGTATTATTTGAGCAACGGATAACTTTAAAATTATGTCAGGAAGGTTTTTGACCGTAGAGTGTGTGATAGTATATGTGTGTTTATATAGAAACGGTTGTTTGTATAGGTGTATAACGTTAGTTAATATAAGTGTATATGTGTATGTATGTGAGGAAAACTCTGGAGTATTCTTACATGTTTCGTTTTGGCTGGAGATAAGGTGCAAAAATGTTTCATACTAGCAAAAAGGAAACATGTAAGAATGCTGGGTAAAAAAAATAAGAAAATAATATAAACTTATCGGTCGGTTTTAACGAATCATGCTTAAAAGAAAGATTGCTGCCCATATATATATATATATATATATATATATATATATATATATATATATATATATATTAATAATAACTACATAGACTCTGTAAGTATGCAGGTCGTAAATTTATACTAAAATAAACCTCCGAAAAAACCATTAACAAACAGAACCTAAATCCGTTACAATCCGGTGTACTAAGACGTCGGATAAATGGGGAGAAAAAAAAGAAACCCGCGGAACAAGAACAAAGCATTCAATACTCCGCAGTAAAGAAAAAACCCCAAACGGAACCAAACACAAGAAAAAGTGCTCAATACAAAGTACGAAAGAAAAGATACAATAGTAGAGCAAAAACATACAAAAATCTAGAGTGAGCCACAACCTACCGCGGTTTCACACTACGGATCGTCAGGGCAAAGGCTGACGATCCGTAGTGTGAAACCGCGGTAGGTTTTGGCTCACTCTAGATTTTTGTGTATATATATATATATATATATATATATATAATTGTTTAATGACTTAGTTTGTAGTCATAATAAAATTAGACCAGTACACAATTGTATTAAAAAGTGTTCAATACAATTATATTGTAAAACTTTTTATTTAATATTCTTCATTTGTAAACGAATTATTACGCGACCAAGGTTTCTACCATGTGGTGTCTTCAAGTGATTCGCAAAAAATTATTGCAAATCGCCTGAAGACACCACATGGTAGAAACCTAAAGTTGCGTAATAAATTGTTTACAAATGAAGAATATATATATATATATATATATATATATATATATTTTAGAACATGTGCATCATTATTCTATATATAACCTCTACGAAGGTACGTGCCTCATCAGGAGGTGTGTAAAGAACTGGAAATCCTTTTTCTTTATATTTATTTAGTTTTGTTCGAGGTGTTGGTGGGGGTTAATGATATCGGGGGGGGGGATAGGTCTTTGACTGTTGGAATTTTGGGGGAGAGTGTTTTGCTAGAGGTTTTGGTGGGGGTTAGCCATGTGAGCGTTGGAATTTTTTGGGAGGGTGTTTCTTAAGTGGTTGATTAATGAGAGTCTTTGATTCTAGACAGTTGTAAGTTTTAATTATCTATTGGCTCGACTATATCTTCATGGATTTCTTCGTAGAGGTTATATATAGAATAATTATGTCAGTCAGTTTAGGTGCCATACGTGATACACGCTTGGGCGATCATGTCTCGAAAGAGACATGACTGACTGGTAGGCAGAACATTATCCCGCAGTAGGTTGCCATTGCTTTCTGCGGTAGACTGGTTGCCGACCAGGGCTATAGAACCCAATCTGTCCTGTTATTTAACCCATAACTGGAAGGAAGAGACGGATTAATACCTTTCCCAAGGGTATTTGCGTGTAAGTGAATACAATGGATTCAGCTGAAATTTGAACTTGGCTCCCCGGTTTCTCGTTCCGAGCCGATATCCACTGTACCACAACGCATGTACATGTTCTAAAATACAATCTATAATAAATCTTCACAGCTCAGCTCTATATATTATATATCGAGCACTGTTTTTGAATTAATGTTTTTGGACGTTGTAAGGATTCTTCGTTCTGTTTTCACTAGGATATATATATATATATATATATATATATTTGTAATGAATTATTTTGAATATTATTTTTACCGATACTCGTATTTAAGTAGATATTCTGTTTTTAATTAAACAGTATTTTATATTTATATCTACCGGCCTGATTAAATTTCGTTAATTTCCGTAACATATATATATATATATATATATATATATATATATGGGGGTGCGCGTATGTGTGTGTGTGTGTGTTACAGTTTTCAGTTTTATATCTGCCACGCCTGCTGTTATTTTTAGCGGATTCCATAAATAATAATCCCAGATCTTTCCCTGTGAGGCTAATTCGCATCCTCGTATTATTTGGTATTCTCAGAAAGGTTACCGTATGCAATTGTCGTCTAAAAAAGGTCGTGAGGTAGAGCAGCCCAAATGGTTTTTACAAAAGAGAAAAGGCGATAAAAACGTAGCCCGAAAAAAAGAGTGTGTGGTAACAACGGCCCCTCGTCTCAGAAATCCAGTCAACAACTGACTGCGTGTACATCTTACATAAAGACAGATAATCCAAATAGAATAAGCTGAAGATGGTTTTTCAGATCTCTGCCTAGATTAATTCTTAACCAAGACAGAAAGAAATTTCTATAAATATACACACTACGAACAGCGCAGTCGAAAGGTCTTTGTTAAAGAATGCCAGTTGTACGGTTAACATATAAAATAAATACAGTTTTCTAACAGTTATTTAATCTTTAAACCTATTTAATCAAAAGATACCTTAAGATACATTTTAACAAGATCAGTAATAGATACTTTTTTACAGAGTGACTATTTTGCCGGTACCTGTAAAATAGACTGTCAATCTATTTTGCCGGTAAATATTTTTATCATTATGAAGGCAGGTAATGTTAAAATAATTACACTCAGATTCAACACAGAAGTTTATTTCCACCATCAATAGTTAAGACAATTTAAACACTTTTCCACCATCAATAGTCAAAATACAACTTAAAATAATTTATTCAAAAGAAATATAAAAATCTCTAAATATTTTACGCACTTCAGACGTAACAGTTACTGCAAATTCCAAACCTACCATTGGGCACGGTTCTTTTGCTAATACACTTCAGGTACACCCACGAAAGACAACAGTTACAGACCACACAATGTATGTTGTTCAACCCCTGCTTACACAGCTCAAACAAGCACTGCGCTGACCGGAAAAAATACGTTGGTGTATATTTTACCGGAATCAGCAAAAAAGCCCCTATGAGTTCTTTGAAAAGTTTGAGGAATGGGAAAGCGACTTTTGGACTATATCTATTGTTTAGCTATATTTAAAACAATTTACTCAAAAGTCATTTTAAGATTCACTGAAAATAACGTCTATCGTAATGAGAAATATATGTAGGTACTGAAAATTACTTGACCTGACAAAATGACCAAAAACTAGATTATTTTTCTGAATTCAATTTAGTTTGATTGAGAACTTTTCAGCAGTCGCTCGTATAAATATACAAATCAAGTCAGATGCTTAACTTCTTTTTTGATGTGCCATGTTCTTTCAGGAGGTAGGCGATCCTGGCTTTCCCCATCTCCCTATCTCTGGTGGCTCTTAGCACGCTTTCTCCTGATGCATCATGCAACCCTCGTTCTGTCATCCACCTGATCAGGTCCTTCAAATATGTTGTCAGCTGCTTTCCCCTGTCTCTTTTCCCCTCTATCTGGCCTGTTAGTATCAGGTTATCCAAGCCCTCCTTCCTCATTGCATGTCTCATGAACTTTAGTTGTCTCTTCTTGATTCTTAGTATTAATTTCCTTTTCGTCTCCATCAGTTCCAAAACCTCATCATTGCTCACATTCTCGATCCATCATATTCGCAGCATCCTTTTGTAGAACCACATTTCAGTTGCTTCCAGTTTTTCCTTCGTCTTCGATGATATTGTCCAACATTCACTGCCATATTGAAGAACCGACATCACATAGCAATCGAGTACTCTTCTCTTTGTTTCTAGTGAAATTGTCCTGTTTCTTAATACTTTACTCAACTTCTGGAATGCTTCTTTCGCCATGCCAATACGTCTTCGGATCTCAGTGTCGCACTTTCCGTCTTCTGTTACAACACTTCCTAGGTATTTAAATTTTTGTACCTGTTTGATTTTAGAGTCCCTCACCTGTAATTGGCATTTTGGTCTGCCCTTTTTGCTGATGACCATGCATTCGGTTTTCTTGCAGTTTATTTGTAGTCCTTTCTTGTAACTCTCTTCAGCTACCTTCTGTAGGAGGTCTTGTCGTTTCCTTTCTGTATCTGCTATAAAGAACTAACGTCTATCGTAATAAGAAATACAATATATGTAGGTGCGGAAAATTTCTTGACCTGAACAAATGACCCAAAACTAGATTATTTTTCTGAATTCCTTTTTAGTTTGATTGAGAACTTTTCAGCAGTCGCTCGTATAAATATACAGATGAAATCAGATGTTTCACTACTACTTAGTCATAATCATTTAAATTCAATTTTTCACAGTTCTCAATTAATTTTAATAATTCCACACTGGTTAATGCGATAATTCCACCAAAGCCAAAGAAGTGTTACTAGAAGTGAAACAGAATGAGAAGACTTTAGTGAGAAGAAAGTAATAAAAGAACATAAATCAGGGAGACAGAAGATGACGAGTAATGTTGCATTTTATATATATATATATATATATATATATATATATACGCATCGCTCATTCAGTGAAATGAATTAGAGCGCTCTAGCTATTGGGCGCGTATAATGATATGTGCTAAAAAGTCAGCCTACTTCCACCGAAAGCCCATAGCCCAGGGGTAGAGTCGCCGACTGACGCTATTTCGGTCGGGTTTCAATCCTGGGTAAAAAAGCAATCGGAGTCTAACCGTCCTGATGAGCTGTGATACGGCGAAACAGATCTGCCTGCGGATGACAATATATATATATAAAGGCATTATTAATAAAAAAGAAAAAGCTAACACCCAACAATATATGTACACGGCCAGAATGTGCTCACCATGTTTGGTATATAATACAATTCTTATACTCAACATACATACACAAATAATTTACACATTCAGTTAAAAGTAAAATAAAATTCATCTTTGATAATGGCTAAAAGTATAGCCGAAAGCGGTTGGAGAAATACAACATTCAGACCATTTTTATATAATTTAAGTTCTAAAACATGTTACTCTGCAATATTAACAAAAGAACCATTCTGTTTTCATTTACAACTATTCACTTGGCAATAATTACTAAAACATAGTATGAAATACATCATTTTATTTTAACACTGGAGTGGCCTAATAATTATGGCCGGTAGTGTATGTTTTGTAGGGACACAACACATGAAGAAGAAGGATGAACACTCTACTTCGTCTACCTACGATTTTCTTAGTTTTAAGCACTAAACAGAATTTTATTACCATCGTCAGTGTGTTAGACCGTGATCAGCAAGTATTTAAACGCTATCATAATTGTTTTTTGTTAATCACTTCAAGCAAGGTAATAAAGCCCCTAAGATGCAAGTTACTGGGTGTTTCAGAATATGATAAAAACACTATTAAGGAGAGACAACAATTAAAGAACAGGAACTAAGAAAATTGAAAATAACGAAATTAAATTGGTAAAAATTAAAAAATTTAAATTTTTGAAAATCAAAGTTGACCGAGAAGTATGAAGCCGAAAAAATGTTTAACAAATAAAAAGTACGACAGAAGGAACTGCTAGCATAGAACCCCAGGTTTCATCTAACCATTTCAACTGTAAAATGATGAGAGCGTGCAGCTAATTACTGAGCTTAAATTCATAAATTCTAGTTACAATTACAATTACTATGACAACGTTTATAGAAAAAGCACAGGATAACCATATTAGGGGTGTGGGTATTTGAGTGAATCCGAGGTGCCAGGTTTGGACCAATAATATTGCATGCTTTGTAATTTATCAAAAATCTTTAAATATATAGCAGGAGCATCAGACTACATATGGCAGCAATATTTAGAGCAACAATTAATGGAGGTCTTATAAATATATGTGATAGATTCTGGCGAGAAAAATTGTCTATGTTTTAACTATGAAAATTCTACGTCACTATCAAAACTTGAACTAATGTCGTAATTAAATATTTTTCAGACTAGGTCAATTTTGACACTAATCCTGAATTACCTATTTTGGAACGATTCTACTCACAGGCCAATAGATTTGTCCCGTTATACTATAGCAGTTGTTTCACCAACGGTGGCAAAATATGTAGACTGTGCCAGGAAAAACAAAGTTAGCTTTTATGTTATTCCCAAACAAAAATGAATTATTGAATTAAAAAACAGAAATTATGACTAAGTGTAACCATACCATAAAATACCTATTAGGTTCATACAACCATGGATAAAAATGTTATAATCTCTTTTAATTTTATAAATTGCGCTTTCAAAAATTTCCCAATATGTGAGCGTTCAAAAAAAAAAAATATCCCCGTTACGTAAATATTCTAAACAAAAACCGGTAAAATCAGTTATTGCAAATCGCCTGAAGACACCACATAGTAAAAACCTGGTCCCATAATAACTCGTTTAAAAATTATATATATATATATACAGGGTGTAAACGATAAATTGGCAGTTTGAGATCTCAGACTTTAAACCTTGATAAAGAAGGGACATTTAAAGACATTTAAGATTTGTGTATGTTTATTTAACTGTTTTATTAAATACAAACATTTTATTCTCTGCGTCCACCTTCTGCGTCCACAACTTGCTGAATGCGAGCCCTAAAAGCACGACAGGCCTTGACAGCTGACTCTTTCTTGATATCGCGGAATGCTCGCCTTACGGAGGTCTTCAGTGAGGCCACACTGTTATGGGGGCGAGCATTAGAGACTTTCTCAACATCGCCCCATAACCAATACTCACAGGGGTTCAAATCTGGCGAACTAGAGGGCCAGATATTTGAGGGTACAAAAAACGGCAACTCTCTTCAAGAAGGTCTGCACTGTTTTTGATCCATGAGCAGGTGCAGAGTCCTGGAGGAATATCACTTTGTTGGGATCATAGTTCTTCTTAATCCAGGGTAAGAGAACTTCCTCCAGAATCTTCAGATATTCCACCGTATTGATCTTTAGGCCCACTTCAATGAAGTGACGGGGCATGACTTTCCCATCGCTGGCAATAGCTCCAAACACCATGACAGAGGCAGGGTGTTTACTCTGCATGACTGGAGGAACACAAGAAGGGTCACTGGCGATAACTCTCGAGTTTCTGCGGTTGGTGACTTCGTCTACCACAAACTTTTTCTCGTCCACAAAAATGCGAACGGTTCCACCATGGTGTTTCAGGTGATTGAGTAGCAAGGGGCTTCTCTCTTTACGAATGGTCTTAGATTTCGTTTTAAGAATGTTACGACGTCGTCTGCAGTATGACTTCATCCCAAGATCTTTCAGTACTGTATTAGAAATGGTCATTTTGGTCACATTCCGCTTTTTCGCCAGGTCAACCATTGACTGTGATGGATTTGCTGTAATGGATTGTTTCAAGCCACTGAGAAACCTTCTGGTGTGGATTTTATCACTTCTCGGAATGTGAGCCTTCCTTTGCATGTCTTTACCTTCCCTTAAGTTTGTTACAACACGATAAACAGTCCTAGGAGCATAGCCAGTGTCTCTGATAATGTCAGACGTCTTATGCCCGGCGCGGAACAATTCAGCAATAACCATTCTATGGTTAAATTCTACACTGGCACTCATTTTGTTAGTATATTTAGGTAGCTAATCTGGACTTCAGACTCTAAAGAGTACAGCAACTAACATTTCAGATCGATAATGCCGCTTTAAAAAACCTAAATTGCGGATTGAAATTACTGCCAATTTATCGTTTACACCCTGTATATATATATATATATAATTTTAACTGTCCCTTGCTAATTATTTACACGCGATTTTTCCTCCCCTCGTTATAAGTATATATATTTATATGTATATTTATTTTAATGTATTCCCCCGCCCCCATCAGTTTTTTTTTCTTATTTGTTCTTCATTTTTGTTGTTGTTCTTTTGTTTAATTTATAATTCCAACGATTTTCTCCTGATGAGATGTTGGCCGAAAGGTCCTTAGGGATTGTCAATAAATTCTTTCTTTTTAAAATAGTGTATATATATATATATATATATATATATATACACTACCAGCCATAATTTTTTTAGGTCACCCCAGTGTTTAAAAATATGATATATTTCATACTATTTTTTAGTATTTCTTGCCAAGCGAATAATTGTAAATAAAAATAGAATGGTTCTTTTCTTAATACTGCGCAATAACATGTGTATCAAATGAATTTATAAATATTTAATATTTACCTGTATTGCAGTTTCATCAATGAAAGAATGAAGAAAATTTAGGGTGATTCGGACGAGTTCGTCTTTGCTTCCTTGCCTTGTAAGATTTTGAAAAGTGATAACAACAAAAGACCCATTCTATTTTCATTTGGCAATGAATACTAAAAATAGTATGGAATACATCATTTCTTTAAAATAAAAGTGCGGTGACCTAATAATTATGGGCGGTAGTGTATATATATATATATATATATATATATATATATATATACTACCAGCCATAACTATTAGGTCACCCCAGTGTTTAAAAATATGATATATTTCATACTATTATTTAATATTTCTTGCCAAGTGAATAATTGTAAATAAAAATAGAATGGTTCTTTTCTTAATACTGCGCAATAACATGTGTATCAAATGAATTTATAAATATTTAATATTTACCTGTATTGCAGTTTCATCAATGAAAGAATGAAGAAAATTTAGGGTGATTCGGACGAGTTCATCTTTGCATCCATGCTTTGTAAATCTTTGCAAATTAGAATTATCCACTTAAAAATAGGGTGGCCTAATAATTATGGCCAGTAGTGTATATATATATATATATATATATATATATATGTGTGTGTGTGTGTACGTGTGTTTGTGTCGGTGTAGTGCTGAATTATGATAATGTTTACTACCAAGATGGTTGTTTTATTTAGTAGTTTTACTGTTAAACATTATTTTGGCAAGCAAGTATTTTCGTCGTAAAATGATCCATAATAATAGCAAGAAACCCATCATCGATGAGTGAAGATATTTTAATAGTGTCATCACAAAATTTTAAGGTCGGCATGCGTCTACTCGGTTAATAACAAATTCTTTGCACTAAAAGTATATATATATATTATGAATTATAATTTACTTCGACGAGCTCCAAACGACATCGTGGACTGAAGAGATGAGTACATTAGCTCGCCGAGATAAATTATAATTTATAACCACTTTAAATGATGTGTTGCATTTTCCTTTATGCACATCATATTGCTCTGGACAATATCATTTGAGCTCTCTATAGAGACCTGTTGCTTAATATTTTGTATTAAAAAGATCTTTTTGCATTAGCCTCTCTGTTTATAAACTTTGCATCATTATCTATGTATCTATCTACTATCAGTATAGTCCGGCGTTGCTCAGGTGTAAGGAAAGCTTTAAAACTGATCCATAGTCCTGGATCTCAGACTCTTTGGACGTTGGCACGAAAGACTAAAAAGCAATAGTTGTTTCCAGTTAAAGCGAAACCCTAGACTGAAAGAAAAATGAATGGATGTAAGTCAAATTTTGATTTTCTGGTATCGATATGAAATAAGTTTTTTTCGTCGTAAACTGAATTTTGAAGGCTAAATAAGTCCTCTGAGTAAATGGTAAATGGTATGATGGCTGAGACTAAGAACTACAAATATACCTACTTAGAGCCAAACCCGAAACAAGAACTAAAATAAAAGAGCTAAAAAAATAGACATACAGGCAGATAAACAGACACACAAACACCTTGCCTTTTAAATATATATATATATATATATATATATATATATATATATATATATATGTTATCGATTTTCTGCACTATTGTAAGAACTGCAACCTTGAAATTTCTGAATATCGTTTCTTATGTCTTTGTTTATTAGTGTATCAAATTTGATTAAAATCGGACCACTCGTTCTATAACCCGATTTTTTCGATTATCGATTTTCGATACTTATCGGGGGTACCTCGACACAAAACCTAGCTTAGAAAACTCGCAGACGCTTATAGTACAATTGTCTAACATTTCAAGAAAATCGGTTCAGCTGTTTCAGAGTCTATAGGTAACGGACACAGACACACACACAGACAATGTTCCATTTATAAATAAGTTTAGATAGATTTAGATAAAACTATTTTTAAATAATCAAAATTGTTGAAATTTTTAGATTTTTAAATACCAATATGTCATTGTAGATACAGTGCACTTACGATATATTATACAAATAAAACTTATTTGAAATTAGAACAGTTACGCTTATTGCGAAGACGCTCTGTAGAATGAAATGAGTCCAGTGAAAACTGGTATATATATGGTTAAATAAAATAAAGACAAGAGGAAAACTGTTATTTAAAATCGCCTACGCGTTTTGTCCGTGATGGACTTTTTCAAGGCAGAAAGACGAAATGAGTTTTATTCTAAATTACGTATCTATAAACAAAATTAGTGTTGGTAACCACAAAGACGCTCACAAATCATTTTAAAAAAAAAATAACGGAATATTTCAGTTTTTAGAATTTCTTCATGTGCAAAGTCACGCGACGTTAAGATGAAGGGAATTTATTAGTTTTCTTCGAAAATTGTCCATTCTGTGTGTTTAGTATGTGCCAGAACTCCCCCACGTGCAGTGCAAAAGCACGAGATTTTAGAATGAAAAAAGGAAATCAACCGTTTTCTTTGAAATTCCCACCATGCATTTTAGTTTGTTTCAATATAGTTTCCAAAAGCAATGGTGAGATTGGGAAAAATCCGGGTCACAAATTGATGTTTTGGTAAGATTGGATAGCGGCGCTCTCGAGAATCCTCCTTCTGAATAAATTGTCCACTCGTTTTATTAATGTGCTCTTCTGGTATTATTATAGGTTTCTTTTTAAGAGCACTAAGAATATGCAACCCCCAACATTTAACAAAAGAAGAAAAATACTCGTGCTTTTGCACTGCACGTGGGGGAGTTCTGGAACATACTAAACACACAGAATGGACAATTTTCGAAGAAAACTAATAAATCCCCTTCATCTTCACGTCGCGTGACTTTGCACAGATCCGGGTGTCTGGATGGTCATTTCAGAAAACTCTTATGTGCGTTGTGGTGCAGTAAATGTCGGCTCGGAACGAGAAATTGAAAAACCGGGTTCGAATCAAATTCCAGTTAAATTCGTTACATTCACTTCCAAATTGGGAAAATGTATTAATCCGTCTCTTCCTCCAGCTATAGGTGAAATAATAAGAGCGATTGGGTTCTATAGCCTCGGTTGACTACCAGTCTACCGCAGAATGTAATGGCAACCTACTGCCGAATAATGATCTGCCCAGTCAGTCGTGTCTCTTTCGAGACATGATCGCCTAAGCGTGTATCACGTATGGCACTTAACTGATTGAGTGAATATAATAGTTGGAAACATAATTAAAACTTCTAATGGGCATAAAGTGGGGGATCGGTTTTCTATTGTTATGAAGTAATAAACTGATCCCCAAATAATTTTACTTAATATAATAACGTAATATAATCTATCTCTTCTCCCTCTAGTTATGAGTTAAATGGCAGGACAGATTGGGTTCTATAGCCTTGGCTGGCAACCAGTCTACCGCAGAAAGTAATGGCAACCTACTGCGGGAAAATCTTCTGCCCAGTCACTTATGTCTCGAAAGAGACATAATCGCCCAACCGTATATCAGGTATCGAACTTCACTGATTGACTGACTTATGTTAACCATAACGAAGCGGTGCTCTAATCAATTTTTTCAGAAACAACGGTCAAATGAACGTTCAAATACAATACAAGTAGACCATGTTTTAGACAGATATATATTATAAGGATCGACGAGATCTACGCGTTGTAATTGCAGAAACGGAAGACACTGGAGTAGACAGACTAAACCATCGCCCGGTTCACACTTCACTCGCGTCTATTGGACAGGTAAAGTGGCTCATCCCTTGTCCCCGTTTAGGATGTGGTTTCCGGCTTTCTCTTTTCCAATCTTTTCACTCTTTTCTTTTTTTTTTCAACTGGGGTTGATAGACTAAACCATCGCCCGGTTCACACTTCACCCGCGTCGATTGGACAGGTGAAGAGGCTCCTCCCTTGTTCCCTGTTTAGGATGTGGTTTCCGGCTTTCTCTTTTCCAATCTTTTCACTCTTTTCTTTTTTTTTTTCAACTTAGGTTGATAGACTAAACTATCGCCCGGTTCACACTCTACCCACGTCTATTGGACAGGTGAAGAGGCTCATCCCTTGTCCCCGTTATGATGTGTTTTCTGGCTTTCTCTTTTCCAATCTTTTCACTCTTTTCTTTTTCTTTTCAATTAGAGTAGATAGACTAAACTATCGCCCGGTTCACACTCCACCCACGTCTATTGGACAGATGAATAGGTAGGCTCATCCCTTGTTCCCTGTTTAGGATGTGGTTTCCGGCTTTCTCTTTTCCAATCTTTTCACTCTTACGTAGCCCCCTGCGCATCAGTGGCATTACAGCCTTGCTCGGGGTGATATGATTAAAAAAATAAAAAATAGAAAAAATATTACCGTGTCCACAGTACAGGTAAAGGGAAATGCTGTCCCAGGTGTATCAATTCAGAATGATGGGAATCCTTTACTTGCAGCAGGTCTACAAGAACCTCTAACTAGACTTCTTGTATTACATCACTCTCCTACACGCCCCCTAGTGGTATCACAAGAGTGACACCGAGGGAATCAAATTGGCGATCTTCAGGGTTCAGTGTGTGAACAGTTTCTGCTTTCATGCAGCAATAGTTGTTTGTATTTGTAACGTAAACCTGCAGAGCGACATGTAGAGAATGTTTTCGCCTACGACACAGACACAAGCTTAACACCTGGCATCATAGCGTGGGGTGGCATTATTTATGATTCTTGCTTACCGTTGGTGTTTATGGAGGCGATTTAACAGCGATGCGTACATCTAGAACATTGATCGACTCGTTCTACTACTATTCCTGGGACAGGTATGCATTTTGTTGCTTCAGCGGTACGTTTTATCTTATGTAAATTGAAACAATTATTAAAAGATTTCTAATTTTAATTCCCATCAGTATATATATATATATATATATATATATTTGTGTGTGTGCGCGCGTGTTTGTATGTGTGGTAGAGGAATTAATAGGATATACAAGGTAACAAAAAAATTCTGTCTGTTTTTAAAGGAAAAAAATAACACGCTTTACAGTATGTGTAACTTATATTTAGTCTTCGGAATCCAGCACCTTCTGCCAACTTGTCTCCAGCTGTTCAACGCCCTTGCGGTAGAACTCGGGGGGGGGGGGGGTGACGCAAAGAAGTTCGTGAGAGCTCTGCGCAAGTCTGCTTCATTTGTGCCAGTATAGGTCTCCAGAGACCGTTTAGCCCGTTGGTAGCAGTTCATAATGAACCACTTGGCGATCTGTCCACCAGACACAAAGCATAATCTTGCGTGGGTATATAGGCGGTCTTGCGGTGTGAGGGACAGCATCCTGAGGAGACAACCAATGTCTGGAACGCTGGTGAATTTCGTACAGAATCCACTTTTCATCGCTAGTAAGCACTCGATTGAATAAGGATGCGGTACGGTGACGAGAAAGCAACAATACGCAGACAGTCATTCGTTGTCACTTCTGTACCTCCAACAGCGTTTGCGGAACCCACTTGCTCAGTTTGTACGTCTTACTAAGGCGGTGAAAGTGAAGACTGTTTCATCGGAAACGTTGAACTGCCTTGCAAGTTCACCAGACGTTAGACTACTGTCCTCTTCAATGGGCGCCTTCAGCACTCGGTCATTCAAGTCCTGTGGCCGTCCACTGCGAGGCTCATCATGGAGAGACAAATCTCCCGACTTGAATTTTCGAAACTAACGCCGTGCAGTACGTTCATCCACAGCACTATCCCCAAACGCTTGACATCTGCAGCGATTTAATGCAGCTTCGAAGTCGTAAAGCATACAGCCCCGAACGAGATCTTTAGACACTTCCATCCTTCTCACAGCTGTCCGGCTTATAACTGATGGCCGGGCACGGTGCGCGTGTTTTTTATAACGTCTGATGTTCCTACTTCTGGTTGTCCGAATTTAAAAACAATTACTACACGCATTTCGTATATATTTCAACTTCATTCAATGACTAATCAAAAAACGGACATAATTTTTTGGGTTAATTTGAAGAATTTCGGCAAAGTTTAATAAGAAAGACACAGAGGAAAAGTGTGATTATTGAATATATTACGAGTCCGTTCAATCAGTAACGTGTCATACGTGATACACGCTTGGGCGATCATGTCTCTTTTGATCCATGACAGGCTAGGTAGAAGATTTCCCCCATAGTAGGTTGCCATTCCTCTCTCTGCGATAGACTGGTTGCCAACCAAGGCGACAGAGCCCAATTTATCCTGCTATTTAATCCTTTTATCCAGATCAGTCAGTTAAGTGCTATACGTGATACACGCTTGGGCGATCATGTCTCTTTCGATCCATGACTGACTAGGCAGAAGATTTTTCGGTAGTAGGTCGCCAATTTTTTCTGTGGTAGACTGGTTGCCAACCAATGATGTAGAACCAATCTGTCCTGCTATCCAATTCCTTTATCAAGATCAGTAAGTTAAGTGCAATACGTGATATACGCTTGGATGATCATGTCTGTATTCAGACATGACTGACTGGATAGAAGTTTTTCCCGCAGTAAGTTGCCATTACTTTCTGCGGTAGACTGGTCGCCAACGCGGGTATAGAATCCATTTTTCCTGCTGTGTAACCCATAGCTGGAGGAAGAAGTGGTGCAATTATACCTTCTGCAGAGGTATTTACGCGTAAGCAAGTGCAACGACTTTAACTGGAAATCAAGTCAATAAAACAATTTCCACTTTGTCTAATTTATCAAACATTGTTCAGATTCTATATCTTATTAATACATATCGTGTGTATATGGAAAACAAACAGATATATTTATTTCTTGGTTGGTTGTTTTATGGCATATCAACCTCGACGGGTCATTTATTGCCAACTAAATTTTATTTATTTATTGCTGGTAATACCCTTTTCTTTCAACAATTTATTGTTTTTATATAAGTTTTGTGTCTAGTAATACTTTTTTCTTTTTGAGTATCAAGATTCATTATTTAACCCATAACTGGAGGGAAGGGATGGATTAATACCTTTCCTAAGGGTACCAGTGCTTAATTTTATATTTATATAATTTCTTGTCTGTTAATAAGCCGTAGAAAAAAAAAAAATCCGTCAATGAAATACTGATGAGCTACACATGCATGTCTTAACTTTATTTACATTCTCTGGAATATAAGTGTATAGAATTTTTTTAAATAATCATATTGCCAAAAGCAAGGTATTTTATTGCCACTGCTTTGCAGGGGGTTACATAAGAGGAAAGCTATGAGAAAGAGTGACAGGTTATAGGGAGTGTCAGGAAGTGGGCGGAGAAGAGAGCATGAGAGAGAGGATACAACTTAGTGAGATTGGAGATGACTATTGACTTAACATTTAAATGCTACAAAGACAGGAAAATGGGGAGAGCCATGATTATCCACATCCTGAATGGATACAGCATGGAAGAATTTTAATAAATTATTAACAAATTTATAAAAAACAAATTATATCAATAAAAATTGTATATTGTCTCTTATAGTCATATGAAAGTGTAAATTTATTTGTAATGTGGAGTTTTTAAATATATAAACAAACAAAAAAGAAGCAATATAAACTATTATATAAGGTGTATGGGGAGGTCTTGAAGGCTATCACAATGCCTTTAGTAAAATAAAGTTGGTTGGTTGTTTATGGCATATCAACTTCAGCGGGTCATTTATTGCCAACTAAATTTTATTTATTTATTGCTGGTAATACCTATTTCTTTCAACAATTTATTGTTGTTTTTATATAAGTCTTCTGTCTAGTTTTTTTTTAAGGGCAGGCTCCCCAAGTCCTACCCTTGTTATTTAACTATTGACTATTGACTTAACATTTAAATGCTACAAAGACAGGAAAATGGGGAGAGCCATGATTATCCACATCCTGAATGGATACAGCATGGAAGAATTTTAATATATTATTATTAACAAATTTATAAAACGTAAATTATAAGATATCAATAAAAATTGTATATTGTCTCTTATAGTCATATGAAAGAGTAAATATATTTATTAAATTTGTCTTTGTGGTGTTTTAAATATATAAACAAACAAAAAAGAAGCAATATAAACTATTATATAAGGTGTATGGGGAGGTCTTGAAGGCTATCACAATGCCTTTAGTAAAATAAAGTTGGTTGGTTGTTTATGGCATATCAACTTCAGCGGGTCATTTATTGCCAACTAAATTTTATTTATTTATTGCTGATAATACCCTTTTCTTTCAACAATTTATTGTTGTTTTTATATAAGTCTTGTGTCTAGTAATACTTTTTTTTTCTTTTCGAGTATCAAGATTCATTGGTATTTGTTTTTTAAGGGCAGAGTCCCCAAGTCCTACTCTGTTATTTAAACCATAACAAGGGACAGATTAATACCTTTCCTGTGCTTAAGTGAATGCAGGGTATTCAACTGGAATTCGAACTCGGCTCACCGATTTCTCTTTCCAAGCCGATATCCACTGCACCACAACGCACATCCGTCACTAAACGCTTACAGCACCTGGTATTCCCAAGCGGTCACTCATCTAAGTACTAACCAGGCTCAAAGTTGCTTAACTTCGGTGATCGAGCGAGAACCGGTGTATTCAACGTGATATGACCGAAAGCCGGAAATATTTATACTTAATCAGAAAATATATGAATACTTTAATTTCAATACGTACTGAACAAATTGGACAAATATTTACTTTAAAATAACTGCAAAAAAATATAAATTATATATATAGACATGCCCAAATCCGAAACAGCTGGACTCTGCTTCTTGCCTCCAGGAACAACGATGAACGTTGCAAGGTCCGTGCAAGTACCGCAAGAGAAATTTCAACGACATATGCACATTGATCAGGGTTAGGGTATTTACAAATGAAGGTTATGTATGCAACCAAAGGTCGTTCAGAATTACATGAAGAGGTTCAATGTGACAAGTCTGGATTAGCTGAGGTAGTTCTTGGATCTGAATGCAGTTGAAAATTTATGAAAAATTGTCAAAATTAATGCTTTAGAAGGATGGGCGTTATGGTGCAGTGGATATCGGCTTGTAATCAGTAATCGGGGAGCCGAGTTCGAATTCCAGTTGAATTCGTTGCATTCACTTACGCGCAGATACCCTTGGGTAAAGGTATAATCCGTCTATTCCTTCCAGTTATGGGTTAAATAATAAGACAGATTGGGTTCTATAGCCTTGGCTAGCTACCATTCTACCGCAGAAAGCAATGGCAACCTACTGCGGGATAGTCATTTCTCTTTCGAGACATGATCGCCTATGCGTGTATTACGTATGACACTTAACTGACTGACTGAATATAATAGTTGAAAACTTGATTATGTCTTTTACTGGGTATAAAGTGGGGGATCAGCTTTATATTGTTATGAAGTAATAAGCTGATCCCCCACTAATTACTACTTAATAATACACCTTTTCCTCCTCTAGCTATGAATCAAAAATAGGACAGATTGGGTTCTATAGCCATGGCTGGCTACCATTCTACCTCAGAAAGCAATGGCAACCTAGTGCGGGATAATCTTCTGCTCAGTCAGTCATTTCTCTTTCGAGACATGATCGTCCAAAGCGTGATCGCCCAATGCATTTAACTGATTGATTGAATATAATAGTAGGAAACATAATTAAAACTTCTACTGGACATAAAGTGAGGGATCGGTTTTGTATTGTTATGAAGTAATAAACTGATCCGCCACTTATTTTACTTAATATAATAATGTAATATAATCTATCTCTTCTCCCTCCATCTATGAGTCAAATAACAGGACAGATTGGGTTCTATAGCCTTGGCTGGCTACCATTCTACCGCAGAAAGCAATTGCAACCTACTGCGGGATAATCTTCTGCCCAGTCAGTCATTTCTCTTTTAAGACATGATCGCCCAAGCGTGTATTACGTATGACACTCGACTGACTGATTGAATGCTTCAGAAAGAGCAAACTTCAAGCACTGAAACACCGAGAAGGCCATTAAAAACAACTGGACAATAGAAATCCCGGCTGACTATTGTAACAACTTGATTCACAACAACTTCCATTCTCCTCGCCACATCGAAGCAGGTAAATAAAAGCAAAGGAGGTCATGAAAACACTGACTACTGTACAATTTCTATGAAATGAATAAAAAAGAAAACCTATATAAATTTGTGAATAGAAGTGAATCATGCTCTCTTAAATTAATTGTTGCTCTGCTGTGTATTTCTTAAGATAGTCAATTACAAGTCTTGATGTTTTTTTATGATAACCATAACCAGATGGCGAGTATGTTCTCTTTTCGACCACAAGAACAGGGATCGAATCTTAACATGGCTATTTGATAGGAATATGTTTCTTGATGCTATCGCTCTGTGTAGGCAATCCCAGTTTGAGGTATCTTTGGAAAGTGTCTGAAAATCCCACCCAAGCCCTATGAGTGAAACTCGGTCGATGGAACCGTTCAGAGCCATTGATTATACACAGACATGACAGAATTGTATAGACGCTCACAGAAACCGTTTATTTTATCAAACAAGTAATTATTTTATTAAACAAGTAATTTATAGAAATGAAGCAATTATAAATGGTCATAAATTTGATGACTAATACTTGGTTGACATCCCCTTTGCTTTTTTTAATGCATGCTAGCGATGAGTTCACAAATATCTTGAAGGATTTCTTGCCATGTTTCACGCAATAATCCTAAAAGTTTGGGCTTAGAAGATGGCTTCTTTTTGCGGAGTTTTCGATCTAATATGCCCCAAAGGTGTTCAATAGGGTTAATATCGAGGACTGATTTGGCCATGGAAGTTTAATGATCCTATTTTGTCTCAACCTCTCTGGCGAATTGTGCAATCACTCTATTAACAGTAGAAAGGAGTATTGAAATATTTTCAGATATTTTTCTTTGACTAAGACCATCTTCATGTTGGCCCACGATACGTCCTCACTGAAATTCGGATCGGTCTGATGCTCCTTTGGTTCGTGGCATGTTCCGGTATTGTTATCTGCAATTTTAATCAAATAAACTATGTTAGTTTATCTTGGTTATTAAAAAAAAATCAAAAATAAAATTTATCTTGGTGTCTATTCAATTCTGTTATGTCTGTGTAGTTCTAACACGAAGTAACAAGTCATCGTTGTCGAGCGTTTGAGTGTGCAGATCTTATAAAAGAAATGTGCTGATCACCGACTTATCCGCAGTCTTCTAGACATTATAACTGAGGTGTGCTCAGCAGAGTTGTAGAAGAAGCCACGTGCGCAAAAGGGATCTGGTAGCAAACGGGTGTCTGCGGAAAACGAAAAACCGGCATGAAAACAATTATTTACGACAACGTTATCAATAAAATGGGAATAAATAAATAAACAATATTTAAAATGGAAATCATAAAAGTCGATGAGGCTTGTTGGATATTGGTTAATAGCGAGTGATTTGGTACACAAGTAGACTGGTGTAGTCAGTCCAAATGAAAGACCAAGCTCTTGAGTGATCTCATGGAGAAATGTATATGAGTGAATAAAAACCAACTCATGCAAATGTGTTGGGCAGGTCCATTATAGTAAATTGGACTAACCCACCCGATGTATTACATACTCTTCTATAAATGAGGTAGACAAAAAGGGGACAAAAAGAAGGTAGCCATGTTAGAAGGTAACTTATTTGATTTCCACATCCATTCCTCTCCCCATTGCGGGAGTGTAATGGCTGCTGGGGAGGAATCAGTTCCTCATTGCCTGGCTGATGGTATGGGAGTAGTTGGAATAGCGCCCTGGGGATTCGAATTCTTGATGGCAGTGATTGAGTAGGGATCTGGGATGTCATGTCACTTCGTAAAGTAATGCCCCAATTTCCAGATTTCTCATCAGATTGACGTGGCCTACATACATCCATGACTGTCGGTCCAAGGGACACAGGCAAGGTACTCGGAATAGGGGTTTTGATTCCAGGTGCTTCAAGTTTCCTCAGGAATCTACAATTCCGCATGGTTATTCTACCTGATCCTGCAACTCTAATTCTATATTGACGGTTGGCAAGCGTTTCTACTATTCGCCCAGCAATGTCCCATCGATGACTATTTGGATTTTGAATGGGGTTTGGGGAGTTTAACTGAAGAGGCCTTTGTGTAGCTATCTGATGTTAAAGACTGTTCTTTTGCTAGTTTTAAGATGGCCAAGGCATGTCCCATGGTTGTGACACCCAACTCTTTGAGGATTTCCCAGTCTATCATAGAATGTCTATCTTTGGTGATGCTTACTTTCACAAAAAATTCATTATAAGTCCTGGCAGAGGCAGCTGGAATACCAATTTTGATAAGGAGTTCTTACAATCATCAAATCCTGTTTGTAGCGCCATGTTGGATGTTGGTTAATAGCGAGTGATTTGGCACACAAGTAGATTGGTGTAGTCAGTCCAAATGAAAGACCAAGCTCTTGAGTGATCTAATGAAGATATATATATGAGTGAATAGAATCCACTCATGTATATACGTTGGGCAGGTCTATCATACGAGGGTCATTCAATAAATAAGGTGAATTTTTCGGTCTAAAGATTTCTAATACAGATAGAAGCTTACTTTTTCTCCTTTACTTCTTTTTCAGATGGATTTAAATATTTTTTGGCAGATTGAAAAAAAACTTTGAGAGTTTTGGAGATTAACAAAGATGGCCGACCAGGAAGCATGCTCTAGGATTGAACAGAGGTTAGTTATCAAGTTTTTGGTTACTGAAGGAGACAAACCAGTTGAAATTCATAGGAGAATGTCAGCTGTGTATGGTGCCACATGTTTTATCCAAAAATGTCTACAAGTGGGTTAAATTGTTTAAAGAAGTTTGAAAGTGACGATGAATTCAAAAGTGCTCTGAGCGATTGGCTGAGACATCAGTCCAAAGATTCTTTTACGCTGAGGGAATACGAAAGCTTGTGAACAGATGGGAAAAGTTGTGACGCTGCTGGGAGACTACGTTGGAAAAAAAAAGTAAGCTTCTATCTGTATTAGAAAAACTCACCTTATTTATTGAAAGACACTCGTAGTAAAGTGGACTAATCTATCTGCTGCATTAGATACTCTCCTATGAATGAGGTAGACAAAAAGGGGACAAAAAAAGGCAGCCATGTTAGAAAGTAACTTATTTGATTTCTACAAGGCGAAGCTCAAAATTTCTAGACAAGAGGTATTAAAACGGAAATGCTGCTTACCTGTTGCATTAAAGATTTATTGCATACCGTACCTGATGTTTATTACATCCTTCGGTTTCTACCCATTAACCTGTTTTCTATCTACAGGGTGCGATGGATGAATTGTCGTCTAAATCATGCAAAAATGAAAATAAGATCTCATTTTAACAGATATATTTACCAAAATTACATAAAAATATCATAAAATACCAAAGAGTCCATTCATTCAATCATATCGCCATTAGATTTAACCAAGGCCAGTAGACGATTTCGGAATCTTCTGCAACTATTCTGTACGGTCTCCTTGACATAATCCTTGCCTTCAGTTCATCTTTGGTGTTGGTCTCTCACTCAACTGCGGCCCACACATCATAACCAATGGGGTTTCAGTTTGAGGCGTTAGGTTGCCACATGTAAGGCGTGATGCGGTCGCAGAAATTGTCTGACAGCCATGAGTAGGTTTTTCCTGCTAGTGTGGCATGGTGCAGAATACTATTGCCAGATATAAACTCTTCCAGCAACACCCATTATTTAATCCAGGGAAGCACTACCTTCTCAATGCACTTAATATTATCGAAAATTAATTCAATCTTTCAGAGGGAGCCGGGTTGCAAAAGAAAATGTCCTTCCTTTGCGACCCTCTTTGCTTAGGTCATGTAACAACATAGATCACTAAAAAAAAAAAAAAAGCTGCTACTACTCACAAGGGGAAGATCATTTATCATGTAACCTCCATCTTCCCCTCATCCTGCCACTCCTGAAAGGTAGCTATAAATGCGGAGATAAATGGGGCAGCATTCGTGCCTTAGACACCCCCCCTACTACAGACTCGGTTGCTTCACCCTGGTAAGTCCTCATTACTTCCGACAATATGGGCCTCTGTGTTGGGTCTGAGGCTCTGTGGGAAGATGAAAGGAAGCGTAACGTCATCATTAGTGAGCATTCCAAACACCTTGGTAATCACCATGAGACTCATCCAACTCTTTCCGCATTGTTCTCAGATTGACAGCAAAATAGTCTAAGATGTTCATATTGGGAGCTTCCGGCGTGAATAACAAGTATACCGTTTCCAAATTTCTGATGTAGTGTATTGCGTCATGATGCTCCTTTTCACACAGACAGTGCCCAACCGACTCTACTATACCGTGCAGTCGACAAAATAGAATAACAAAAAAAGCAATGTACATGACCAAAATTAAAAAATATAAAATGATGATAATTTAGCCATCGAACCCTGCATATATGATAAAGTTTTTGTGGCAAGGTAGGCTATTCTATGTTCTAAAGGTTTCAAATCAGGGAAAGAGTGCATGTAAATATAAACATATTCGGTTAGATAAATAGCATGAAGGTTGAAGAAAACAGACTGACGTCGCTGGGTGTTGACCTCAGTGTCCACACACACACACACACACACACACACGCATATATATATATATATATATATATATATATATATATATATATTCTAAACGTATATTGTTAAATATAACAGAAAATGAATGTATATTATGTTTAATCATGAACCGTTCTAAACATTGTGTTTTGGCTTTAATTTTAGGTTAAAATAAAGACAAAAATTGTTTAACATTTGGATATCTTTTTTATTATGCTGGTTCTAAGCTTTCAGCTCACATGTGCCATCTTCAGAGAGGTTTCAGGGACGTTAACATAAAGACATCCACTGTCAAAGTTGATATTATCTTGTGTTGACATAAAACATTGCTATGCGTCTATAAATTTTAACGAATAGCAGACATAGTTTCGTAAAATTTGTAATGCGGTTCTATGACGTCACTCCGCGTGAAAGATGGAAATGTTAACAGAAACATATATCTAAATGCAATGTAAGGCGTTGTGACTCTTATTGAAATGTGATTTTATTAAGTGTGGGTTGCTTTAGTTTAATGTAGATGGCTTCCAATATCTGAAGGTTCTTTTTACCGTGTGTATGTGTGAGTATTATTGTGTTATCGACTAAGATATATATGGGGAAAGATAGCTAGAAACTGGCAGCCTATAGTCGACCAAGCAAGAATTATTTTGACTTTGATCATGATAGACTGTAATTGGAAATCGTGATGTCAAAATCGCTCCTGTGATTGTTTAGTCGGGCTGTTTATTATTGTAAGCAAAGGAAACTCAATTAAATAAAACCCGCAATTTTGGAGAGTTTTTATTAATTTTTTTAGTAACATATTAAGGGGTTTCAGAAGATCGTGCTTCCGTTGTTGTCCTTTCTCTTATTGAAAAACTTGCAGTATAGCCCAGCATTGCTCAGGTGCAATGAAAACTTTAAAACTAATTCATGGGCCTTGAGCTCAGACTCTTTTGATGTTGGCACGAAAGACTAAAAAGCAATAGTTGTTTCCAGTTAAAGCGAAACCCTAGACTGAAAGAAAAATGAATGTATGTAAGTCAAATTATGATTTCCTGGTATAGATATCAAATGAGCTTTTTTCGTCGTAAACTGAATTTTGAAGGCTAAATAAGTCCTCTGAGTAAATGGTAACATGGCTGAGACTAAGAACTACAATTATACCTACTTAGAGCCAAACCGAAGCAAAAACTAAAATAAAAGGGCTGAAAAAATACAGACATACAGGCAGATAAACAGACACACACGCAAATATCTTGCCTTTTATATATATATATCATCGATTTTCTGAAATATTGTAAGAACTGCAACCTTGAAACTTCTGAATATCGTTTCTTATGTCTTTGTCTATGAGTTTTGATTAAAATCGGACCACTCCTTCTATAACCCAATTTTTTCGATTATCGATTTTCGATATTTATCGGGGGTACCTCGACACAAAACCTAGCTAAGAACACTCGCAGACGCTTATAGTACAACTACATAAATTTTCAAGAAAATCGGTTCAGCCGTTTCGGAGTCTATAGGTAACGGCCACACACAAACACAGACACACGCACAAACAGGCAAAGTTCCATTTATAAATAATATTTTCTATAGTAAGATTTTCTATTTTTAGGCTGATTGTCTTTACATAGATAGATAGATAGATAGATAGATAGATAGATAGATAGATCAGTCAGTTAATTGCCATACGTGATACACGTTTGTGCGATCATGTCTCGAAAGAGACATGACTGACTGGGCAGAAGATTATCCCGCAGTAGGTTGCCATTGCTTTCTGCGGAAGACTGATTGCCGACCATGGCTATAGAACCCAATCTCTCCTGCTATTTAGCCCATAACTCGAAGGAAGAGACGGATTAATACCTTTCCCAAGGGTATTTGCGCGTAAGTGAGATAACTTCAGGAATGGACAGAGATATTTTAGAAATAGAGAGGTAGGCATTTTTGTCAATCCCTGAATGGATGACTTTGTGTGGACGTCACCCAAAACACATGTGAACATCTGGTCGTCTCCTGACGTGTGAACTGATGCTCATTTGTTTGTTTTTATTAGCATCTTTTTTTTGTTTTTGTTTTTGTACAGCCGGCTTCTTTACAGTACCGCCCAAATTTTGGATCATGCATTACTCAGCCACCGTGTGCCATCTAAAGATAGGAAGAGGATATAACCATCTTTTTAAATAAAGATGTCTTGTCTTAATTATTGCCTGGATTAAAAGCCAGTCTTGCATTTTCTTTCTGTTTGTCGAATCAACAAATGACATTCTAATCCTATTAGACTGAAAAACAACATTTCCGTCTGATTTTTAATTAAGTCTGTCAAGTTTGAAGCCATAGGTATACATATGAATACTGGTCCGATGAACTTAGCTCACTGTTATATATATATATGTGTGTGTGTGTGTGTGTGTGTGTCTGTGTGTGTCTGTGTGTGTGTGTATATATATATATATATATATAGCTCACTGTTATATATATATATATGTGTGTGCGTGTGTGCGTGCGTGCGTATATATATATATATGTGTGTGTGTATATATGTGTGTGTGTATATATATATGTGTATATATATATATATGTATATATATATATGTGTGTGTATATATATATATATATATATATGGATATATATAAATTTACTCGAGCCACAAGATTAGCAACTAGGTCCTACCATTTTACCGTAAAACCAATAAATTCTATTCAACCAGCTTCTTTTCTCGCACTTCCCGCCTGTGTAATTCCCTTCCATTTACTTGCTTTCCCAACAGCTAGAATCTACAAGAATTTACATCTAAAGTCAATAGTCATCTCCTGTCTCACTAACCGGCATCCTCTCTCTCTCTCTCTCTCTCTCTCTCTCTCATGCTCCCTTCTCCGTCTACTCCACTCTCATCAGTATTCTCATCCTTCTCTTACCCACTTCCTAACACCCCCTATAACCTCTCACTCTTATGATTATAAAAATAAAAATAAAAATTCTATACTATTATAATCTGGACCAATTTTATATTACAATCAATATATCAGTTGAACGCTCACTTTATGCCCACAGTCATCCTTCTCTTACCGACTTCCTGACACCCCTTATAACCTGTCACTCTTTCTCATAACTTTCCTCCGATGTAACCCCCTGCAAAACAGTGGCAGTAAAATGGCTTGCTTCAGGCGATATGATTATATCGTTCATTCAGCAATCAATTAGAACACTCTCAGCTATTGGATGTGTTTAATGATAATATACACGCTAAAAAGTCTGCCTAATTCTACCGAGCGCCCGTAGCTCAGAGGTAGAATCGTCGACTGACGCCAATTCAGTCGATTTTCAATCCTGGGTAAAAAGGCAATCGGCTGTCTAACCGTACTGATGAGCTGCGATACAACGAAACAGATCTGTCTGCGGATGACTAGATAGATAGATAGATAGATAGATAGATAGATAGATAGATAGATAGATAGATAGATAGATACCTCCAATAATTCAACTTTTAGTTGACGCCATACAATTGCATTCGAAATATTTATATTTCATTATTAAAGTACCCATATAGGTAAACAAAAATTGAAAAATTGTATGTTTAACAACTGCATTTCAACAAGAAAGCAAACTAACTCCATGGATTAACTCTCACAACAGACCTCAAGTGAAATGACTATATAAAATCCATAGATAAATCCGCTGTTAAGAAGGTCGGTTCCCTGTGAAGGGCCAGGAAGTATTTCCCGTCTAAAACCATCCTGCACATATATAAATTTACCATCCGCCCATGCATTAAATACTGCTGCCATATCTGGTCGAGTGCCCCTGCTATCCACCTAGGTGTCCTTGACAAAATCCAACGGAGAATCTGTAATGTCATCGATCCCGACTTGGCAGCTCAAATACAGTCACTTTCTCACCGGCGCAATATGGCTTCCCTGTGTCTCTTCTACAAATATTTTCACGGCTTTTCCTCCCATGAACGTAGCTCTCTTGTGACTTCTATGTATGAATTTACTCGAGCCACAAGATTAGCAACCAGCTCCCACCTTTTAACCGTGAAACCAATAAATTGTAAACGCAAATTCTACTTTACCGGATTCTTTTCTCACACTTCCTGCTTGTGGAGTTGCCTTCCGTTTTCTTACTTCCTCAACTGCAACAGTCTCCAGGTGTTTAAATGTAAAGTCAATAGTCATCTCCTATCTCGCTGATTGCATCCTCTCTCTCATGCTCCTTTCTCCGTCCACTCCACTCACAGTATTCTCATCCTTCTCTTACCCATGTCTTAACACTCCCTATAACTTGTCACTCTTTCTGATAACTTTCCTCCTATGTAACCCCCTGCGCACCAGTGGCAGTAGACGGCATTGCTTGGGGTGATATGATTATAAAAAAAAACATAATTTCTGATGCCTCATTTAAAGAAATCTTTGTTTTCTCTCCTATAAATAAGATTAAAAATTTTTAATTTTTTTCTAACTCTTATTAAGGTGCTAAACCTGTTGTGTATGGAGGATTTAGAAAAAAAACACCCCAATCTTAAAAATCCTGTTTCTTTTCTTGTATCTGTTATGCACATAGCGTTGGAACATTTTTATAACACCGTTTCTGTTTTGCTGAAGCACAACGCTTTGGCACGTTTCTTCTTTTATGTGTAGTGTACCTTCATGACATGGTCGTCTTTTCTTTGTCTCTGTTCCATAAAGTCTCTTCTTGATCTATGAGGTGATTGTCCAGCATTCACTGCCATATAAGATGAATTATATTGCATAACAGTTCAGTAGTCTTTTCTTTGTCTCTGTTCCATCAAGTCTCTTCTTCATTTGTGAGGAGATTGTCCAGCATTCACTACTATATAGAAGGATTGATATTGCATAACAGTTCAGTAGTCTTTTCTTTGTCTCTGTTCCATCAAGTCTCTTCTTCATCTGTGAAGTGATTGTCCAGCATTCATTGCCATATAGGAGGAATGATATATATAACAATAATAATAATATTTCAAGGTGATTCTTTCTCTCCCTTTCTATTCTGCATATCATTATGTCAACTTAACAAGACAGAATGTGGTTCTAAAATAGCCCAAAAGAAAATAAGCCATATATTTTACATGGATGATTTAAAGTTGTATGCTAAGAATGATAATGGAAGGTCTTTGCAAACTGTAAAATGCTTCAGCGAAGACATTAGAATGAAATTCAATTTGAATAAATGTGCTAAAGTTACAGTTTTACGTGGATCACTACAACAAACATCCTCAATTGGCTTAGACTCTGCTGTAACAATGAAAGAATTAAAGCCAGAAGAAGCTTATATATAACTAGGTGTAAATGAGAGTGAAAACGTTCACCATAAAAATTGAAGGAAATAGTGCGTAAAGAGTACTACAGAAGGCTACTATTGATATTAAAAACTGAATTGAATTCTCAGAACAGAATTATGGCCATTAATAGCCTTGCAATCCTAGTTGTCCAATATAGTTTCAAAATCTTAAACTGGACTCTAAACGACATCAAGCGAATGGATTCTAAAACAAATAAGCTTCTTTCTAAGCATGAGATGCATCATCCAAAGGCTGATGTAGACCGTCTATACATACCCCGTAAAGAAGGTGGAAGAAGTCTTATTCAGCTAGAATTGCCATATAAGACAACAACTATTGGCTTACTAACATACATAGAAACAACAAAGGACTGGATGATATAATTAGTCAAACAACATGAAAACAGGAAGAAAAAATATTCAATAATAAAAGAGGGCAGTAAATACAAACAAGATTTACGGTTAGTAGATTATGTAGAAAAGCAAAACAGGAGCCAAGAACCAACTATTGCGGCAAGAAATATGAAAATGAAAGCCAAAGATAAAGCTCTTGAAAAGATGAAACAGCGCTGGCAAGACAAACCTCTGCATGGCCAATATCCAGAACGTGCCAATAAATCCAATGTTGACAAAGTTAATACTCATCGATGGTTACGTGCATCTGGATTAAAGTCTGAGACTGAAGGCTTTATTCTTGCAGCGCAAGTCTTTTCACTAAAAACTTTCAGGCAAATATTATACATAATAATGTAGATCCAAAATGCAGGTTCTGTGATAAACACCAAGAAACAATAGACCATCTCATCTCAGGTTGTTCTGTACTTGCCCCAAATTAATATAAAAATCGCCACGATAGAGTTGGGCAATATTTACATTGGGCAATGTGCAAACACTATGGAAAATCTGTAAACAATTACAGGTATGAACATCACCCAGCACCGGTTACAGAAATAGAAGATGTCACCATTCTATGGGATTACACCATCTACGCAGACAGAAAAATTGAAGCAAATAAGCCGGACATTATTGTTAAAAACCAGAAAGAAAAAACTTGTCTATTGATATGGCTTGTCCAGCGAATTCTAACATAACAAAGAAGGAATTCGAAAAACTGTCAAAATATAAAGACCTGAAATTGAAATAGAAAAAATGTGGAAATTGAAAACAAGAGTCGTGCCAGCGATAGTAGGTGCACTTTGAATGATAAAAAATGGAACAAAATAACACATTGAAAGAATCCCTGGAAACCCCAGTTTAAGGGAGATACAAAGAATTTTTTTATTAAGTACAGCCCACATACTAAGGAAAACTTTGTGTATGTAACGATAGGGATGATAGGGGAGATAGAAAAAACATGAAAACATAACCACACGCCACGACCTGCCTTAGGTCTTCCTGCAGACTTGGTTGGTAGTGCGACCATAGCAGAAATTGAAATATGATGAAAAATGACATAATAATAATAATAATAATAATAATAATAATAATAATAATAATAATAATAATAAAGTCTGATGAAATAAACATCAAAAGAGGTATATTTCAAGGTGATTCTTTATCTCCCTTACTATTCTGCATATCATTAATAGCACTAACCAGTCAACTTAATAAGACAGAATGTGGTTATAAAATAGGCTAAAAGAAAATAAGCCATCTATTTTACATGGATGACTTAAAGTTATATGCTAAGAATGATAATGAGCTGGAAGGTCTTCTGCAAACTGTAAAATGCTTCAGCGAAGACATTGGAATGAAATTTAACTTGAATAAATGTGCTAAAGCTACAGTTTTACGTGGATCAATACAAGAAACATCCTCAATTAGCCTAGACCCTGCTGTAACAATAAAAGAATTGAAACCAGAAGAAGCTTATAAATACCTAGGTGTAAATGAGAGCGAAAACATTCACCATAAAAAAATGAAAGAAATAGTGCGTAAAGAGTACTATAGAAGGCTACGGATGATATTAAAAACTGAATTAAATTCACAGAACAGAGTTATGGCCATTAATAGCCTTGCAATCCCAGTTGTCCAATATAGCTTCAACATCTTAAACTGGACTCTAAACGACATCAGGCGAATGGATGCTAAAACAAGAAAGCTTCTTTCTAAGCATAAGATGCATCATCCAAAGGCTGATGTAGACCGTCTATACATACCCCGTAAAGAAGGTGGAAGGGGTCTTATTCAGCTGGAATTGTAATACAAGACAACAACTATTGGCTTACTAACATACATAGAAACAACAAAGGATTGGATGATACAATTAGTAAGGCAACATGAAGAAAGAAAGAAAAAATATTCAATAATAAAAGAAGGCAGTAAATACAAACAAGATTTACAGTTAGTAGATTCTGTAGAAAAGCAAAACAGAAGCCAAGAACCAACTATTGCGGCAAAAAATATGAAAATGAAAGCCAAAGATAAAGCTCTTGAACAGATGAAACAGCGCTGGCAAGACAAACCTCTGCATGGCCAATATCCAGTACGTGCCAATAAATCCAATGTTGACAAAGTTAATACTCATCGATGGTTACGTGCATCTGGATTAAAGTCTGAAACTGAAGGATTTATACTTGCAGCACAAGACCAAAGTCTTTTCACGAGAAACTTTCAAGCAAATATTATGCATAATAATATGGATCCAAAATGCAGGTTTTGTGATAAACACCAAGAAACAATAGACCACCTAATCTCAGGCTGTTCTGTGCTTGCCCCAAACGAATATAAAAATCGCCACGATAGAGTTGGGCAATATTTACATTGGGCAATGTGCAAACATTATGGAAAAGCTGTAAACAAACACTGGTATGAACATCATCCAGCACCGGTTACAGAAATAGAAGATGTAACCATTCTATGGGATTACACCATCTACACAGACAGAAAGATTGAAGCAAACAGGCCAGACATTATTGTTAAAAACCAGAAGGAGAAAACTTGTCTATTAATTGATATGGCTTGTCCAGCGGATTGTAACATAGCAATCAAGGAATTCGAAAAACTGTCAAAATATAAAGACCTGGAAATTGAAATAGAAAAAATGTGGAAATTGAAAACAAGAGTTGTGCCAGTGATAGTCGGTGCACTTGGAATGATAAAAAATGGAACAAAACAACACATTGAAAGAATCCCTGGAAACCCCAGCTTAAGAGATATACAAAAAATTGTCTTATTAAGTACAGCCCACACACTAAGGAAAACTTTATCTATGTAATGCTGGGGATGATAGGGAAGACAGAAAAACATGAAATGGAGCCATAACAACACGCCACTACCTGCCTTAGGTCTCCCCGCAGACTTGGTTGGTAGTGAGACCAAAGCAGAAATTAAATATGATGAAAAATGACATAATAATAATGATGGCTGTTCATTTTCTGTGTATAACTTTTGTTTAGGGTGGCATTTATTGCCAAGTGGATAATTCTAAATGAAAATAGAATTGTTCTTTTTTAATACTGCACAATAACATGTGCATCATATGAACTGTTCTGGTGTCCAGTTTTTGTGCTCTCTTCCCCATGCTAGTCTCTTTTCTTATTGGCTGATCAAAGCAAACGCTTCCCGGATGCCTTGTAAATTTTTGCAAAGTAATGATAATAAAAGAACCATTCTAATTTCATTTACAATTATGTTTTGCTTTTGGTTTGTGTTGTACTTGTTGCTTTACAAGTCGAAACCAGAGATTTCAAGAGAAATTCTTCCATAACTGAGAAGATGCAATCAAACGAATTGGCATACAATCAGAGGAAACATGTTCAATAGCCGTTTTTGTATTCAGAGAAATCGACGTATAATATAAAAACTAGATACATGTATGATTTTTTTTGCAATTCCTGTATTTTACAGCTATCATGATTTTCGTCCATATATTTCTTTGTTCTTTTTTATGATTCTCAAAGCTCAAATAACAAGAGGTAATGTCGTTGCCTTGAGATGCCACATTCAACTGGTTTTTGTTATTGTTGGTATTTTTGTTGCTCCTTCGTTCTTTTGGTAGTTACACCCTGTCGTCATCTCCGATAAACAATGGACCATTTCTGCTTGATTGAAAGTTGAAACGGAAGAAGATATAACAAAGGCTCTATTCAAGTCTAGATAAACGAAAATGAGAAAGAAAGAAAGAAAGAATATACCTCATATATTTAACGTCTGCTTTAATGAAATGAGAAATATATATTTTGAAGCCTTTAAATTGTACCCTGTCACTTCTTTACATAATGATCTGCATTCGTATTTATGATTGTTATTGCAATATTTTGTTAAAGTTATTAAGTTCCCATATTTAACGAGACAATAGCAGAATTCCCACAGGTATTTTAGAGCTTATTGAATCATTAATCGTCAATAAAGTCAGTAAAAGAAAAGAAAAAGATGGCTGCTCATAAGACTAATATCTAATAACGTTACATTCTCGTAAATACGAGATTTTGATGGTAGCATGCAAGCTTGCGACCGTCAGAAAGAAAATAAAAATCGCATTGCAAATGAGGGGAGATATTTACCTTCCTACGGTTGTAACACAGTCGTGTGTGGGTTTTCTGAGGTTGAAAAATGATAAAAGGAGAAAAGATAGAGAAAAAAAACAAGAAGAAGTAGGAAGACATTTATTGTTGTCAAAGCAAACATTAAAAACCGTCAATAAAGTCAGTGAAATTTATTCTCCTACAAGTAATTGTAAATAATTACAATGCCTCATTTCAAAAATATAGACATTTATTGAATGACTAGCAGTATAGCCCGGCGTTTCTCGGGTGCAATGAAAGCTTTAAAACTAATCCATGGTCCTGTACCTAGCTCAGACACAGCCTAAAGAATATTTGAAATAATAAAATAATTGCGACAATTTACCAACCGCACCTAATATATATATATATATATATACTACCAGTATAGCCAGGCGTTTCTCGGGTGTAATGAAAGCTTTAAAACTAATCCATGATTCTGGAGATCAGATTCTTTGGACGTTGGCACGAAAGACTAAAAAGCAATAGTTGTTTCCAGTTAAAGCGAAACCGTAGACTGAAAGAAAAATGAATGGATGTAAGTCAAATTTTGATTTCCTGGTATCGATATCAAATGAGTTTTTTTCGTCGTAAACTGAATTTTGAAGGCTAAATAAGTCCACTGAGTAAATAGCATCATGGCTGAGACTAAGAGCTACAATTATACCTAATTAGAGCCAAACCTGAAGCAAAAGCTAAACTAAAAGGACTAAAAAAATACAGACATACAGACAGATAAACACACACAAACATCTTGCCTTATATATATATATATATATATATATATATATATATATATATATATTATCGATTTTCTGCACTATTGTAAGAACTGCAACCTTGAAACTTCTGAATATTGTTTCTTGTGTCTTTGTCTATGTGTGTATCAAATTTGATTAAAATCGGACCACTCCTTCTATAACCCGATTTTTTCGATTATCAATTTTCGATATTTATCGGGTTGTACCTCGTCACAAAACCTAGCTAAGAACGCTCGCAGACACTTATAGTACAACTGTGTAAATTTTCAAGAAAATCGGTTTAGCCGTTTCGAAGTCTATAGGTAACGGACACGCACACACACACAGACAAAGTTCCATTTATAGATAAGTTTAGATAGTAAATTTGTCGCAACTGATTCATATATAGAGGTATTTGAAGTGTTTATTATTGACTAATATAATACTGAATTTATGTTTATGGTGGATTCAGTATACACCCTGTCGATGCCATCATTCGAATTCCAGTTCATAATGTCAAAAGTTTATATTGAGTCCTATCTCTTGGAACATTTGTTAGAAGATAAACAGTTAAAAAAATATTATTCTTTTCCTATTAACTGGTCCAAACTCCTATCTAATCTTTTATGAGTACAGGTTTATCTCTTACTCCCTGTTTAGGATTGTTTCCGCTTGCTTCTTAAGTGTTTTTCATTCTTTATCCTTTCCAGTAACCTCAAGCGTCTTAGTGTTGTAATGGCTATGCTTGGGGGAATTGTTTAAAAATAAAGAGCAATGTTTTCAGAACGGCGCCTCCTCACATCGTCACAAAGACGCTGTTTTCTATTAGGAAAATCTATTTGGGGTGTGCCCCCCTTTTTTTTATCTCTGTGCTTCAGTCAGCATGGATGATGCTAACCTCCAGAAAAGTGACTCGTTTCTCCTTCTCGTGCTAAAATTCTCGGCTGACATGAAATGGGAAGACTATATAGAATGTGTTGCTAGGTCAACTGCTTAGAAAATCGATTCACTGTGATTCTACATAGTTTTTTTTATCACCGAATCTGTCTTTATTTATAACTCTACCATTCGTCCATGCTCATACTTTTCTTACATATGGTCTGGTATTTCTGCTATATAACTAGAATTTGTCTATATTTCTGAGATGAGGTAGTATTTACAGTATTTAAATTATTCGGACTAGTGTCCTCATCTTTGTTGCCATTTGTACAACTCCATTCCTTGCGTAAAGCATCGATTGGAAGTCATGAGTTATCTCCCTCTAACCCTGCAAGTTACTTGTTCACCACTGCTGTAGCCTGGTATTGAACTCACAACTCTAAGAGTGAAGTTAGGAACTAACCAACGTCTATTAAGGACATATAGCCCAGTGGATTAAGGGTTAGAGGGAGATAACTCATGACTGCCAATCGAGGCTTTACGCAAAGAATATAATTCATATAACCCAGTGATTGTAATAAAGGTTTCGGTTCGAAATTCCTAGCACCTGAAGAAGGCCGGAGCGCACAACGGCCGAAACTTCGCACAAATGGCAATAAAGATGAGAATGATAGTCCGAATAATGTAAATACTATAACTAGAATTTTTTGATAAAATGCAATATTATTGGTCCTGATCTGGTGTCTCGGGTTCAGTCACCTACCCACCACCGTAAAGTTGTTTCTCTGTCCCTTTTCTAGAAATACTTTCAAAGTAAATTGTTCAGATGAGCTATTTGGAATGTTATCTGGACTCTTTGAATGTAAATGCAGTTTTAGATCGGTGACGAGGACTCATCAATTTTACAATTGAATTCGCTAGATACAGTCGTAAATTCTATGCAGTTTTTTTCTTGCTTTTGGAACCTCCTTCTGACTCCATGTTTTTCATTTAACTTTGAGGTTCAAAAATTTAAATACAATGTCAATCGTTATCTATTATCTTCTTGATTACTCTACTATTTTTCTCACTCTTTAGCAATGATTTTTTTTCTTTCTTTTTTCCACACACAATAACTCGTTGTCTCTTAGTGACTTTAAAGCTTTGCTTGGAGTGAATTCGATGAAAAATTAGATCAGTGCTCTACTTTAATCCTTGTTATGCTCCTGGATGTAAGCGGTGGAAAACCACGATCGCTTACGTCCTGAGGGTACATGTCATAACAAAAATCATTGCTTAGTGTATCGCGATTTTATATGTTAGCAAAATAGAAAGTAAAAAATCTAAAATGCAATTCAAGCATAAAATAGTGTAATTTAATCTGTTTTGTACAAATGCTCCTTGCTCGTGTACAACGCCTTATATTTGACTCCATTCTGGGTATAAAGACCGGGAAATGAGACTAAATTCCGGCTGAAAACTAATCGTTATGTTATTTTATTTTTTTCGGTTTTGATTTTGATTTTTGTCGAAGGCTATATGGTCTGTGAGAAGAGTAACTTCTGCAATTCCATTCGTTGATTTAAATTATTATTCCAGAGCTCCTACAGTCGGGTGGGACTTGTCAAATCATTAAACAGAAAAACACGCTAAGCAGTCTCTTATTTCTGCAACTGACAGTCGTTGACATTTGTTTGCCATCATTTTCCTCTAGGGTTCGGCCGTTGTACGCTTCGGCCTTCTTCAGGTGCTAGGAATTTCGAATCGAACTCTTTATTACAATCACTGGGGTATATGAACTCCATTCCTTGCGTAAAGCATCGATTGGAAGTTCCTTATTTCCCATCAGAACCGGAAGCCTGTCGTTAAAATCAGGTAAAAACCACAATTTTTAATGCTACTATTCAAATCAGACAGTCCTCCCCAAATACCACGCCCTTAAAAGATCGACGCATGATTATGCACTTATTGCTATGAGAATCTATTTTTCCTAGCTTAGCATTGTCACAGACAAACATAATATAATTATGAGAGTGAGATGTTTTTATACCAAATCTCTTCTGGATATCGGTGATCATGGTTCTCCACATATTCCTTTTCTTATCTGTGAATTGTGATACATTCTTAGCAAACATATCGGAATGTTCGCGTCGTAAAATTCAATTTTCATTCACTTAGACAGGTTACTGTCCAAGGCTATAAAAACCCGTCTACCCTGCTATTAAATGTCACGTCCCTTCGGCATGTAAGGGTCATAGCTCTACACATATTCCTTTATTATCTGTAAATTATTATGTCTTGTTTGAATAAGAAGATTTTCTGTGCCTTTTCATGGTTTAAAAATTCCCCTTCGGCATGTAAGGGTCATAGCTCTACACATATTCCTTTATTATCTGTAAATTATTATGTCTTGTTTGAATAAGAAGATTTTCTGTGCCTTTTCATGGTTTAAAAATTCAGTGTTTTTCTCTTCTTTGGTGCTCATACAAGGCTACACTGCCTCTTCTACCTTGCTTTTTAACGCCTTTCATTTAATTAAATACCATTGTTATTATCACTCTCTACAGATTCCTTCTTTTAATGTTTTGAAACTTGCCATGCCTTCTTGGGAAAGATACTGTAGTGGATTAACATAGGGTTTATTTATTGATGACAAGTCCCTTCAGGATTTACGAGATTATGACTATTCACAGACTTCTTTTATTAATTATCTGTGAATTACCATGCATTCCTGGGAAACAGTTTCTTGAAATTCAGTTTTCATTCTCTTAGACTGATTGCTATCCAAAGCTTTAGAGACCCAGCAATTATATGTCGGTAGTGGTTATGGCTCTCCACAGATTTTTTTTCTTTATTACCTGTGAATTTTTATAACTTCTGAAAAAATAATTTGGAGCGGTTTCCCGTTGCTTTCTACACGGTTTTAAATTCAGAGTTGTTCATCCAAGGCTAGAGAACCCACATCTACTTCACTATTTAGCCTATAGCTTCCTGAAGAGAAGATATGGATTCATGCCTTAACTATGAGCATTGATGGGAAAGTCCATTCTGCAGAATAGATTCTTTTTTTAAATGACATTTCTCTTTAGTTAGTAAGTGTTCATGGCTTTCCACAGATTCCTTATCTTTATTCTCTGTGAATTACCATGAATTCTTGGAAAATAAGTTGGAATATTTTCTTATTCCCTTCTTAAAATTAATTTTTTTATTCTCTTAGACTGGCTTCTATTCATGGCTATAGGGATCGTCTACTGAACAGTTAAATGCCATGTCCCTTCAGTATAGTAAAGGTCATGGCTCTCCACACATTCCTTTTCTTTATTATTTCTGAATTACCACGCATTTTTGAGAAATATGTTGGAATAGTTTCATGATACCGTCTTAAAATTAGGTTTTTATTCTCTTAGACTGTTTTTTTTTTTTTTTTTTTTTTTAATCATTTCACCCCGAGCAAGGCGGAAACGCCACTGATGTGCAGGGGGTTACATAAATGTAAAAAGATTAATTAGAAAAGAGTGAGGAGTACAAACTAGTTAGAAAGGAACAATAGAAAGCTGAAAAAGCAAGTGCGATGACAGATACATAGGTGGAGAGAAAGGGAGAGTTATACAGGGGAGGGGAGAGAGCTAGAGGCCAGTGGTTAGTAGATGAGTATTAACTTTGCATTTAAATTTCTGGAGGTTGTAGCCGTCAGGAAAGCAAGAATACGGGAGCGAGTTCCACAGGCGGGAATTGCGAGAGAGGAAGCTGCAGGAGTAGAATTGTCGTCTGCATTTGGCTAACCTGACTGTGAATGGGTGGGACTAAGTTGCCAGTCTGGTTGCACGGGTAAACACCTGTTGAGGAGGCATCAGTGACTTAAGCTCATCCGAGCAGAAGCCATGAAAGTATTTATAGAAGAGACAGAGGGAGGCCACATTTCGACGATGGGGAAGTGGTTGCAGTCGAGTCGCTATTCAAGGATATAGGGATCCGTCTACTGAGCAGTTAAATGCCATGTTTCTTCAGTACAGTAACAGTCACGGTTCTCCACAGATTTTTATTGTCTCTAAATTACCATATCTTCTTGGAATAGGACGCTTTGGTGTTGTCTTTACAAGGTTTAACAATTCAGTGTTTTCCTTCTCTTTGGTAATCATTCAAGGCTTCACTACCTCGTCTACCATGTTATTTAACGCCTTTCTCTTAATTAAATACCATGTCCCTTCTAACCGTAGACGATCATTGCTCTCTACAAATTACTTTTCTTTGTTATCTGTTAATTGCCATGCCTTCAGGGGAAAGATACTGGAGTAGTTTCATATATCTTCTTTTTTTTTTTTTGAGGACTTGTCCATTTAGGATGTTAGCGATCATGACCCTCCACTTTTATTATATGTGAATTACCATGTCTCTTTTGATAAAAATAGTGGAATCTAAACTTATTTATAAATGGAACTTTCTGTGTGTGTGTGTGTGTGTGTGTGTGTGTGTGTGTGTGTGTGTGTGTGTGTGTGTGTTACCTATAGACTCTGAAACGGCTGAACCAATTTTCTTGGAAATTTACACAATTCTACTATAAGCGTCTGCGAGTGTTCTTAGCTAGGTTTTGAGTCGAGGTACCTCCGATAAATATCGATAATCGAAAAAATCGGGTTATAGAGGGAGTGGTCCGATTTTAATCAAATTTGATACACTCATAGACAAAGACATAAGAAACGATATTCAGAAGTTTCAAGGTTGCAATTCTTACAATAGTGTAGAAAATCAATCATATATATATATATATATATATATATATATATATATATATATATAACACGCAAGATGTTTGTGTGTGTGTCTGTTTATCTACCTGTATGTCTGTATTTTTTCAGCCCCTTTATTTTAGTTTTTGCTTTGGGTTTTGCTCTAAGTAGGTATAATTGTAGTTCTTAGTCTCAGCCATGATACCATTTACTCAGAGGACTTATTTAGCCTTCAAAATTCAGTTTACGACGAAAAAAACTTATTTGATATCTATACCAGGAAATCAAAATTTGACTTACATCCATTCATTTTTCTTTCAGTCTACGGTTTCGCTTTAACTGGAAACAATTGCTTTTTAGTCTTTCGGGCCAACGTTCAAAGAGTCTGAGCTCCAGGACCATTGATTAGTTTTATAGCTTTCATTACACCCGAGCAACGCCGGGCTATACTGCGAGTTCTTCACAGTTTAGAATTCAGATTTTTTCTTTCTTTTAGGATGTTTGCTACCCAAGACTAGAGATTCTATTCTACTTTGCAGTTTAACCCTCACCTTTCATTGGAATAGTGAGTTATTTATGCTTTCCCAAGAACATTAGTACGAAAGAGAATGCAGATGATTTTTCGGAGTTTGAACCAGGCACATTGATTCCACTTTCTCTGCTGAGATCCATTATTTACCCTTCACATGCAACAGTTCCATTGTAGGATCAGATTAGACCAACTTACTGGCCAGAATTTTGATGGCTACATTTAAAAAAGAAATGTACTTTTTTTTTAATCATATCACCCCGAGCAAGGCGGTAACACCACTGATGCGCAGGGGGCTACGTAAGAGAGAAAAGATTGGAAAAGAGAAAGCCAAAAACCACATCCTAAACAGGGAACAAGGGATGAGCCTCTTCACCTGTTCAATAGACGTTGGTGGAGTGTGAAACGGGCGATAGTTTAGTCTATCTTTACCTGGACTTTTCTCATACTAAGTATTTCTTTACTCTCACACACAGCATCCCAACCCTTTCGTTATTCTATCGCTATTTCCGTAGATAATATTCAGATGCCTTCCATTGTTCAGTTCCACTAGTCTTGACGTTTAC
The DNA here is from genome assembly GCA_037127315.1 of Ascarosepion bandense. NCBI lineage: Eukaryota > Metazoa > Mollusca > Cephalopoda > Sepiida > Sepiidae > Ascarosepion > Ascarosepion bandense. Next base: position 1,086,104 of record JBBBDQ010002154.1, on the reverse strand, counting down.
ATCTAGGGAAATCCAAGTTACTGTCAATGTGTCAAATCATCTCCATTCCTCTCATGTTCCAAATTTAAAAGAAACTTCCACTCAGCTTTTTGCCAAGAATTGTTACATTGTGGAACGGGGTCACTTGTTCAAGCTACCCTTAAACTTAGCTTCTTTTTTTTTAAATTTAAACGGAAATTAATACTGAGCATCAGGAAGAGACAGCTGAAGTTCCTGGGACACGCAATGACGAAGGAGGGCTCGGAGAATCTGATACTAACAGGCCAAATAGAGGTAAAAAGAGACAGAGAAAAGCAGTGGATAACATATTTGAAGGATATAATCAGGTGGATGACGGAACGAGGGTTGCATGGTGTAACAGGAGAAGGCGTGCTCAGAGCCACCAGGGATAGGTCAAAGTGGAAGGCCATGATCGCCTACGTCCTGAAGGGACAAGGCACATAGAAGAAGAATAGCTATAATTCCACCTACTTACTGTCGTAATCTTAATTTCCTACCACATCCACTTTCTACCAGATACCAACGTATTCATCATAACCATGTACTTAGATAGGAGCGCTTGCGAACACCGCATACTATAAGTAACCTCTAGATCAAAGCATCATAGCAATTTTAAGAGTAAACCTTCTATCTTGAGTGGCTTTCGAGCCTTATATTCTGTGAACAATAGTACAATAAAAAGAATCAGGTCGAGTCTTGTATGTGAGATAGCTGAAAATCTCCGACCAGTTCTAAAAGTCGGAGTTTGAGTTTAGGTGAAATTCAAAATTCTAAATGCTTCTTTTCAGATTAAGTCGATATGTCCTAACTTGGATAGCTTACGGCCACATCACGCTGAAACACCGGTTCCTGTACGATGACCAATGTTAAGCAACATCGAGCCTAGTCAGTACCTAGATGAGTGACTGCTTGGGTATACCACATGCAGTAAGCTTGGATGTGTGAGTGGTGAGATGGATAATGGCTCAGAATTGTTAATCAAAGAGTATCAATTCTCGTTGGGTTTGTTATATACACTTACGCACTATTAACTTTGGAAAAGGTATGAACACACCTATTCTCCTCCCAACAATGGGTTAATTAGTAATACTTGCATTTTACTGTCAAAAACAATGCTAACATATTAAAACTACATTATTGATTCATAACCAGCAACATTAGATTCTTAGGATCCAACTACCAAAATGTACGCTATGAGTAGAATCTGGTGATGTCAACGAGGCCATAGAGTTGAGGGTTTGGACGTTGCAAGATCCCAATAAAACTTTGAAATTTAACCAATTACTTCGAATATTGTGGCTATACAAAATGGATATTAGAGCATATTCTAAGGCAAACTTAAGTTATTTCAACATATTAGACTACGATTCCATCACGAAAATGGCATTATATTAATAATAAACACTTTTTAAAAAATTAAATTTTTTTTAAAAAAGTCACTCACTTAAAAAACATGTTTTAGAGCCTGATCTGAGATTAGTGACCTTGAAAGTTAATCTTCGTTAGGGACATGTCCCAGAAGGGGATATATATATATATCATTCGAGGTAGTTAAGTGATTTAGGCAAACGTAACCGGGTAGAATAATCTAGTGCGTAGACCTAATAGACTGCACTCGTCGTATGTAGTATTCTGAGACGTATGCGTAGTGAGTAGACGTAGACCTTTAGTGGAAGATCTCTAGTGGTAGCACATTAGACCACTTGTGGTAGATCTCTTTTGTCTGTATTTATGGCTGACACCAGCCAATCAAATTCCAGTGAGGGGGTACCAAGGTGTACAAATATTGATTACCTATTCATTACATCAGTTAGTTTCATAGTACATCCACCATTGGCTTTGAGTCATATTTTGCTAATAACTATGGCCTTGTGTCATAACTTGTAAATGTCTACTTAGCTTAATAAATACCCATAGCCCTGTGCTGTATATTGTATAAACTAGCATATATACATACTTTACTTGTCAACTGCATGGTTTTGTCTTACATTGAAAATGAATAATTAGTTTCGTAAATGAATATAACAACTTACCATATTTTATCAATGCTTATAAAGTTTGGTAAATAACAATCGTATCGTGTCATATATTAGAAAATATATACAGGGGTTGGACAAAATAATATGAACACCTTCAAAAATACAGAAAAATGAATGTTAATTCGGGGTAGGACCCTCTTTTGCAGTAACTGATTTAATCCTGTGAGTTATGGACTTGTACAAATTTTGGATGGTTTCTAAAGGGATTTTTGTCCATTCTTCTGTCAAAACTGCTCCCAGTCCTTTAGCGATGTCGGTGGTGGATATCGACTTCTCACTTTATTTTCTAATGTGCACCACAAATACTCAATAATATTCAGGTCTGGGGACTGTGGTGGCCAGAATGTTCCTCATATCATTAGAGACCACTTTAACTGTGTGGATTGGCGCATTATCATCCCAGAATACTGCATTTCCTTCCGGAAACAGTTTCGAGACCATGGGATGCACCTGGTCAGATAAAATGCCTAAATAGTCCTGACTATTGATTCTGCCATAGAGGTAAATCATTGGGCCGGTGGATTTCCATGATATTGCCCCCCCAGATCATCACAGATACTCCTCCATGTTTCACAGTAGGAAGAAGGCAGTCTGGTTTATGTGCTTCTTTAAGCTGCCTCCAGACGTAAACTCGGCCGGTGGTCAGAAATAAAGTGAATGATGATTCATCAGAGATTATCACATTTTTCTACTGCTTTATAGACCAGTTCTGATGGGTTTTGCACCACTCTAAACGCTTTGCAACGTTTGTTGTTAAGAGCAAAAGTTTTCTGATGGCAAACCCCCGATGAAAACCTGATCTGTGAAGCTCTCATCGAACGGTTTTTGTAGAAACTGGATGCTCGAGATGGTAATTAAGTTCGGCAGTCACGTTAAAGGCTGTTGTTTTGCAGCCAATCCGCGTCAGAATCCTACGGACGCTATCAGAAATCTTTGATTTTCTTCCGGAATTGTGCTTCGACGACGATGTTTTGCTGTGTTTTACGTATGCAGTCACTACGTTAGATACTGTAGCTCTTGAAACGTCCAGCAGTCGGGCTGTTTCAGTCACGCTTGCGCCTACCATACGGGCGCCAACAATTTGACCGCTTTGGAAATATGATAGGTCTGACATGTCGATAGATTTCAGTAGTTTCTGATGATTATACTGAAAAAAGAATTAATTTATTAGGAATATAGACAAGCAGCAATAGAAATACATTTAAAAAATAGAAATCTAAAAGTCTTTGACGGTGTTACAAACAATTGAAAATCGGGATGCTATTTTGAAGGTGTTCATATTATTTTGTCCAACCCCTATATATATATATATATATATATATATATATATATATATATATATATATATATCCAGGTAAAGAGGACCCAAGGTTTTACGATTTTGAGTTCTCTGGGATTTACTTTTTTATAAAAAGTGCTCAATACAATAAATATTATGGAGCATAATATAATCATATAATTATGAATTAAACAAATTTAATTCATATATATATATATATATATATATATATATATATATATATATATATATATTAACATCAGTAACTTTTACACTAATCCCTATATATATATTTTTATGTTCATTCAGTTCTGTACTGATGGTGTTGGTAAATTTTGTCCAACCCCTGTAATTTGCTTGTTAATTATTTATGGTCGTCTGTCATACATTGTTAATACCCAACAGTTTGTATTTTATTTCATTAATACCTATTTCCTTGAGTAATTACCTATGATTTTCTGTTATGTCTCAAATATACATAATTTATTTACTAAATACTGATGACGTTTGACATATATTGCTTTTTTAAATCGAGTTCACTCCAAACCATTCAGTGAGGACATTAAGAGATAAGGTGTTACTTGGTTTGGAAGAATTAGAAAACACAAATATTACTAAGGAGCGAGAATAAAAATACAGCCCTAAAAAAGACAGTAGATAACAGGTGCCATTGCATTTAAATAATGAAAATTAAAGTAAAGGAAAGCATGGAGCCGGAAGAGAGTTCTTCTTCTATGTGCCCTGTCCTTTCAGGACGTAGGCGATCATGGCTTTCCGCGTCTCTCTATCCACGGTGACTCTTAGCACGCCTTCTCCTATTACACCATGCAACTCTCATTCCGTCATCCAACTGATTATGTTCTTTAAAAATGTTATCCACTGCTTTCCTCTGTCTCTTTTTCCCTCTATCTGGCCTGTTAGTATCAGGTTCTCCAAGCCCTCTTTCCTCATTGAATGTCCTAGGAACTTCACCTCTTCCTGATGCTCAGCATTAATTTCCTTTTCGTTTCCATCATTTCCAAAACCTCATCATTGCTCACATGCTCGATCCATGATATTTGTAGCATCCTTCTGTAAGTTGTTTCAAGTTTTTCCTTCATCTTTGATGATATTGTCCAGCATTCACTGCCATATTGAAGAACCGACATCACATAGTAATCCAGTATTCTCTTCTTTGTTTCTAGCGAAATTGCCCTGTTTTTTAATACTTCACTCAACTTCTGGAATACTTCCTTCGCCATGCCAATTCGCCTTCGGATCATTGCTCACATGATCGATCCATGATATTCGCAGCATCCTTCTGTAGAACTATATTTCAGTTGCTTCAAGTTTTTCATTCATCTTTGATGATATTGTCTAGCATTCACTGCCATATTAAGGAACTAACAACACATAGCAATCCAGTACTCTCTTCTTTGTTTCTAGCGAAATTGCCCTGTTTCTTAATACTTCACTCAACTTCAGGAATACTTCCTTCGCCATGCCAATTCGTCTTCGGATCTCTGGGTCGTACTTTCCGTCTCCTGTTATAACCCTTAAGAGTGTTACACAACCGAAAAGTGCAAGAAAAGAAACTGATTGCATAGAACCTACGCCTATAACTAAATAACTCAACAGTAAAATTATGTGACCTTGTTGCTGAGCTAAAATTCAATCTAGGTAGCATAGAATGTGCGTTTTGGTGCAGTGGATGTCGGCTCGGAATGACAAAACGGGGAACCGAGTTCAAATTCCAGTTGAATTGCTTACATTCATTTTACACACAAATACTCTTGGGAAAAGTATTAATCCCTCTCCTCCTTCTAGTTATGGGTTAAAGAATAGGACAGATTGGGTTCTATAGCCTTGGCTGGCAACCAGTTTATCGCAGAAGGCAATGGCAACCTTCTGCGGAATAAACTTCTGCCCAGTCAGTCATGTCTCTTTCGAGACATGATCGCCCAAAAGCGTGTATCACGTATGACACTTGACTGATCATAGCGAAGAGCAGATTCGAACAATAATGCATAGAAAAAAACACAGAGAATCAATTTTACGCCAATTAAAAATGACTGAAGCCGAGCCTTCAGATCGGGACTAGTGATACTGCTGATTTTACTAGATAGATAGCAGGGGTTCTGGGCCATATGTATCAGAAATATTATAAGCATTGGCTAATGGTATACCTGTAGTTATGCAAAATAGATTCTGGAAAGAAAAATTGTCTAGCACGCTACAGTTAGCCGATTTTCTTAGTAGCTGACCTAGCAATAGATTCACTATTGTCTTTTCACTTCATGTCAAACGAGATCGTTAGCCCGAGAAAACGCAACGAGTCACTGTCCTGGAGATTAGCATCAGCCATACCTATGGAAGGATGAAAAGGTCTCCAAGATGATTAATAGAGAGCAGTTTAGTTTTGGATGCCTTAAAATTAACAAGCCATCCTCTGCCCCAGTTAACAACAGACTGAAAGTCGTTCTTGACATCAGTCTTTTCTCGCACTTCCCGCCTGTGGAACTCCCTTCCATATACTTGCTTTCCTGGCGGCCTCCAGAAATTTAAAGCAATGTCAATACCCATCTCTTAACCTCTTGACACCCCGTATATCTTTTCCTTTCTCTCCACCTTTGCAACTGTCATTACACCTGTATTCCCATCCTTCTCTTGCTCCTTTCTCTGACACCCACTGTAACTGGTTCGTCTTTCTCTTTACTCTCCTCCTATCTAACCTTTCTGGAGCCTTTTATTAGACGAAATTTAGTATAAGCCAGTCAATTTACGATATTAAAGTTGCTATTTTGTTCATTAAAGTCGTCTTTCATAAAATATTATGAAGGGCAATAAAAAAAAATATTCATTCTTTTCTCGCGAGTTTCCTTGTATTTGTTGCTCCCCTTGCTATCCTGTCTTTTTCACAAATCTTGCTCTGGCTAAAATTTCTTCTTTTAGAGTTGACATTCCTCCCCGGGGAGCCAAGTGCCTCCCGTTTGAGAATTTGCGTTTTAACATGTTCCCACCGAAAAAGAAAACTCAGCATGGGACACCCAATAAGTACTGAACTCACAACCCAAAGTTCGGTGACTTGCTCGTTAATCACCGCATTTTTTTACGGTCACTATTTGAAATAGCGTTTCTATGTGATATTAGTCGACGTAATTAATATCAGCAGATAACATCAATAATTTTTTTAATCGATTCATCCCATGCAAGGTGGTAACACCACTGATGCGCAGGGGGCTACATAAGAGAAAAAGATTAGATAGGAGGGGAGTAGAGAAAGGCGAACCAGTTACAGGAGGTGTCCGAGAAAGGAGCATAAGAAGAATGGGAATACAGGTGTGATGACAATTGCAAAGGTAGCGAGAAAGGAAAAGATATACAGGGTGATCTAGAAAGAACTAGAGTCAAGTGGTTAAGAGATGGGTTTGACATTGCATTTAAATCCCTGGAGGTTGTAGCCGTCAAGAAAGCAAGAATATGGAAGAGAGTTCCACAGGCGGGAAGTACGAGAAAAACTGATCTAGTAGAATTGTTGTCTACATTTGGTTGAACTAACTGTGAATGGATGGGACCCAGTTGCGAGTCTGGTTGCACGAATAAACACCTGTAGCAGGGGCAGTGACTTAAGTTCATCGGAGCGGACGCCATGGAAATATTTATAGAACAGACAGAGGGAAGCCACATCCCGTCGGTGAGAAAGCCGCTGGAGTTGAATCGCCATATCGGTATCTATAACATTACTGATTCTCCTTTGGAGCCTGTCCAGAACTCTGAGATGAACAGCGGGGGTGCCTGATCATATACGACAGCAGTATTCCATATGAGCGATTAAGCAGTTTCTTCTCATTTCTCAGTTGAGAAAGGCATGGAACCGTCATACTCAATAAATCAAATGAAGGTTTAAACACTGCTGTCCACCGCCGTCACCAGACACACACCAGAAAAAAATAATTTCTTCATAGCATAGAAGGTAATAGCTTCCCTGCTTCTTTCATTTTTTTTCTAACTGTTCACCCAATACAAGACTCACTAACCACCCAAGATAGAAGAGGCCTGAAGTGAAACAACTTCGAACCTGCTCAACATCTAGATGGAGGACTTCTTAAATATTAGTGTGATGTGACTGATAACGGTTCGTAATTGTGAATAGGAAAGCCGACTTTCATTTTCAACCGGGTTCATTATATTCACTTACTTTACTTACGGGCCAATGTCCTTATTTATGATTAGGGTTCTCTGTGAAAGGGCAGACAAATGAAGGACTTATATCTGTGCTTTATCGATTATGCGAAGACATTAGACAAATTACGCCACAAATAACTGGAGATGCTTAGCAGCCTTGACATATTTGGGAAAGACATTAGGGTAATAAAGATTCTCTACTGGCAGCAAACTGCCTGCATACGGACAGTTAACAAATTCAGCAGATATACAAAGATAAAAAGAGGCGTAAGATAAGGATGCGTATTTTCACCGGGTCTATTTAAACTTGTACAGCAAGAATATTTTGAGGACCCTTAATGTTATACCAGGATTTGTCATCGGAGGCCACAATTTGAAGAACATAAGATAAGCAGACGACACAGTGCTTATTGCAGACACGGAAAGGAAACTACAAGGCCTCCTACAGACGGTAGCTAAGAGAGTGATAAGAAAGGACTACAAATAAACTGCAAGAAAACCGAAGGCATGGTCATCAGCAAAAAGAGCAACCCAAACTTCCAAATACAGGTGGGGGATATTAGAATCAAGCAAGTACAAAAATTTAAATACCTAGGAAGTGTTCTAACTGAAGACGGAAAGTGCGGCACAGAGATCCGAAGGTGAATTGTCATGGCGAAAGACGCGTTCCAGAAGCTGAGTAAAGTATTAAGAGGCAGGAAACTATCATTAGAAACAAAGAAGAGAGTATTAGATTACTATGTGATGTCAGTTCTTCAATATGGCAGTGAATGTTGGACAATACCATCAAAGATGAATGGAAAACTTGATGCAGCTGAACTGTGGTTCTACAGAAGGATCCTGCGGATATCATGGACCGAGCATGTGAGCAACGATGGGGTGTTGGAAAGAAAGAAAACGAAAAACAATTAATAGTGAGCATCAGGAAGAGACAACAGAAGATTCTGGGACATGCAATGAGGAAAGAGGGCTTGGAAAACCTGATACTAACAGGCCAATTAGAGGGAAAAAAGACAGAGGAAAGCATCAGATAACATATTTGAAGGACCTGACCATGTGGATGACTGAACGGCGGCTGTAAGATTTTACAAGAGAACGCGTGCTAAGAGCCGATAGAGATAGGAAGACGTGGAAGGACATGATCGCCTACGTCCTGAAAAGACAAGGCACATAGAAGAAGATCCTTCGAGATGAATCCACCTCCGCTTCATGAGAATATGTAAGAGAGATAACGATTTAATCTAAAGTCTAAAGGTTTTGGCTCTCCGAGTTCGAATTCCAGTCGAATTCCTTGCATTCACTTATGCACAAATACCCTTGGGAAAGGTAATAATCCGTCTCTTCCCTCCAGTTATGGGTTAAATAATAGGACAGATTGGGTTCTGTAGCCTCGGTCGGCAACCAGTCTACCGCAGAAAGCAATGGCAACCTACACAACAAAGCAGTGTGCAAGCAGAAACAAAAGAAAGGGTCTTACGTATAATATGGAGACACAACTGGGTCTGAAGAAGCCATTTTTAAAGTTCAAACGGGCCATATTATTCTATGTTCCAGGCAAAGATATATTCCAGGAACGGAAAAGACCGACTCTTGGGTTTTTCTAAATTGAGGAATGCCAATTGGTCTTTAATTCCATCTCTGGGAAAAATATATTCCCAAAAAGGAAACGGCACCATGGCCTTTTAATTTGTTGGGAAGGCGGATTTTGCCTCTGTCTGGGCCACGAGGGATCCTGAACTTAATAAAGCAACCTTACCGTTTTGTTACTGTAAACAAACTGAATTTTGATTGTCGTTTTTTTCCTTTCTTTTTTTTTTCTTTTTTGTTTTGTAGATCTTTGGAACATTTGTCATAGAATTAATGATAGAGTACCGAGTAGGTTACGACGCATAATGCAGTATAAGCCATAGGAGGTGTTTAAAAAAACGAGCTCAAAGGGGCCATATTCATCTATGTTCCAGGCAAGGATATATTCCACGAACGGAAAACAGCGACTCTTGGGTTTTCCTAAATTGAGGAATGCGAATTGGTCTTTAATTCCATATCTGGGAAAAAGATATTCCCCCCCCCCCAAAAAAAAAAAACAGCACCATGGACTTTCAATCTGCTGGGGAGGCGGATTTAGTTTCTGTCTGGGCCATAAGGGATCCTGAACTTAATAAAGCAACCTTACTGTTTGGTTACTGTAAACAAACTGAAACGAACTGAATTCTGATTGTCGTTTTTTCTGTAGATCGTTGGAACATCTGTCATAGAATTAGTGATAGAGTAGCGAGTAGGTTACATGCTTAATGCAGTATAAGCAATAGGAGGCGTTTAAAAAAAAAACGAGCTCAACCATCCCGTCTTGGTGGGTTACGAAACCGAAGAAGTGAACTCGATATTCGCGAGATTATCGGTATTTTAAAGTCGGCGTTGGTACATACAAGCAGGGAAACAGCCACCGACTTCATATCCTATGAACAAGAGGATTATTAAAAATTTAATCTGCTGGGATCATTTACAGATTCAGTTCTTTTCAAGGCGTTGTAATGTTTATCAACAACAAAAAAAATTCTCCAAGCAGAGTTGAGATTTTGAGTTTTGTTTAACGGCATATCAACACCTCTGTGGGTTATTTAATGCCAAAAAGGTGGAGGTTTTAAGGTCTTTTTTCAATGTTTGGTTGTCATATGAATGTCAGATTTTGATGAATAATTTATTTTTATTCTTATTTTAGAAAATTGAAGACGTCTTCCAGTTTTGCATTTAAAAATGTATTGCTGGTAATAATTTTTTTTCTTCAAAAATGTATTATGGCAATAATTTTTTTCCTTCAAAAATGTATTATGGCAATAATTTTTTTCCTTCAAAATGTACTATGGCAATAATTTTTTTCCTTCAAAAATGTATTATGGCAATAATTTTTTTCCTTCAAAATGTATTATGGCAATAATTTTTTCCTTCAAAAATGTATTATGGCAATAATTTTTTTCCTTCAAAAATGTATTATGGCAATAATTTTTTCCTTCAAAAATGTGTTGTTACTATAACACATTTTTGAAGAAAAAAAATTATTACTAATAATTCTTTCCTTCAGGAAAGGATTGCTGATAATATTTTTCTTTCAAAAGTGTATATTTTTCTATAAAAGTCTATTTTTATGTTTATATTTCTATAAAATTCTTTTGGCTCCAGTTTGGGGCTTAACTATCCGCTCATAGCTGAGACCCCAACAGGTGCTACCACTAAGGGACAGGATGGATTTGTTAACCACAGCAATTAAAAAGTGGTTCCATGCTCCTCACAACCTCCCAATCAGAGGCCTTGCTGCCGGATGCAATTTACCGTCATACCCAGGACCCAAGCAGAGTTTAAATTCCAACATAAGCAACTGATGTCTATGCACAGTAATAACGTTGGGAATGGGGGTGGTTTCATCGTCAGCTGAGACCCGTGATCACATATCACCATGATCATTTTGACGGGGATGTGATGTTATCCTGTTGGTCGGGGGGAAGGCAATATCAGTATGCGACTCATTCGGAAATTTAAAAAAAAGTTACGCCAAGCCTTTTATGGAAACTGTTCAGAAGCCATCGATGGAGATGCGAGCACAGAATCTCAAGTCGTGGTGGCCGAGCTCTTTAGTGTATTGTCCTTGTTAAATCTGATCCTCACGTCTGATTAGGCGCTCTCTCCAAGAATCTATAAATAAGATCCCATCAGCATAGTTGCAGTACAAACCTCAAATTGGATCTGTGTATGTTGAAAAAATTGAAATTTGCCTGTGCAGGCGTCTGCAACAAAGATTAAAAATGATTTGACATTAAATAACTCACCAAGATTCGACATTTCATCATATTCACAAATCCAACCGAAACCCAAACTTATATATGTATAAATAAATCATGTAACTTAAATTTAGTGTATCGAGGCAGCAGATAATTTTCTAAACATATACTGTTAAATATAAGAGACAATGTGAACCGAAAGCTTAGAACTAACTTAATAAAAATTATCCAAATGTTGGGTAATTTTTGTCTTTATTTTCACTTAAAATAAAGCCAAAATACTATGTTTAGAACGACTCATGATTAAACATAACAGACATTCATTGTCACTTATATTTAACAGTATATGTTTAGAAAATAAATCATCTAATTATATATAAAAATGACAAAATATTTGTGTGTGTGTGTGTGTGTGTGTGTGTGTGTGTGTGTGTGTGTGTGTGTGTGTGTGTGTGTGTATGTGTGTGTGTGTGTATGTATGTCCTTTATACAAATCCACAATTTTTATCCGATTCTCACCAAACTTCAGACAAATATTCTTTAGGCTTTCGGTCAGATTATGGGCTACTTATCTTTTCCGAGATAGGAAATCTATACCCCGACATCCATTCAAGTCTGATCAAGATCAGGATTTCAGCCCTTTTATTTTAGTTTTTGCTTCGAGTTTGGCTCTAAGTAGGTATAATTGTAGTTCTTAGTCTCAGCCATGATACCATTTACTCAGAGGAATTTTTAGCCTTCAAAATTCAGTTTACGACGAAAAAACTTATTTCATATCGATACCAGGAAATCAAAATTTGACTTACATCCATTCATTTTTCTTTCAGTTTACGGTTTCACTTTAACTGGAAACAACTATTGCATTTTAGTCTTTCGTGCCAACGTCTAAAGTATCTGAGCTCCAGGACCATGGATTAGTTTTAACGTTTTCATTACACCCGAGCAATGCCGGGCTATACTGCTGGTAAATACATAAAAAGGAGGAAAAATTTCAGGGGGCTAATACAACAAATGCAGTTTAGTGTTTGCCTCGAATCATTAAAAATGTAGGGATGCTCAACATTAAGATGTTGTTGTTCGATTTGGTATAGCTGGCACCTCGTATCCAAGTATGCCTGTCTAATATGTAATTTTCTAATGATTTTATTTCGTGAGTGATGATCTAACCAAACGGTTAATTTTAAAGTCACAAATGTTTGACTGGAAGAAACCTCAATCTGAGAACGAACTCGGTGTATGCCGTCTAATCTGGCATGATCAGGTTTGAACAAGACTAGTACGCTTAAGCGCTCATCTAAGATGACAAGTGATTCCATACAAGCACACCCATCGAATGCTGGCAAACAGTTTTATCTCCCCATACCTTTTTGATGCACACTACCTGCCATAATTATTTGGCCACCTCAGTTTTTTTATTAAGGATGGTTCTTTTGTTATTATTACTTTGCAAAATTTTACAAGGCAAGGAAGCAAAGATGAACTCGTCCGAATCACCCTAAATTTTCTTCATTCTTTCATTGATGAAACTGCAATATAGATAATTATTAAATATTTATAAATTCATTTGGCATACATGTCTATTCTCCTCGGGGTTCTTGACAAAATACAGCGAAGAATCTGTAATGTGACTGATACCGACTTGGCTGACAGCCTGCAGTATCTCTCTCACCGGCGTGACGTGGCTTCCCTGTGCCTCTTCTATAAATACTTTCATGGCTTCTGCTCTGACGAACTTAAATCACTGGTGCCCCTAGGTGTGAGTTCGCACGAGATACTAGATTGGCAACTAGGTCCCACCCTTTTACAGTGAAACCGATGAAATGTAACCGCAATTTCTACTCCAACAGCTTCTTTCCTCGCACTTCCCGCCTGTGGAATTCCCTACCGCATGCTTGCTTCCCCGACGGCTACAACCTCCAGGAGTTTAAATGTAAGGTCAATAGACACCTCCTAACACACTAACTCACACCCACTCTCTCTAACTGTCTCCCTATGTACATCCTAAGTCGTCTACCACCCTCCTTCTGACATTTCCTATACCCAATCACTCTATGTAACCCCCTGTGATATAGTGGCAGTGGAATGCCTTGCTTGGGGTGACACGATTAAAACAAAAAAAAATGTTATTGTGAAGTATTAATAAGAGATCCATTCTATTTTCATCTACAATTATTCACTTGGCAATAAATACTAAAAATATAGTATGAAATACATCATTTTTTAAAAATACTGGGCGACCTAATAATTATGGCCGGTAATGTCTACATATATATATATATATATATATATATATATATATATATATATATATATAGCAAATCTTTAGGGTGCGATGGGTAAATTGTCGCTATTTACCTTGTAAAATTTTGCAAAGTAATAATAACAAAAGAACCATTCTAATATCATTTACGATTATTCATTTGGCAATAAATACTAAAAATATAGTATGAAATACATCATTTTTTAAAATTATGGCCAGTAGTGTATACATATATATATATCAAATCTACAGGGGGCGATGGGTAAATTGTCGCTATTTACCTTGTAAAATCTTGCAAAGTAATAATAACAAAAGAACCATTCTAATATCATTTACAATTAATACTAAAAATATAGTATGAAATACATCATTTTTTTTAAAACACTGGGCCGCCTAATAATTATGGCCGGCAATGTAGATTTTATCGAGAGTCCCCAGCCTAGTAACAAATCAACCAGGGTGAGAGCGCCGAACCAGATGATGACGATGACTCTGCTCTGGTTCCATTTGTTTTATTTCCTTCTTTTATGTCTTATTCTCTCGTCTTATAGTCTCCCTATTTTCTTTTTATTTTTTGTTTTCTTCTTCTAATCGTCCTCCCTTCTACTTCTCTCTCTCCCTCTCTTTCTCTCACTGTCTTTCAATCTCTCTCTCTCACTGTCTCTCTCTCTCTCTCTCTCTTTCTCTCTCTCTCTTTCTCTTCTTCCACTTTCTTATTTCTTTCATTATTCTTATTATTGTCTCCGGCAACATCTTTCTTTGTTTCTCTATTTTGTCCTCTTTCCTCTTTCCTGCCATTTCTTTTTCGTTGTTGCTGTTGTTGTTGTCGTTGTTGTTCTGCTTCTGCTGCTGCTGCTGCTGTATCAACTACTTTTTGTCTTGTCGTCTTCTCATGCCTTCCCTTCCGCGCCACCCTCTCTCTCTTTTCTCCTCTTCCTCCTTCTTATTCACAATCCTCTGTCCTCATTAGTTGTTGATGAAGATGCTGCTGATGATGATGTTTGAACTGCTTTTCTTTTCCTTCCTCTTCCTCTTCTATTCTCGCGCTGTCTTCCTCGTCCTCTTTTGTCCTTTTTCTTCGATTCCACCCCACTCCAGCTAATCCCGTCTCTGCACTTCGACATCTTCATTCACGATTTCCTACCCTACATCTACAGTGATTTTAAAGCCATCATTGTCTCACTAGAAAGTTAACTAGAAAGAAAGAAAGAAAAAAAATACAACCATAAAATAAAAACAACCCACGCCATTATTATTTCTTTCTCCCCAACTCCTCCTACCCTGACCGTGAAATCTAGAATACAGCCTTTTGTCATCCGATTCCTCACGCCTCTCCATTTCATCCCGAACACCACCCGGCTAACAACACCCACTTTCTCTTTTCAAACCCTCAACCAGAAATTGTCCCACGTCTTTTGCAAATTGACTTGCACTTATTAGTAATGCGCTACAAGTCTAGTTGTCCGGATAAAATGTTGAGAATATTAATATGAGTCGAGTTCTTTTTTTATTTTCAAAAAATAAAGAGCTCATAAAATTATTCGATACCTCCTTATAAGTTAATTTACAAAATTATATATAAAATGTTTTTTTTAATAAGTTTTCACCAAATCTTCTATGCCGTCTTCAGGACATAGTCTATCATGACCTTCCACAATTCTCTAAACCTTGTAATCCTTAACATCTTTTCTCTTAGAATTTCTCCTACGCCCTGCTCTACCATCCACTTGCTCCAGCCTATCGTGTATGTCACTTCGCGATTTCGTGGAATCCTCATCATCCTTCTGTAGAACCACATTTCGGCGGCTTCAAGTCTTTTCTTTATCTTCGATGTGATTGTCCAGCATTTGCTGTCATATAAAAAAAGAGACATCATATGACAGTCCAGTACTCTTTCTTTTTTTTTCTTTTTTTTTTTTTGTTTTCCTGTCTCTCATTACTCTGTTTACCTTTTGCATTGCGTCTTTGATCATGCCATTACGCCTTTATCAGTCAGTTAAGTGCCATACGTGGTACTCACTTTGGGCTCTAAAGAGATATGACTGACTGGGCAGATTATCCGCAGTAGGGTTGCCATTAATTTCTGTGGTTGCCGACCAAGGCTATAGAACCCAATCTGTCCTGTTATCTAACTGTAGGGAAGTGACGGATTAATACCTTTCCTAAGGATATTTGTACGTAAGTAAATGCAAGGAATTCAACTGGAATTCGAACCCAGTTCCCACGATTTGTCGTTTCGAGTCGATATCCATTGCACCACAACGCACATCCTGTGAAATTAGCTCTCTCATTATTGGACAAAGACAATGTTTCTGCGCATGTGCATAAAGTGTAGACATGTCGACAAAATGAAGCATTTTTATAAACACACGAAATGTTAACCAAGCCAGAACAAACTTTTAGAATAAAGGTGGGGAATATCGTAAGTAGATCGTAAGCACGTTTACTTCTGAGGCGGGACAGAAGGTTAGAGAGATGATGAATGCAAGAAAAATCAAAGACCTAAACATTTAGTTTTATCTTTCCTGTAATAAAAGGCATATAAGTGGAAAGGATAGACAAGTGACGGTGACACTGAAATGTTAGACAGTAAAAAACAACAATTACCCTTATCAGACGGGTGGAGTTCGATGACGC
This sequence comes from Ascarosepion bandense, assembly GCA_037127315.1. Taxonomy (NCBI): domain Eukaryota; kingdom Metazoa; phylum Mollusca; class Cephalopoda; order Sepiida; family Sepiidae; genus Ascarosepion; species Ascarosepion bandense. The sequence goes on along the minus strand of JBBBDQ010002154.1, from coordinate 1,069,952 downwards.
GGGCACGGTTCGTGGGTAACTGGGAGGCATATCTTATCTTGCTATTTCCACTGAGGTATGGAAGATTTTACAAACACAACAGCGAATATAAAGACAAATAAAAACGACGTCTCAAGCGGGTATTTTATCACGCTATCATCGCGTAAAGAATTAAAGTTTTAAGGGCACTAGGTAAATGTGAATTGAGGTGCAGTGAATATCGGCTCGGAATGGGAATTAGGAGAGCCGAGATCGAATTCCAGTTGCATTCCTTGCATTCAATTACGCGCAAATAGCCTTGGGAAAGGTATTAATCCGTCTCTTCCCTCCAGTTATGGGTTAAATAAAAAAACAGATTGGGGTCTGTACAATTGGTTGGCAACCAGTGTACCGCAGAAAGTAATAGAAACCTGCTGCGGGAAAATCTTCCGTCCAGTCAGTTATGTCTCTTTCTAGACATGATCGCCCAAGATTACAGCACTTAGCTGATATGTAATACAGCCGTTCCAGGAATATGCATGTCTAGCCAAGGATAACTTGACGATTTTTATCTCTCTCCATGCTGATTTTGAATTTAAATTTAAGTGGTTCTCTAAGACTACTTGCTCTACCAAGGCTAAAAAACCAAGTTTGCTCCATTGTTTTTCAAGAATTTAAATTCAGCTTTCTGTGTTTAGTCTGGCTGTCAGCTAACGCAAGAAAGTCATTTTTTCTTGCTATTTAACCAACAGCTGAGGAGAGCTTTATTTCTGATTTAAGAACAAATAACCTTAAAAAAATATTAATCCACCTTTTATCCCTCCAGCTATGGGCTAAACAGCAGGGCAAATTGGGTTATATAGCCTTGGCTGGCAACTAGTCTACCAAAGTAAGTAATAGCAAACTACTGCTGGAAAATCTTCTGCCCAGTCAGTCATGTCTCTTTCAAGACATGATCACCCAAGTATGTAGTACATATGGCACTTAACTCACTGACTGAATATAATAGTTGGAAACATAATTAAAACTTCTACTAGACATAAAGGGGAGGATCGGTTTTCTATTGCTATGAAGTAATAAACTGATCCCCCACTAATTTTATTTAGTATAGGAATGTAATATAATCTATCTCTTCTCCCTCCAGTCATGCGTTAGATAGCACGAGATTGGTTTTTCTAGCCAGCTATGAGTTAAATGGCAGGACAGATTAGGTTCTCTAGCCTTGGCTGGCGACCAGTCTACCGCAAAAAATACCTACTGCGGTATAATCTTCTGCCCAGTCAGTCATGTCTCTTTCGAGACATGATCACCCAAGTATGTATCACGTATGGCAGTTAACTGACTGAATAAATACACTAAACACTTATACTTACCGGAGCATCAAGTAGTTCTCGTAAAGTAAGGGAGTTCAAGAAAAGCTAGGTCTTTAGCAGAACATCGCCAGCAAGTGAAGAAAGCAAAGTGGTTAGCGATGTTTAGGTAGCTTGGAAATTTCAGTTCGCAGTGTTGCGTACTTAAACCAGCTGACATATTCCATTTTCCTCTAACCTACTAAACCGTGTGCGTTGTGGTGCAGTAGATAGAGACTCGGAACGACAAATCGGTGTGCCGAGTTCGAATTCCAGTTAAATTCCTTACATTCACTTACACACAAATACCAATGGAAAAGGTATTAATCCGTCTCTTTCCTCAGGTTATGGGTTAAATAACAGGACAGATTTGGTTCTATAACCTTTGCTGGCAAGTAGTCTACCGCAGAAAGTTATGGCAACCTCCTGCGGGATAATCTTCTGTCCAGTCAGTCATGTATCTTTCAAGACATGATCGACCAAGCGTGTATCACGTATGGCACTTAACTGACTGACTAAATATAATAGTTGGAATCATGATTAAGGCTTCTACGGGTCATAAAATGGGGTTTCGGTTTTCTATTGTTATGAAGTAATAAACTGATCCCCCAATAATTATTACGTAATAATATAATACAGCGTTTCTCCCTCTAGCTATGAGTCAAATAACAGGACAGATTGGGTTCTATAGCCTTGGTCGGTAACCAGTCTGCCGCAGAAAGTAATAGCAAACTACTGCGGGATAATATTCTGCCCAGTCAGTCATATCTCTTAAGACACATGATCGACTAAAGCGTGTATCCCGTATGGCACTTAATTGATCGGATGTACGTTGTGGTGAGCTGGATATCGACTAGAAACTGCAAATCGGGTTGCCGAGTTCGAATTCCAGTTGAATTCCTTGCATTCACTTCCGCACAAATACCATTGGGAAAGGTATTAATCCGTCTCTTCCCTCAAGTTATGGGTTAAATAACTGGATAGATTTGGTTCTATAGCCTTGGCTGGCAACCAGTCTACCACAGAAAGCAATGGCAACCTACTGCGGGATAATCTTCCGCCCAGTCAGTCATGTCTCGAAAGAGACATGATCGCCCAAAGTGTGTATCACGTATTTCACTTAACTGACTCACTGAATATAATAGTTGGAAACATAATTAAAACTTCTACCGGGCATAAACGGAGGAATCAGTTTTCTATTGTGATATAGTAATAAACTGAACCCCTACTAATTTTACTTAGTATAATAATGTAATATAATCTATCACTTCTCCCTGCAGCTATGGGTTAAATAACAGGATGGATTTGGTTCTATAGCTGGCTATAGAACCAAATCCTGTAATCAAGTAGCTGGTCTACTGCAGAAAGCAATGGCAACCTACTGCGGGATAATTATCTGCCCAGTCAGTCATGCCTCTTTCAAGACATGATCGCCCAAATTCGTATATATTAAATCAGTCATGTCTCTTTCAAGACATGATCGCCCAAAGTGTGTATCACGCATGACACTTAACTGACTGACTAAACCGTACTGAAAAATCAGGATGAAACAGCCATTCACCTCAATTCAGTCGTATATATTAATCAGATGGATCGAATATTATACAATGAAAATTTCAGACTGAAATCCACTAATAACAAGTTGTTAGGTTACAGACTTATTGATCCACTTTCGTTATTGTATAGTGTCGATATTTGCGCAGTAGTTATCTGTAGTTGTAGCAAAACCATTTTATCTGATATATAAAGTCGAACGTTTGTGTGTATGCCTAATCGAAACCCTGAAAACTAATTAGTTATATATAAAGTTATCTAAATTTGTATGTTTATGTGTGTGTTTATGTGTCTATGTCTAAAAATATCAAACAAATTATGTTTTATCATTCATATTTAACAACAATGTCTTGGCGAACTTATCAGCCCTTATTGAAGCTTCTTTTTCATGCGCCGTGTTCCTTCAGGAGGTCGGTGGTCATGGAATTCCAATTTCCCCTGTCTCTTGTCTCTCTGAATATCTTTCTTCTTGGTATCTTTCACAAACCACGCTCCGCCATCCTTTTGCTCAAACCTATCAAATCTGTCTCGCGCTGCTTTCCTCTGTCTCTCTTTCCGACTATACGTCCTGTGAGTATCAGATTCTCCAGGTCCTTTTTCTTCATTACTTGTCCCAGGAATCGCAGCTGTATTTTCCTGATGTTAAGTGTGATTTTTCTTTTCGTTTGCATACTCTCCATCACTTCGTTGTTGCTCCCGTGCTCTGTCCATGGTATCCTCAGCATCCTTCTGTAAAACCACATTTCTGCTGCCTCAAGCCTATCCTTTATCCATGATGAGATCGTCCAACATTCACTGCCATTGAAGGACAGATATCACATAGCAGTCCAGCACTCTTTTCTTTGTTTCCAATGGGATTTTCTCTCTCTCTCAGTACTGGTTAGTTTTTTTTTAATGTGTCTTGGCCATGCCAATGCGTCTTCGGATCTCAGTGTCACATTTTCCCGCCTCGATCAGAACGCCTCTCAGGTATGTTTTATTTGCTTTATTTTAGCTTCTCTGACCTGCAGTTGGTGTTTTGGGTACTTTTTGCTGGTGACTATATATTCAGTTTATGCTTAGTCCCTTATTCGCGCTTTCTCTTGCTACATTCTATAGAAAGGCCTGCCATTTCCTTTCCTTGTCTGCTGTCAGCACTGAGTCATCCGCGTATCTTATATTGTTGAGATTGTGGTCACCAATAACGAATCCTTGTTGAATAGAGGTATCTAATATGCTTTTTCAATTTAAAAGTCTGTTTAAAAAATTAACTGTTTTGTTATTCATCTTTAGTCTCTGTTAATTTGTGATCTTTATAAGTAAACGATTGTTTTGTTGATGACTTCTATAATAAAATTACTTACATATGGAAAAAAAGTTGTTTTATGCCTTGAGCCTAGTAACAATTTCAAAACCTAGTAACGATCTTAGAACTTAGAACAAAGTTTGGGAGCGAAGTGAAGTAAGAAACGGAGATTAAGTGATATTATCTGGCCTTTTATTCGAAACAGCGAAGTAATTTTAGTCATTAGTTGTTCTTTTTGTTCTTCTTCATGTGTCTAACGTCGAACTCGGAATTTTTAACTGGACACTTTATTCAATCCACGTGAATTGACTGCTCACATTCTACATTCCACGCTTAGGCAATACTAGCAGTATAGCCCGGCGTTGCTCGGGTGTAATTAAAGTTTTAAAACTAATCCATGGTCATAAGAATATTTGTGTGAATTTTGGTGAGAATCGGATAAAAATTGTGGATTTGTATAAAGGACATACAGACAGATAAACAGACACTCACAATAAAACATCTTGCCTTTTATATATATATTATCGATTTTCTGCACTATTGTAAGAACTGCAACCTTGAAACTTCTGAATATCGTTTCTTATGTCTTTGTTTATGAGTGTATCAAATTTGATTAAAATCGGACCACTCCTTCTATAACCCGATTTTTTCGATTATCGATTTTCGATCTTTATCGGGGTTACTGCGACACAAACCTAGCTAAGAACACTCGCAGACGCTTATAGTATAACTGTGTCAATTTTCAAGAAAATCAGTTCAGCCGTTTCGGAGTCTATAGGTAACGGATACACACACACACACACACACGCAGACACACACAGACACACACACAGAGACAAAGTTCCATTTATAAATAAGTTTAGATCTCGTGACAGTTACATCTCTCGATTTTATTCCCCGTTATATGACAGAGGCTGAAGCACTCTATTTTTAATCCGTTAAAAAACGTTTATCCTGAATAAACTATTGGTGAAGAAACCCGTAGGATACAACGGTTGAAACGTTTTGTGTAGAACAACGAAGCTAAACACGCTGGTCCGAATAACAAATTATATAATAATGATAATTCCTCATCTAAAAAAGTTTGAAAATAAACAAAAATTAACTGAAGAAAGCTATAAGTTAACACGACCGAGACGTTGTGAGTATAACAACCAAGATGAGGATACTAGTCGGGGGGGGGGGGGGTAAAGGCACATTACAATGATAATTCATCGTCTCATAAATTAAGATATTTAAGCAACAAGCACCCGAAGAAAACGTCCAAAACGTACAATATAACAACCAAGATTGGGATACTAGTCAAAAGGTAGAAACAGGTAATAATAATTTATCATCCATTTTTTAAATATTATTAAATCTTTTTAATCGGTTCACCCAACGCTAATCGGTACCACTGATGCGCAAGGGGCTACATAAGAGTAAATGTTTAGACAAGAGGAGAGTGAAGAGAAAGACAAGCCAGTTACAGAGGGTGTCAGAGAAAGGACAAGAGAAGGATGGAAATACAGGTGTGAAGACAGTTGTGAAGATAGACAGAAAATTAAAAAAAAGCAATATATACAGAATGATGAAGAAGGAACTGGAGTCAAGTGTATAAGCGATGGGAATTGACATTGCATTTAAATTCCTGGAGGTTGTAGCCGTCAGCAAAGCATGTATATGGAAGGGAGTTGAACAGGCGGAAAGTGCGAGAAAAAAAGCTGATAGAGTAGAATTCTCGGCTGCATTTGGTTATTTGTAAACTGTATCTGGTTAACTGTAAATGGGTGGGACCTTGTTGCCAGTCTGGTTGCACGAGTAAATTCTTGTGGCAGGGGCACCAGGGACTTAAGTTCGTCGGAGCAGAAGCCATGAAAATATTTGTACAATAAACAGAGGAAAGTCACAAATTGAGACAAACAGATAACAAGCACTCGATGAAGGCTAGAGAGTAAAACGGCCGAAATTTTGTGCGAATAACAACCAAGATGAGGATATTATTCCGACTAGAAATACATAGTTATGACAATTGGCCAGTAATGCCGTATACACCATTAACGTTCGTAAAATAGTTTTCATAACTCAGGGTATTTTTAAAAGTGAAAGATGCATTAGACGACATTTACAGGGAGGCGATTATAAAATTATTTTCCTGCTTATTTTAATGGTGGGCACAATCTTAACAGAAAGGTTTGCAGTATTGAGAACAGACAAGGAAAAATAACTGCATGTATCTTCTTCTTCTTCTTCTTCTTCTTCTTCTGTGTGCCTTGTCCTTCCAGGACGTAGGCGATCATGGCTTTCCACGTCTCCCTATCCCTGGTGGCTCTTAGCACGCTTTCTCCTGTTGCACCATGCAACCATCGTTCTGGCATCCACTAGCTCAAGCCCATGAATCTGGAATATAAATGTATAGAAACTAGCATGGCCACAAAATGAGGGATCAGTTTATATATTGTCTATAATATAGATTTGATCCCCCACTTTATATTCATATTACAATTTCTTATAAACAGTTGGCATATATTTTTTTCTTCTATGAACCCTGTCCTTTCAGGATGTAGGCGATCATGGCTTTCTATGTCTACCTATCCCTGGTGGCTCTTAGCATGCTTTCTCCTGTTACACCATGCAAAACCTGTTCTGTTATCCGCCGCTTTCCCCTATCTCTTTTTTCCTCTATCTGGCCTGTTCTCGAAGCCCTGTTACCTCATTGCATGTCACAGGAACTTTAGCTGTTTTTTTATGCTCAGTATTAATTTCCTGTTCGTTTCCATCCTTTCCAAAACCTCACCATTGCTCACAATCTCGGCTCATGATATCCGCAGCATCCTTCTGTAGAACCACATTTCAGTTGCTTCAAGTTATCAATTTTCAAATTATAAAGGAAACAAAAACTAAATCATAAGGTCAAGAGTTTTTTTATAAGAATATTTAACCGTAAATCTCTTTCCTTCATCTTTGATGATATTGTCCAGCAAAACTGCCATATTAAAAATTGACATCACATAGCAATCCAGTACTCTTTCTAGGTTTCTAGTGAAAGTTTCCTGTCTCTTAATACTTTACTCAGCTTCTGGAATGCGTCTTTCGCCATACCAATTTGCCTTTGGATATCTGTGTCGCACTTTCCGTCTTCTGTTAGAACACTTCCCAGGTAATTAAATTTTTGCACCTGCTTGGTTTTAGTATCCCTCACCTGTATTTGGCATTTTGAGCTGCTCTTCTTGCTGATGACCATGCATTTGTTTCTGAAATCACTAACAATCACACTAATAATCACATTAATTGCAAGAACAATTAATGTTTCGCTGCCGGCAATAAACGGAGAGTGCGTTACTAAATGTGGATGTCGAAATATAACAAGTCCAAATTTAAATACATGCTAAGTGGTATCGATACAAAAGAGAATGGAATTATATCGTAATATCAATCTTTCTATATGGCAGTGAATTCTGGACAAAACTTGAAGCACCATGGTGAGATTCTACAGAAGGATGCTGAGAATACTGTAAACTGAAGATGTGAGCAACAGCAATATTGTAGAGCAAATGAAAACAAAAAGAACACTTATACATAACGTCAGAAAGATTGGTAGACAAAAAAAGTATTTATGTGTACTGAACTGATTGCTTTGGATAGTTGATTTAATATGAGCCGCATAGATGTGGCACAAGGCAGAAAGTATGGGGCACCCAGTGAGGTTCGAACTTACTACTCAGTTGTAATAGGTTCTAGCAAGACAAGCTTGTTTAACATTACAGCACGCCGAGGTGCCCTAATTTCTCTGGAAAGATCCTTATTATGAATTTGCTTCTACGCTGAAACCTTTGGCTAACCTCAGTTGACTTTTATGCTCTGCTTTAACGACTGGGCTAAACCTGCGAATATCGAGTGTCTTTGTTTGTTTGTTTGTTTGTTTGATTTTGTTTGCTTTGGTTTAAGCAGAAGGCTCAATGCACATGTCTACTGTGCATTTTTCTCACACTGCACACAGCGATATAACTACTTTGCAAATTGCATACATTCGTACCGAGGCTACGCCCCACTAGAAAGAAGAAAAAAAACGGATACATTTCATCCGGCCAAGCTTCTGTCTTTTTTCGACTTCACACAGATGTGAGCACAGGCAAACAGATAAACAAATATAGTTGTCTCCCCTTTGTCTGCGGGTAATATTTAACAAAGACCCCGACCTCTCTTCTCTGTGGTACCGAAATTTTGTGAATTTAAGCGCAGTACGAGACTGTCTCTGGATGTGCGTTGTGGTGCAGTGAATATCGGCTAGGAACGAGAAATCGGAGAACCGAGTTCGAATTCTTTACATCCACTTAGGCGCAAATATCCTTGAAAAAAGTATTAATCGATCTCTTCTCCAGCCAGCTATGGGTTAAATAAGTTAAGGACAGATTGGTTTTCTATAGCTTTGGTTGGCTACTAATCTACAGCAAAAATGTAATAGAAACATACTGCAAAAAAAAACCTCTGCCCAGTCAGTCATGTCTCTTTCGAGACATGATCGCCCAAGCGTGTATCACTGACACACGAGGTCTTATAAATTTACATTTGAGTTGGTTAGATACATCTATAAGTTTTTTTATAAGTTTCTCCCAATTTTCACTAGTGGAACTCCCTTCCAGCTCAATGATTTCCAGACAACTTTACTTTTTAAAAATATAAATTTAATGTCAATAGCTATCTAGCTTTGTTGCAGCCCTACACACCATTGAGTGTAACGGATAATGATGATTTATCTTGACACAGAAATAGGTAAATCAAAAATCTGAGTTATTCACTTCTTTGGGTTTTTCAATCAACCAGTTAACCTATTTTGAGTTCCAAGTAAATACTTCCTTTTTTTATGTGCCGTGTCTTTTCAGAACGTAGGCGATCATGGCTCTCTACACACCCTTTCCCTTGTAGTTTTTACCTCTTTTTTATTGCTCTGCCCTCCGCTTGCTATAGCCTATCAAGTATGTCACACGTTACTTTTCCCTGTCTCTCTTTCCCTCTATCCGTCCTGTGAGTATCAGATTCTCTAATCCCTCCTTCCTCATTATGTTTCCTAGAAACTTCAACTGTTTCTTCCTGATGCTAATTATAAGTTTCCGTACTTTCCAAAACCTTGTCGTTGCTCACATATTCAATCCTTTGTATCCATAGCATCCTTCTGTAGAGCCATATTTCAGTTGCTTCAAGTCTCTCCTGCGCATAAATCATTATAATGTTAATTTACTATAGCACAAGATCATATAGTGATAGGATAAATTGTCTTACGACAAGGTTGTATCTTTTCACCGGATGTATTCAACCATTACAGCATGGTAAGTCTAAGAGTCCCACCGGGATTTTTTATTGATGGACGAAGTCTTAACAATATATGACACAAGGAGGACACTGTGTTGAGAGCAGACAAAGAATAAAACTACTGGAACTCCTAGAAAATTTAGTAGAGGAAAGCGGGAATAAAGGACTAACTATCAATCGTAAAAACACAAAATGGGGAGATGAAAATCAAGCAAATAGAGAAATCCGCTAATCTTAGCAATGGTTTAACAGACAGAAACGGAGTGGAGAAATCTAGGAATTTTATCGCAAAGTTGCTAATAAATAAATTAAAAGTTGTTCCTTCAGCAAAATGATAAAAGTTGTTATTCTGCAGTGACAACTGTCTCATAACTCAGTCATCACTTTACATGTGTAATGAAGTGGTTTGTCTTGTCTCCAGACCTCAATCTCAAAGAAAATGTTTGCAGAGAGACGACAAACTGTCTGGACTAGCAGCAACCACTATTTCACTATTGAGGACCAGAAAAAGGATGTGTAGGTGAAATACACTCCATCTACAATATCCAAATTGGTAAATCAGTGATAGTTAATACCAGTGAGGTCATGTAAATGTAAGGTGTCGTCATGAAGTATTAACGTGATATATATATATATATATATATATATATATATATATAATACAAAAATCTAGAATTGAGCCACCACCTAAGAACCTCTTACCCTGAAGAACCGTTCGTGTGAAACCGCGGTAGGTGGTGGCTAAATTCTAGATTTTTGTATTGTTTTCTGCTCTACATTCGTACTTTCGTACTTTCGTATGGAGCACTTTGCTGTTAAGGTTTCGTCTTGGTTTTTTTTTCTTTCAAACGAGCACTAGACGTATTTTTCTTGTGCGCTGTTTGTTTCTTTTTTTTCTCCCCCTTTATTTAACCCACGAGGGGGTCCTCGCCGGGTTAGAAGACGGTTTATATTACTGTTAGTTAGCATTATTTTCGGATATTTAGTCTGTTATTATTAGTGTTGACTTACTGTGATTAAGTTTATTACTATATATATATATATATATATATATATATATATATATATATATATATATAAAGGAAAACTCAACACGTCATTTAAATTGGTTATAAATTATAATTCCTTTCAATGAGCTTAATTAGTTCATTTCATCAGACCACGCAATATTCCTTCCATTTGGTACAAAACATTTTGCTGGAATAAGCATTTTCTTTAACTGAAGAGAAAGATAAAAAATAAAAATCAGAAGAAAGAAAAAAGCAAAAAAGCAAATGAGAGTCAGGACAGAGGCATTGGCGTCAGATCAGTTGGGGGTATTCAGACCAGTCGTGAATATTCTGACCGCTAAGTTATTAAGCGTTTATTTCTAATTCTATGGATACGTGTGTATGTATAACCCCATAAATTAACCCACCCATGTACACTAACTTATATTCACATACACATATACACACATCCCCACATATACATACAAATGTGACTGTGTTTATGCTTATACATACTTACCGACCTACACTTTTTCATGTCTACATATGGATCTTACGTTCGTATACTCACATATATACATTTCATAAAGACGGGATTTCCCCGCGTATAAATAATGTTATATATATGGTACAAAACATTTTGCCGGAATAAGCATAAATATTACACTTAATATTTTATATTAAGTTGATCTTGTTGGATTATCATCGCCGTTTACGGACTAGACATCTGTACCTTCATATATATATATATATATATATATATATATATATATATATATATATATTCTAGTCATCCGCAGACATATCTGTTTCGCTGTATCACAGCTCATCAGTACGGTTAGACTCCGATTGCTTTTAACCCAGGATTGAAACCCGACCAAACTGGCGTCAGTCGGCGATTCTACCTCTGGGCTATGGACGCTCAGTAGAAGAAGGCAGACTTTTTAGCGTCTATATTATCATTATACACGCCCAATAGGCAGAGTGCGTTAGTTCATTACTGATGTTGTTTAAACAGTTCACGTTTGTACTGTCATTTTATATACTGGTCATTCACTTATTTTTCATGCTTTTATTTTTTTAAATTGATTTCTTAAATTAAGTTTATTTTTATGACGGAAAGGATATTTACAACCCCCCGCCAAAAAAATAAGGTGCAAGGATAACTTAAAATAAACCCCACTGCGAGCTGGGATAAGCAAGCCACGCGTTATCGGTGCTGATCTAGAGAGGAGACGATCTAAGGGTGCGCCTGATATATGCCGTCGTCAGTGAAAACAAAACAAACGAGCACTTGGCTATATATATATATATATATATATATTAGTCATCCAAATACAAGACTGTTTCGCTGCATCACAGCTCATTAGTGTGGCTAGACTTCCACTTGCTTCCAGCCGGGATCGAAACTCGACCGATTTGATATCAATCGGAGTTCCTACTCCCTAAGCCATAGACGCATAGAATGAGAGAAAGGAAATTTTAGCAGGTTATATATATGCAGTATATACACACGCCAGTCACCGGGAGAACTCCCGTCATTACTGAAGAGTGTATATATATATATATATATATATATATATATATATATATATATATATATATATATATATATTGGGTTACGTAAGGCCGGTAGCGCGCAGGCTCTCCAGTGGGTGTGTGGCACACGATTGACGAAGTATTCTATGCCAGTGAAGTACAAACCATTCAAGTCACGCAGTTCATTCTTCTTCTTCTTCTTCTTCTTCTTCTTCTTCTTCTTCTTCTTCTTCTTCTTCTTCTATATGCCGTGTCTCTTTAAGACCTAGGCAATCACGGCCTTCCACATCTCCCTATCCCCAGTGGCTCTTAGCACGCTTTTTCCTGTTACCCAACCCAAACCCCTCCCTGCCATCTATTTGACTCAAGTCTATCAAGTATCTTACGCATCGCTTTCTCTGTCTCTCTTTCCCTCTATCTGACCTGTGAGTATCAGATTCTCCAAGCCCTCCTTCCCCATCATATATGCCACGAGCTCTAGCTGTCTTTTCCTTATATTGATTATTAGTTTTCTTTTCGTTTCCATCCTCTCCAAAACATCATCGTTGCTCACATGTTCGGTTCATGTATCCACAGCATCCTTCTGTAGAATCAAATTTTGATTGTTTCAAGTCTCTCCCTCATATTTGAGGATATTGTCCAGCATTCATTGCCATATTGAAGAACAGACATCACAGAGAAATCCAGCATTCTTCTTTGTTTTTAGCAAAATTTTCCGGTCTCTTAATACGCTACTCAGCTTCTAGAATGCAACTTTGACTATGCCAATTCGCTTTTGGATCTCAGTGTCATACTTTCTATAAACACTTCCTACGTATTTAATTTACTGTACCTGGTTGATTTTAGTATCACTGATTTTTAGTTAGCATTTTGGGTTCTTTTTATTGATGACCATAAATTCAGTTTTCATGTCATTTATTTGCAATCATTTCTTTCCGCTTTCTTCTGTAGTGGGATAAGAAATTAAGAATTAAAATCAACCTTCTTCTTCACTTTTACAAAAATTCATAATGATGTGTGGAATTCTGTTTTTTCCCAAATAGAAAAAAGATTGACCATGTTCTTGAAGAAAAAAGTCGAAACCAGATTTCGCAAGTAGGTGTTAAACTGATTTGCTAACCAATGGGGACGACATGCAAGACCAAAAGGGACTTCGCGATCAAGTGCGAAAAATCTGAATACTATAAAAGGCCCCGGTCAGCGTCAATCAGGTAGTCAGATGGGAGCCGCGAGACGAAGTAACGAAAATGTAACTTCAACTTCAAATCGACTGGGAGATAAGGTCAGGTCGCACCTTGTTCTCTTTCTCTTTCCTTCTCGTGTGATGATTCAGTCTACTTCTTCTCCATCCAAAGACATTCCTACTGAATACATACATACGTACGTACGTACGTATTCATATACTTTTTCAACAATTACTACTACGAAGATTTTCTACAAATCTTGATACCTAAAACTTTCTAAGTGACCATTAATGTCACGAATTCTTGTTATTTCTTTTGTTAATAGATCTGTATTTTAAAATGAGAAATGTATATTTTATTCTATTCAACACTATTGCACACATTCCAACCTGCAATCAACCTTCTGATGAAAACCTGTTAATTCTGATGACGATAATTCTGCATAAAACTTGTAAGCTGTAGGGAGTTCGGTTAAGCCTGACACAAGGCCGAACCAAGAAATATTAACCATCTCCCCAAAGCAGCATTTCTATTAAAGAAGAAAAAATATTCACAATCATGCAGAAAATACTTCGGAACATTTTATTAAGGCTCAGTTTGTTTTTATACAAATCCAATTTGTAATTAAAATGATAGTAACATTTGATATGTATATGAGGCTACATTTTTCATATGTGTAATGATTCATGTGTAATATGTGTAATAAGGGATGTGCGTTGTGGTACAGTTGATATCCCCTCGGAACGAGACACCGGGGAGCCGAGTTCGAATTCCAGTTGAATCCATTGTATTCACTTACGCACAAATACCCTTGGGAAAGGTATTAACCCATCTCTTCCTTCCAGTTATGGGTTAAATAGCAGGACAGATTGGGTTCTATAGCCTTGGTCGGCAACCAGTCTACCGCAGAAAGCAATGGCAACCTACTGCGGGATAATCTCCTGCCCAGTCAGTCATGTCTCTTTCGAGACATGATCGCCCAAGCGTGTATCACGTATGGCACTTAATTGACTGACTGAATATAATAGTTGGAATAATGATTAAGGCTTCTACTGGTCATAAAGTGGGGGATCAGTTTATTACTTCATAACAATAGGAAACCGAACCCCCACTAATTACTACATAATATTATACATCTCTTCCCCTTCTAGCTATGAGTCAAATAACAGGACAGATTGGGTTCTATAGCCTTGGTCGGCAACCAGTCTACCGCAGAAAACAATGGCAACCTACTGCGGGATAATCTCCTGCCCAGTCAGTCATGTCTCTTTCGAGACATGATCGCCCAAGCGTGTATCACGTATGGCACTTTAACTGACTGACTGAATATAATAGTTGGAATAATGATTAAGGCTTCTACTGGTCATAAAGTGGGGGATCAGTTTATTACTTCATAACAATAGGAAACCGAACCCCCACTAATTACTACATAATATTATACATCTCTTCCCCTTCTAGCTATGAGTCAAATAACAGGACAGATTGGGTTCTATAGCCTTGGTCGGCAACCAGTCTACCGCAGAAAGCAATGGCAACCTACTGCGGGATAATCTCCTACCCAGTCAGTCATGTCTCTTTCGAGACATGATCGCCCAAGCGTGTATCACGTATGGCACTTTAACTGACTGACTGAATATAATAGTTGGAATAATGATTAAGGCTTCTACTGGTCATAAAGTGGGGGATCAGTTTATTACTTCATAACAATAGGAAACCGAACCCCCACTAATTACTACATAATATTATACATCTCTTCCCCTTCTAGCTATGAGTCAAATAACAGGACAGATTGGGTTCTATAGCCTTGGTCGGCAACCAGTCTACCGCAGAAAGCAATGGCAACCTACTGCGGGATAATCTCCTGCCCAGTCAGTCATGTCTCTTTCGAGACATGATCGCCCAAGCGTGTATCACGTATGGCACTTTAACTGACTGAATGATTCACTTCTTTACACTACCAAATTAACGTCGGCTGAATCGAGGATACGAGATTGCAGGTCTTCAAACGTTCTGTCTACTACTTGTTAAGAAATTTGTTTCTGCTCTTGTATACCCAGGTGTTACATTACCACCTCTCATCTGGTTGATTTGTGGGCGTATATCCTAAGTTCAGCTTGTGGGGGTGGAGATCTTTGTTTTTTGATGATGTAACCACCGACATTCTTCAAGAACCGAAGCTTCACTTGGTGGCTTTTGATGTTACCTTCTCGCTCAACCCTAAAACATGACTCTTCGAAGTAACCCCAATTACAAAACTGTACTTAGGTATCTCTTAGAGTTGATCTAATATCAGTCAGTTAAGTGTCATGCGTGATAAACGCTTGGGTGATCATGTCTTGAAAGAGACATGACTGACTGGGCAGAAGATTTTCCCGCAGTCGGTTGCTATTATTTTTTTCTATTTACAACCAGTCTACTATTGCAGACTAGTTGCCGACCAATGCTATAAAAACCAATCTGTCCTGTTGTTTTAACCTATACCTGGAGGGAAAAGCAATGGATTAATACTGATGTAATGAATAGGTAATGAATATATATACACCTTGGTTCCCCCTCACTGGAATGTGATTGGCTGGTGTCCGCCATAAATATAGACTAAAACAAGGACGTCGAGAGATCTACCACTAAAGGTCCATTGGTCTACCACTACTGGTCTACCACTATTGACTACGGCTACGTCTCAGGATACTGCATACGATGAGTACCGTCCATTACATCTACGTTAGATTGTTCTACCCGGTTACATTTGCCTCAACCGCTT
This sequence comes from Ascarosepion bandense, assembly GCA_037127315.1. NCBI lineage: Eukaryota > Metazoa > Mollusca > Cephalopoda > Sepiida > Sepiidae > Ascarosepion > Ascarosepion bandense. The sequence goes on along the minus strand of JBBBDQ010002154.1, from coordinate 1,054,044 downwards.
AACTGCCGAATGATATATATATATATCCCTTACCGGGACATATGAAATACCTTTTCAAAGGTTATTTGCATGTACTTTAATGCAACGAATTCAAGTGGAATTCGAACTCAGCACCTCGATTTCTCGTTCCGAGTCGCTATCTACTGAAACACAACCTAATATACTTGACCAATTCTGATTAGATCTTCTTAGATCAATAATTTTTTGTTGGTTGGTTGTTTTGATTTTTATGGCATATCTACATCGGCGGGTCATTTATTACCAACTAAATTTTTATTTATTTATCGTTGGTAATACCGTTTTCTTTCAACAATTTATAGTTGTTTTTATATAAGTTTTGTCTCTAGTAATCTTTTTTCGGGTATAAAGATTCATTGGGATTTGTTTTTTTTTTTTAAGAGCAGGGGCCACAAGTCCTACCCTTGTTATTTAACCCATAACTGGAGGGAAGGGACGGATTAATACCTTTCCCAAGGGTACCAGTGCTTAAGTGAATGCAAGGTATTCAACTGGAATTCGAACTCGGCTCACTGATTTCTCTTTCCGAGCCGATATCCCCTGCACCACAACGCACATCCGTCACTATACGTTTACAGCACCTGGTATTCCCAAGCGGTCACCCATCTAAGTACTGGCCAGGCTCAACGTTGCTTAACTTCGGTGGTCGAGCGAGAACCGATGTATTCAACGTGATAGGCCGTAAGCGCGCATATCCGTCACTAAACGTTTACAGCACCTGGTATTCCCAAGCGGTCACCCATCTAAGTAGTGACCAGGCTCAAGGTTGCTTAGCTTCGGTGATCGAGCGAGAACCGGTGTATTAAACGTGATATGGCCGTTACCCTCAATATTTTTAATTTCAATTTAAATCAGGTAATTATTTACGCGAATAGATTATTTTTTAATCCCTTTGACTTGAAGTTCTGCATGTTAGGTATTATCTGTTTTGTTAGGAAGGATACACTAGGTGCTATAAGCTTGAATGGCGACAAGTCTAAGAGAAAGAAACTCTGTATTCAAACCACCTGCTTGTAGATCTGCAATATAATCGATCCCGTCTTGACAGCACGCCTTCAGTGACTTTCTCCCCGATGTTACGTGGCTTCCCTCTGCCTTTTCATGGCAACTACGCTGACGATCTTCTCCACCCGCCCTGGTTCGTCGATTTACGTGCTTCCATGAAAGCTACAATCTTCAAAAGTTTGAATGCAACATCAATTGCCATTTTTGTTTATCTTATTCCCATGCATCTCTTATCTTTTCTTCGACATCCCCTTGTACCTCTTTATTCTCTCATTGTAACCCCCTGGCCACTAGTGGCAATTATGCCTTGCTTGGTGTGAAATGATTATTAAAAAAAGTTCCTGTCTCTTTAGGCAAAAGGTAGAAATAGCTTTGCTTACTGCTTTATCCACTTACGGCCATATCACGTTGAATACACCGGTTCTCGCTCGATCATTGAAGTTAAGAAGCGTTGATCCTGGTCAGTACTTAGATGGGTGACCGCTTGGGAATACCAGTGGCTGTAAGCGTTTAGTGACAGATGTTTGTTGTGGTGCAGTGGATATCGGCTCGGAAAGAGAAATCGGTGAGCCGAGTTCGAATTCTAGTTGAATACCCTGCATTCACTTAAACACTGGTACCCTTGGGAAAGGTATTAATCCGTCCCTTCCCTCCAGTTGTGGGTTAAATAACAAGGGTAGGACTTGGGGACCCTGCTCTTAAAAAAAAACAAATCCCAATGAATCTTGATACTCGAAAAGAAAAATGTTGTAAATAAAATAAGCTTACCCAAAATCATTAGTTATGACCTTAAATGATACCATCAGGATTGATAGATCGTTAAACCTCGGAACAAACAAACAAAACTGCTTGATCCTAAAAGCCTGCTTATTAATGGCTGGCGGTATATCTTAGCACACAACGTATTAATCTTGAAAGCAATAAATTACTCCAAATTGTTCTTTTGGTCTATCAACTTGTTTTATTTTCTTGAATTCGCATAAATTAATGTTGATTAATCTGAACAAGCTAGATATGAGTAAAAAGCATAACAGACTAGTTCCTGGAACCTTGGATGGCAACCAGTCTAGGAGAAAGAAATTCTGAATTCAAAACAACTGGTGCCTTGTCAGCCTTGCCTGTTTAGGCAAAGGCTAGAAGGTAATAAAAGTAAATGCTTTGCATATTCAGTCAGTCAGTTAAACGCCATAAGTGATACACGCTTGGGCGATGATGTCTCTTTCGAGACATGGACTGAATGAGCAGAAGATTTTTCTTGCATTATTGCCATTATTCTCTGCTTATTGACGTATTTCTGTAAGGAGGATTTTGTCAAATGCATTTCTGGTATATGTATATATTTTTTCAAATACCTATTAATGGTAATATTTAAAAATATAACTATTGCTGTTAATAATATTTCTTTCTTCAAAAATGTATTTCTGGTAATACTAAGGTATTACTAGAACTTTTATCATAAAAGTCTTTTCTTTTACTTTCATAGAGTTTTGACCCCAGTTTAGGGGTTAAATTTTTTAAATGTCACGATGAACCACAATTGCGAAATGAAGGGAGAGTAATAACCACATCAGTGCAAATGGAATCGGTATGGCAGTATCCTGCCTTGAATATCACCAGAAACCACAATTGTGAGATGGAAGAGGTTTGGTGACCACAACGACGCAAAAGGAACCGGAAAGCCATTGCACTATTCTAACTTTTATTGTCACCATTAATAACAATTGGGAGATTGGGGAGAGTAGTGACCATACCATGTGAGCTAAGACAATATTTTCGCCCCTATTTATTTTCTATTTAACTATAATCTTTAAAATTTGTACACCAGTGACTTTGAATGGGAAGGCACATTTCTAGAAAATATCAAGTGATTTCAGTTAGTTAATTGCCATATGTGATACACGCTTGGGCGATCATGTCTCGAAAGAGACATGACTGACTGGGCAGAAGATTATCCCGCAGTAGGTTGATATTGCTTTCTGCGGCAGACTGGTTGCCAGCAAAGGCTATAGAACCCAATCTGTTCTGTTATTTGACTCATAGCTAAAGGGAGAAAAAATGTATTATATTATTATGCTGCAATTAGTGGGGGATCAGTTTAGTACTTAATAACAATATAGAACCGATCCCCCACTTTATGACCAGTAGAAGCCTTAATCATGTATTCAACTATTATATTCAGTCAGTTAAGTGCCATACATGATACACGCTTGGGCGATCATGTCTCGAAAGAGACATGACTGACTGGGCAGAAGATTATCCCGCAGTAGGTTGATATTGCTTTCTGCGGTAGACTGGTTGCCATCCAAGGCTATAGAACCCAATCTGTCCTGCTATTTGAACCCATAAATGGAAGGAATAGACGGATTAATACCTTTAGCAAGGGTATTTGCGCGTAAGTGAATGCAAGGAATTCAACTGGAATTCGAACTCGGCTCTCCGATTTCTCGTTTACTCGACCAAAAACAAAAGTGTAAATTAAAAAAAAAAAACGATAAAAATTATTTATTTTTATTTTTTTTTTTAGATTTTTTTTTTTACTAGAATGTTTACCCAAATTTGATATCTATATCTTTGTGTCCGCTTTAGCTATGAATAAAATAAAGAGATTAACTAACATGATTATTTGTACATTTAAAACCATGGAGATACAGCACACATGTTTGTGTGGTTATGTCCCTCGTTTTCTTGTATTACGCAAAATTTATGATTAATTTTGCGTGCATGAACTCTATCCTTGGCAGCTACGATACGGTTGCTTTCTCACCGACGCAGTGTGGCTTCCCTGTGTCTCTTCTACAAATACTTTCACGGCTTCTGCTTCTATGAACTTAGCTCACTGGTACACCCTACATACAAATTTCCTCGAGCCACAAGATTAGCGACTAGGTCCCACCCTTTTACTGTGAAACCAATAAATTGTAAACGTAAATTCTACTCCAGCAGCTTCTTTTCTCGCACTTCCGCCTGTGGATTTCTCTTCCGCATACTTGCTTTCCTGACAGAATTTAAATGTAAAGTCAATAGTCATCTCCTGTCTCACCAACTTACATCCTCTCTCTCATGCTTTTCTTCATCAACCCCACTCTCATCAGTACTCTCTTCCCTCTCCTACTCTCTTCCTGACACCCCCTGCAACCTCACACTCCTCATAACATTCCTCCTCGTCCACCCCAGTCTCATAAGTACTCTCTTCCCTCTCCTACTTTCTTCTTGACACCCCCTGCAACCTCTCACTCCTCATAACATTCCTCCTCGCCCACCCTACTCTCATCAGTACTCTCTTCCCTCTCCTACTCTCTTCCTGACACCCCTTGCAACCTCTCACTGCTTATAACATTCCTCCTCGTCCACCCCACTTTCATCAGTACTCTCTTCCCTCTCCTACTCTCTTCCTGACACCCCCTGCAACCTCTCAATGCTTATAACATTTCTTCTCGTCCACTCCACTCTCATCAGTACTCTCTTCCTCCTCTTACTCTCTTCCTGACACCCCCTGCAACCTCTCACTCCTCATAACATTCCTCCTCGTCCACCCTACTCTCATCAGTACGCTCTTTCTTCTCCTACTCTGTTCCTGATACCCCCTATGTGCTCTGTCCCTTCAGGACGTAGGCGATCATGGTTCTCCACGTCTCCCTATCCCTTGTGGTTCTTAGTATGTTTGCTCCTGTTACACCTCGCAACCCCCGTTCCGTCATTCACCTGATCAGGCCCTGCAAATATGTTATCCGCTGCCTTCCTCTGTCTCTCTTTCCTTCTATCTAGCCAGTCAGTATCAGGTTCTTCAAGCTCTCCTTCCTTATCGCATGTCCCAGGAACTTCAGTTGTCTCTTCCTGATGCTCAGTATTAATTTCCTTTTTGTTGCCATTCTTTCCAACACCTCATCGTTGCTTGCATGCTCAGTCCGCAGCATCCTTCTGTAGAACCACATTTTCGCTGCTTCAAGTTTTGTCCTCATCTTCGATGTTATTGTCCAGCATTCATTGCCATATTGAAGAACTGACATCACATAGCAATCCAGCACTCTTTTCTTTGTTTCTAGTGAAATTTTCCTGTGTGTTAGTACTTTACTCAGCTTCCGGAACGCGTCCTTTGCCATGCCAATTCGCCTTCGGATCTCTGTGTAGCACTTTCCATCTCCCGTTAGAACACTTAAAGCATCGTCTTTCTTCACATATTCGGCCCGTGGTATTCTCAACATCCTTCTATAGAACTATATTTCTGTTGCTTCACGTCTCTTATTCATCTTTAAGGAAATTCTCCAACATTCGCCGCAATTTAGGAGTATAGGCGTAGGTGCCAGAACGAAGACCTCATCCGAACAATTCCCGTGAAAGTATCTACAATAAAGACGTAGAGAAAGTAACGTTAAAGCGGTGGGCAAGTGACTGAATCCAAGCCGATAGATCGCTATGAAGGAGCTCAACGCAAATGGCGGAGACAGCGGGCCAATATTCTATGCATGGAATCTGCGGTAGATTTATAGATATCTAAATCTAAACTTATTTATAAATAGAACATTGTGTGTGTGTGTGTGTGTGTGTGTGTGTGTGTGTGTGTGTGTGTGTGTGTGTGTGTTACCTATAGACTCCGAAACGGCTGAACCGATTTTCTTGAAAATTTACACAGTTGTAATATAAGCGTCTCAAATCAAATTTGACACACTCATAGACAAAGACATAAGAAACGATATTCAGAAGTTGCAAGGTTGCAGTTCTTACAACAGTGCAGAAAATCGATAATATATATATATATATATATATATATATATATATATATAAGCTTTCATTACACCCGAGCAACGCCGGGCTACAATGCTAGTCAGTTATAGAAGAAATAAACCACCAGAAATGATGACTGAATTCTTTTACCGAATCGGGTGGAGACACAGATGAACCAAATCAGCAAAAATTTGGTTAAGTGTCATAGAAAGTAAATACCGACAAAATTCTTCTGCATTTGTTAATTCATTGAACTTTCATGAATGTCACAATTGTATATTAATTTATCATATAATGTAAAAACAAAAGAGCAAATTGTTTTTTTCTGTTTTTTTTTTTAATCGTTTCACCCCATGCAAGGCAGTAAGGCCACTGATGCACATGGGGCTACATAAGAATAAAAATTACATAGGAGGAGAGTAAAGAGAAAGACGAACCAGTTACAGAGCGTGTCAGAAAAAGGAGCAAGAGAAGGATAGGAATACAGGTGTGAAGACAGTTGCAAAGGTAGAGAGAAAAGATACACAGGGTGATGTAGAAAGAAATAAAGTCAGGTGGTTAAGAGACGGGTATTGACATTGCATTTAAATTCCTGGGGGTTGCAACCGCCAGGAAAGCAAAAATATGAAAGAGAGTTCCACTGGCGGAAAGTGCGAGAAAACAAACTGATGGAGTAGTATTGTCGTCTGCATTTGGTTGATCTAAATGTGAATGGGCGGGACCCAATTGCCAACCTGGTTGCACGAGTAAACTCCTGAGGCAGAGGCACGAGTGACTTAAGTTCCTCGGAACAGAAGCCATGAAAATATCTATAGAATAGACAGACATCTCGTCCGTTAGAAAACGGCTAAAGTCGAGCCCCCAAATCGGTACCTATCACATTACTGATTCTCCTTTGGAGCCTGTCAAGAACACTGACATTTAACAGCAGGGGGCGCTTGACCATATATGACAGCAGTGTTCCATGCACGGACGTTTACTTATTTTGAACAATATAACAACAAAATCTTTACTTACGTTTTATGCCTGTTTGATGCCAAATAATATCTATCGACTTACTTAGCATCCTCGAACAAATACAAGGTTTATCAAAAATACTTTTACAAATTTTGAAGGACCGTTCCGCAAACTGAAACAAAGACAAACATCCATAGGAACATATGTCATCATGTCCTTGTGTTAAGTTATTAAGGTTAAAGTTTACGACAGATGCTGTCAAATGTGCACAGACATGCCAGAATTGAACAGACGCTCACAGAAACCGTTTATTTCATTAAACAAGTACTTATTTTATTAAACAAGTAATTATTTTATTAAACAAGTAATTTATACAAATGAAGTAATTATAAAGGCTCATAAATTTAATAACTAATACTTGGTTGACAACCCATTTGCTTTCTTTTAATGCAAGGACCATTCTAGGCATGCTAGCGATGAGTTCACGAATATCATCTTGGGGGATTTCTTGCCATGTTTCACGCAATAATCCTAAAAGTTCGGGCTTAGAAGATGACTTCCCCTTCTTTTTGCGGAGTTTTCGATCTAATATGCCCCAAAGGTGTTCAATAGGGTTAATATCCGGGGACTGACTTAGCCATGGAAGTTTGGTGATCCCATTTTGTCTCAAATTATCTAGCGAATTGTACGATTATCTAAACTTATTCGTAAATGAAACTTTGTCTCTGTGTGTGTATGTGTGTGTGTGTCTCTGTGTGTGCGTGTTCGTTACCTATAGACACCGAAACGGCTGAACCGATTTTCTTGAAAATTCACACAGTTGTACTATAAGCGTCTGCGAGTGTTCTTAGCTAGGTTTTGTGTCGAGGTACCCCTGATAAATATCGAAAATCGATAATCGAAAAAATCAGGTTATAGAAGGAATGGTCCGATTTTAATCAAATTGGATACACTCATAGACAAAGACATAAGAAACGATATTCAGCAATTTCAAGGTTACAGTTCTTACACTAGTGCAGAAAAACGATTATATATATATATAAGGCAAGATGTTTGTGTGTGTGGCTGTTTTATTTTAGTTTTTGCTTCGGGTTTCTCTCTAAGTAGGTATAATTGTAGTTCTTACTCTCAGCCATGATACCATTTACTCAGAGGACTTATTTAGCCTTCAAAATTCAGTTTACGACGAAAAAATCTTATTTGATATCGATAGCAGGAAATCAAAATTTGACTTACATCCATTCATTTTTCTTTCAGTGTACGGTTTCGCTTTAACTGAAAACATTTTTTGAGTCTTTTTAGTCTTTCGTGTCAACGTCCAAAGAGCCTGAGCTCCAGGACCATTGATTAGTTTTAAAGCTTTCATTACACCCAAGCAATGTCGGGCTATACTGCTGGTTCACAGTATAAAGGAGTATTCAAAGATTTGCAAATATTTTTCTTTGACTAAGTTCACATTCATGTTGGCCCACGATACGTCCTCGCTGAAATTCGGATAGGTCTGATGCTCCTTTGGTTCGTGGCATGTTCCAGTATTGCTATCTGCAATTTTAATCAAATAATCTATGGTAATTTATCTTGGTTATTTAAAAAAAATCAGAAATAAAATTTATCTTGGTGTCTATTCAATTGTATAACCAAAGATACAATCCAACAATTTGTCTACTCACGATATCAATATCTTACCAGTGTTAAACGGAAAACTTCTCAGTTAATACACAATTAGAACCGTTAAATGTTGAAATCAGGCTAGATACAAATATACACGATTGACAAATGTAATCTCGTCTTCATGACAACTCAGCGCCATCCAAAATAAATTTACTTTAAACTTAATAACAAAAAAACGAAAGATCTGAAGACAAATATATATATATATATATATATATATATATATATATATATATATATATATATTTGCTTGTTTAAGCGTATACGCGCAAATACCGTTGGGAAAAGTATTATTCCCTCTCCTCGCTCCAGTTATGGGTTAAAAAGGACAGATTGGGTTCTATGGCCTTGACAGGCAACCAGTCTCTCAAGTCTGTCTGCCATCTTCGTAAACCCCATTCATATTTTGTCCTTTCATCAATCCCTATTCTAGTCTTTTCTCTCACTTTCACTCGCTGTAAGATAGATAGATAGATAGATAGATAGATAGATAGATAGATAGATAGATAGATAGATAGATATAGAAAGAGAGAGACTTATATAAATGCTTGACTGTTTGGGAATACCAGACGCTGTAAGCTTTGCTGTGTGGGTTATATAATGGATAATGGTTAGGAATTATCTATCTATCTATCTATCTATCTATCTATCTATCTATCTATCTATCTTTAAGCCCTTTGTACAAGTGGGGTTCCTCCTTTGGCTGGGGTGAAATGATTAAAAAAATCGTATATATATCCACATTTTCGTGTGTTTCTTTTGAATATTTTTTTATACACACCAGATTGTACTGTATAGGTTTAACAATTAATCATAAGTTAGTGTAAAACTTGTTTACAAAAATTTAAAAATTGAAGCATGATGGGGGTACCATACCATCACATGAGTTTATTTATAAACAGACGTCTGCATATTAACATACGCCTACATATGCATCCAAAAAGATATATGCTAACAGACAAATAAACAAAAACCATGGGGCGGGGCACGACCCACAAACAAGGCCTTGCAACATTCAGGCGACACAGAAGATTAGTAATAACGCATATATTATATAGGTTCTAATATTAGCGACCCGTAAGTGATGACATTGAATCACAATGACTGAGGACGAGATCGGTGATTCGAGAAATAACGAGAACAAGCAGACAAGCAGTTATATATATATATATATATATATATATATATATATATATAGATAGATAGATAGATAGATAGATAGATAGATATGAAAAGCATAAAATATCTAGATAGATAGATATGAAAATGGTTTGATAGATAGATAGATAGATAGATAGATAAATGATAAAGACAATAGATAGATAGATAGATAGATAGATAGATAGATAGATAGATAGATAGATAATGAACAGTCTTAGATAGATAGATAGATAGATAGATAGATAGATAGATGATGACATATAGATAGATAGATAGATAGATAGATAGATAGATAGATAGATAATGAACAGTCTTAGATAGATAGATAGATAGATAGATAGATAGATAGATAGATAGATAGATAGATGATACAAGACATAGATAGATAGATAGATAGATAGATAGATAGATAGATAGATATGAATAGATAGATAGATAGATAGATAGATAGATAGATAGATAGATAGATAGATAGATAGATAAATGACAAGGCATAGATAAATAGATAGATAGATAGATAGATAGATAGATAGATAGATGAATGACAAGACATAGATAGATAGATAGATAGATAGATAGATAGATAGGTAGATAGATAGATAATGAACAGTCTTAGATAGATAGATAGATAGATAGATAGATAGATAGATAGATAGATAGATAGATAGATAGATAGATAAGATAGATAGATAGATAGATAGATAGATAGATAGATAGATAGATAGATAGATAGATATGAAAAGACACAGATATACATGACAAATAAGATTAATCATTCCGAACCAATATCCATTATACCATATGCTCATCAACGCTTACAGCAACTGGTCTTCCTAAGCAGCCAACCATCTATCTATCTATCTATCTATCTATCTATCTTAGTCCGTTCGCATCTTTCTATCTATCTAAGTAATGTATATATATATATATATATATATATATATATATATATATAGCGGTGTGTAGCTACTGTTTGTTAGACTCTACCCCTTCTTAGAGTGCTTAATCGACGGTCGTGAGCATTTCTGATCCTCACATTTTGACTGTTACGTAGTAATTTATCTTGTGTTGTTTTTGAAGAGAAAAGTGTTCTCTCAAGCCATCACGTGCCGAGCACGACGGGAAATCGCTTGAGCATCTTTTCTTTCTATTGAAAAAAGGAACCTTCAATACTCCACTTCTAACATTAAATAATATAAAGTTGATGATAGGAGAGAATTGTTTGATAAATAGTGCTTCTCTAATAACGAGGTGTTTTTGTTATTGGGATTTATATGGTATTCTTGTATTTGTCGACATGGATTTTCTTTAAGAAATAATTTGCAAGTATCTTTGAGTCAAATTCTGATTGAGAATACAATAATGCTACAATGGAAAAAGAACATTGAAAGATGTTTTTACAAGAATCTAAACAAGAAACTGACTTGTGGTGTGGATGTACGTTGTGGTGCAGTGGATATAGACTCGGAACAACAAATTGGGAAGCCGAGTTCGAATTCCAGTTGAGTTCATGGCATTCAACTGCAGATGGGCTACAGTAGCTGAAGGCAATGTCTGGTGTCACCTTCTACCGTCCTAAATGTTTTTTCAAATCACGTACAAATCGGGGAATCGAATTCGAATTTCAGTTGTATTCCATGCATTCACTTGCGCACAAATACCGTTGGGAAACGTATTAATCCGTCTCTTTCCTCCAGTTATGGGTTAAATAATAGGACAGATTGGGTTCTATAGCCTTGGCTGGCAACCAGTCTACCACAGAAAGCAATGGCAACCTACTGCGGGATGATCTTCTGCCCAGTCAGTTATGACTCTTTCGAGACATGTTCGCCCAAAACGTGTTTCTCGTATGTCACTTAACTGACTGATACAAGGAAATAAGGAGAAAATGCCGAAAAAAATATGGCTCAACTACAAATGTGCCGAAGGAGATAGACTGAGCACGACAAATAATGGTGATATGCATAAAAAAATAAAGTAACTAACAGGAAAAATGACCTGCTTAGCAACAGGATGTATAAAATCAAAGGACGGTACCCTCATATTAGAATAAGAAAAATACTTCAGAGATAGGATTAGTTTATTGCTGATCTCTACCACGACGAGAGAGAGAGAGAGAGAGAGAGAGAGAGAGAGAGAGAGAGAGAGCAACGAACAATACACAAAAAATACGGAGGGACAAGAAATATTAAAACCCGAAGTGGAATCGCCAATGTCCAAATTGAACAGAAACAAAGCATCAGGACCCGGTGGGATTGTAATCGTGATGTTGATGTCCTTAGAAGGCTTTGGCATAGACCGGCTCACAAATAATAAACAAAATCTACAGCAGCGGCAATATACCGGAAGACCTAAGCAGATAATTTTCATAGCACTACCTAAGAAGCCAGGTGAAAAGGAATGTGAACTCCACCGAACAATCAGCTTAATGAGCCACATACCAAATTCTGATGAACAGTGCGTGCAGCAGAATCGGCCCAGAGATAGGACAAGAACAGTGTGGCTTTGTTAAAGATACTGGAACAAGGAATACGATATTCATGCTCAGAATGCTATCTGAAAGAGCAATACAACTGCAGAATAACCTCTACCTTTGTTCTATAGACAACGCAAAGATGTTTGACAAAGTACGCTACAAAGAAATGATAGAGATGCTTGACAACCTAGACATTTTCGGCTAATACGTTAGGATAATCAAGAATATACATTGGCAGCAACGGATAGGAAGTGAATTCAGCAGATATACAAAAATAGAAAGGGGCGTAAGACAAGGATGTATTTTCTCGCCGGATCTATCTACTTTATACAGCGAAACAATTCTGAGAGAAATAAAACCCTTGCCAAGATTCGTCATTGTCGGCTACAATATAAGATACGTAGATGACACGGGGCTGATAGTAGACAAGGAAAGGAGAATGCAAGACCTCCTATAGAAGGTAGCAAGAGAAAGTGAGAAGAAAGGGCTAAGCATAAACTTCAAGAAAACTGAATATATGTTAATCGGCAAAAATAAGAACCTAAAATGCCAATTACGGGTCGGAGAAATTAAAATAAACGAGTAAAGAAATTTAAATACTTAGGAAGTGTTCTGACAGAGGATGGAAAGTGAGATGTTGAGATCCAAAGACGCATTGGCATGGCCAAGGATGCATTTCAAAAACTAACCAACTAACTTAAAAACAGGAAAATCTCTTTGGAAACAAAGAAAAAAAGGCTGAATTGTTATGCGATATCCGTCCTTCTGTATGGCAATGAATGTTGGACGATCTCTTCAAGGATAAAGAAGCTGCTTAAGGCAGCAGAAATGAGGTTTTACGGAAGGATGCTGAGTATATCGTGGACTGAGCACGTGACTAACGATGAGATGTTGGAGAGGATGGAAACGATGTGAAAACTCATACTTAACATAAAAAAAGACAAACGATATTTCTGGGACATTTAAAGAGGAAAAGGGGCCTGGAGAAGTTAATTCACACAGGACAGATACAAGGAAAGAGAGACAGGAGAAAGCAGCGCTAGACCTACTTGATAGACTTGAACAAATGAATAGCGGAACGGTGTTTGTGAGAGATACCTAAAGGAAGCTACATTACGGCGGTTCGTAAGTGACTGACGTTGAGATGCCAGGTGAGGACTAATAAAATATTATATTTAACAGCCATATATGCAAGTAAAGGAAAGATCATCAGAACAATTGCCATAAAAATATTTAGAGAAAAGGCACAGGGAAGCTACGTTAAAGCAGTAGGAAAGTGACTGAAGTTGAGGTGCCAGGTGAGGACTAATAAAATATTATATTTAACGCATGTAAAGAAAAGATCATCAGAACAATTACCATGAAAATATTTATAGAAAAGGCACAGGGAAGCTACGTTATAGCAGTAGGAAAGTGATTGAAGCCGAGATGCCAGGTGAGGACTAATAAAATATCATATTTAACAGCCATATATGCAAGTAAAGGAAAGCTCCTCAGAACAATTACTATGAAAATATTTATAGAAAAGGCACAGGGAAGCTACATTACGACGGTGGGAAAGTGATTGAAGCCGAAACGTTATTATTGTTGCTGATTCTTCCTTGTAGTTTATCGAGAATCTCTAAATATACAGCAGGAGACCCGGACCAAACGTGGCAGCAATAATAAGAGCATAATTAATAATGTTTGTCGTGGGTTTTTACTTGCATTCTTTGGAGGAAATTCATTTTTAGCCATTTGAAAGGAATTAATGAATTCCGGAAGCATTTACGCGTAATTGATTTGGAACAATTAATTGGAGTCCCCGGAATTGGTAAACTAGTCATCTCTCGCATTACGCACTGTTCACCGTAAAAGACTTTCCGGTCAGTGACTGAAATGAAGATAACCAAAATTCTTAATTTTTTTTTTTTATAATCATATCGCCCCAAGCAAGGCATTTTACTATCACTGTTTTGCAGAGGGTTACATAGAAGAAAAGTTATGAGAAAGAGTGACAGGTTATAGAGGGGTGTTAGGAAGTGGGTAAGAGAAGGATGACTGTGGAGAAAAGAGTATAAGAGAGAGGATGCTGGTTAGTGAGATAGGAGATGACTATGGACTTTATTTTTAAATTCTTGGAGATTGTAGCTGTCGGCCTATCTATCTATCTATCTATCTATTTTTTTTAAAAATTATATCGCATAAAGCAAAGCATTTTACTACCACTGATGTGCAGGGGTTACATAGGAGGAAAGTTATTAGAAAGAGTAACAGGTTATAGCGGGTGTCAGGAGGTGGGTAAGAGAAGGATTAAAATACTGATGAGATTTGAGGAGGAGTTGAGAGAGGATGCAGGTTAGTGAGATAGGAGATGACTATTGACTTTACATTTACATTCTTGGAGATTGTAGCTGTCGGGAAAGCAAGTAAACGGAAGGGAATTCCACAGGCGAGAAGTGCGAGAAAAGAAGCTGATGGAGTAGAATTTGTGTTGAGAATTTATTGGTTTCACAGTAAAAGGGTGAGACCTAGTTACTACACTTGTTGTTCGAGTAAATTCATATATAGGGGCACCAGTGAGCTAAGTTCATCGGAGCAGACGCCGTGAAAGTATTTGTAGAAGAGACACAGAGAAGCCACATTGCGCCGGTGAGAAATTGACTGTATCCGAGCTGCCATGTCGGGATCTGTCACATTACAGATTCTCCGTTGGATTTTGTCAAGGACCCCTAGGTGGATAGCAGGAGCACCCGACCAGATATGGCAGCAGTATTCAATGCACGGGCAGATGGAAGATTTATATATGTGCAGGATTGTTTCAGACGGGAAAAAACTTCCTGGCCCTACACAGAGAACCGACTTTCTTAGCAGCGGAGTTAGCTAGGGATTCTATATAGTCATTCCACTTGAGGTATGTTGTGAGAGTTAAACCGAGGAGGCCCAGTGTTTTGCTTTCAGGGAGAGTAGCCTGATCCATGCTAATAGGGGGCGGTAGGAGCGATTGTCTGTGATGGTTAATAAATAGCAGCTTCGTTTTGGAAGCATTAAAATTCACGAGATATTTCTTACCCCAGTCCGCCACGGATAGGGAGTCCTTTTCAAGTATGGTAGCGAGATTTGCTTTGTCAGCCTCGGCAGATTTTTGATCGATGCAAGAGTAAAGTGTAGTGTCGACAGCGTATATGCCTACTTGGGATCTTACTACATCTTGGAGATCATTAATGTTAATACCCAAAATTATTTAAAAAAACATTTTAAATTCTAAATTCTTCTTGGATCACCGTCAAAAAATCTCAGTCTGATGATGGCCTAAATGACGAAACGTGTCACACAAAAGCTTTTCCAATTGATTATAGCTTAAGTGAGTTAAGTGCAATACGTGAAACACGCTTTGGGCGATCATGTCTCGAAAGAGACATGACTGACTAGGCAGAAGATTATCCCGCAGTAGGTTGCCATTGCTTTCTGCGGCAGACTGGTTGCCAGCCAAGGCTATAGAACCCAATCTGTTCTGTTATTTGACTCATAGCTCAAGGGAGAAGAGATGTATTATATAATTATGCAGTAATTACTGGGTGATCAGTTTAGTACTTAATAACAATATAGAACTGATCCCCCACTTTATGACCAGTACAAGTCTTAATCATGTATTCAACTATTATATTCAGTCAGTTAAGTGCCATACGTTATCCCTCAGTAGGTTGTCATTACTTTCTGCGGTAGACTGGTTGTCCCAGTCTGTCCTGTTATTTAACCCATAACTGGAAGGAAGAGACAGATTAATACCTTTCGCAAGGGTATTTGTGCGTAACAATGCAAAGAATTCAACTGAAATTCAAACTCAGCTCACCGATTTGTCGTTCCGAGTTTATATCCACTGCACCACAACCCACATTCAGTCAGTTAAGTGCCATACGTGATACACGCTTGGGCGATCATGTCTCGAAAGAGACAAGACTGACTAGGCAGAAGATTATCCCGCCGTAGGTTGCCATTGCTTTCTACGGTAGACTGGTTGCCGACCAAGGCTATAGAACCCAATCTGTCCTGTTATTTAATCCATAACTGGAAGGAAGAGATGGTATTTGTGCGTAAGTGAATGCAATGAATTCAACATTATAGCTTATTTCCTCTCAAATTGTTCTTGTAATCGGGTGCCCCTGCTATTTATCCCTGGGTTTCGGCAAGACCCATATGAGAATCTGCAATGTAATTCGTCCTGATCTGGCAGCTCGACTCCAGACACTCTCTCACCGACGAGATATGTCTTCCCTCTGTCTCTTCTACAAATATGTTCACGACTCCAACTCCGATGAGCTTAGCTCCAGGATACCGCCTCTGTATGAATTTACTCGCGCAGCTAAACTGGCAAGAAGGTGTCTTACTACATCTTGGAGATCGTTAATGTTAATACCCAAAATTATTGAAAAAAACATTTTAAATTTTAAATTCTTCTTGGATCACCGTCAAAAAATCTCAGTCTGATGATAGCCTAAATGACGAAACGTGTCACACAAAAGCTTTTCCACTTGATTATAGCTTCAGTCAGTTAAGTGCAATACGTGAAACACGCTTTGGGCGATCATGTCTTGAAAGAGACATGACTGACTGGGCAGAAGTTTATCCCGCAGTAGGTTGCCATTGCTTTCTGCGGTAGACTGATTGCCAGCCAAGACTATAGAACCCAATCTGTTCTGTTATTTGACTCATAGCTAAAGGGAGAAGAGATGTATTATATTATTATTCAGTAATTAGTGGGGTTTCAGTTTAGTACTTAATAACAATATAAATCTGATCCCCCACTTTATGACCAGTAGAAGCCTTAATCATGTAAGTCTACGTGTCATCTTTCTGATCAGAGTACTATTAAACAACATTTCTCTGAAAAACATAAACATGTAGGTAATATCAGAGAGATTTTGGTCAACAATACGGTGATCCTTACTCATACACACATTAAGAGGAACCTGCAGATATTGGAGGCCATGTACATCAAATCTAAACAACCAACACTCAATAAAATCAATTTTAAAACAGGAAATAACATATTACATTGCATTTGACTACATAGTTTTGTTGTCATTTCGCGCTATCCCGCGGTGTGACGTCATAAAACCGCATCACAAACTTAAGAACTGCGTTTATTATTTTTTGTAACTATTGCCGTTGCCAAGCGGAGTTTTATGTCAACACAAAATAAAATCGTCGGTGATGGTGGATGTTATAATATTTCAGTTTAAACAACCTCTCTGAAGATGGCTCATGTGAGCCGAAAGCTTAGAAGAAAATCAATAAATAATTATCCAAATGTTGGAGAATTCTTCTCTTTATTTTCAACTGAAATTAAAGCAAAAATACGACGTTTAGAACGGCTCATGATTAAACATAACAGACATTCATTGTCTCTTATATTTAACAGCATATGTTTAGAAAATTACTTGCTGCCTCGATATACTATATATATATATATATATATATATATATATATATATATATATATATATAGTTAAATATAAGAGAAATGATTGCCTATTATGTTTAATCATGGGCCGTTCTAAACATCGTATTTTGGCTTTAATTTCAGTTGAAAATAAAACAAAAATTCTCCAACATTTGGTAATTTTTTTATTAAGTTGTTTCTAAGTTTTCGGCTCACATGAGTCATCTTCAGAGAGGTTATAAGGACGTTGACACAAAAACATCCACCATCAGCGACGATTTTATCTTGTGTTGACATAAAACTCCGCTAAACAACGGCGATAGTTACCAAAAATAACAAACGCAGTTCGCAAATTTGTAATGCGGTTCTATGACGTCACACCGCGTGATAGCCCGAAATGATAACATAACAATATATTTAAATTCAATATAATGTTTTATGACCAGATTTAAAAGTGATTTTAAATGTGGGTAATATCAGACGGATTTTTAGTCAACAATACCATAATACTCACTCATACACACAGTAAAAAGAACCTTCAGATATTGGAGGCCTTCTACATTAAATCCAAACAACCCACACTTATGATTTGCAAATCGCCTGAAGACACCACTCATGGTGGAAACCTATGTCGCGTAATAACTCGTTTACAAATAGAAAATATTCAAAAGTTCTACAATATAATTGTATTGAACACTTTTTAATATAAATGTGCACTGGTCTAATATTATTATGATCAGAAACTAATTAATCAAACAATCAATATATATATATATATATGTGTGTGTGTGTGTGTGTGTGTGTGTGTGTGTGTGTGTGTAAAACAAAAATTTCGAAATTTAATTCCGTCGGATGGCCATTTCAACGAGGAAATCCTTGTTTTGTCAGTAACGGCGGAAAACAAAATATTTATTAATTTAAATATATTATAAGATTTTTATATCGGTAGAAGCCAAAAACATATCCATACACAAGAAGTTACTAATTGAGGTGTAGAGTCTTCTAATATGGAGCCAGGGATCTCTGCCTATTTTCACCCTTTCTTACATTCAAAAACTGTTGATCCCACCCCATTTTAACTTCCTGTGTATGGATATGTTTTTGGGCTTCTCCGGTCTAAAAAATCTTGTAACACATTTAAATCAATAAAGGTTTTGTTTTCCGCCGTTGCTGAAGAAGCGAGGATTTCCTCTTTGATATGGCCATCAAACGGAATTAAATTTCGAAATTTTTGTTTTATTTTTATGTATTTGGCTCTGTAAATAGAGCATACTGTTTAAGTTGAGCCCTATAACTTCATCAATTTTAATCTTAAGTAAATTAATATTAGTAAAAGTGAGTTTTTGGGATTTACCTAGTTGTTCATCCTTTCAAATTTGAATATATATATATATATATATATATATATATATATATATTTACATATATATATATATATATATATATATATATATATATGTATTGATTGTTTAATACTTAGTTTTTAGTCATAAGAGGGTTAGACCAGTACACATTTGTATTAAAAAGTGTTCGATACAATTAAATTGTAGAACTTTAGAATATTTTTCCATTTTTAAACGAGGTATTTCCCTACCCAGGTTTCTACCATGAGTGGTGTCTTCAGGCGATTTTTAATTTTTTTTATTAAAAACCGCTCGATGACACCACTCATAGTCGAAACCTGGGTAGCGAAATAACTCGTTTAAAAATGGAATATATATATATATATAATATGTCGGACAAATTCATGACTCCATCAGTGATAATTTATTTCGTGAATATTAGAAATATTCAGCTCAATAGACCGAATATTTTTTCAAGAATGAATAGGTTTAGATTATCCAGACGAAAGGAATAGTTGGGGTGGGGAGGATGAAAAACATTTTGTTGTTTGAGTGAAAGAGGAAAGTTTACATTGTTAAAATTTAAACACTGATTTTATCGTTACATTAGTGAGTGTACTAAAAAAAAGCAGCCGTGGAATTAACTTTACCAAATCTATCTATCTATCTATCTATCTATCTATCTATCTATCTATCTATCTATCTATAGGCAGCAATATATATATATATATATATATATATATATATATATATATATATAGGCAGCAATTTTTCTTTTAAATTTGTCAGATTAGATAAATTGCAAACACTATGTTTGCTTATTTTTTCTATCGCCCGGTTCACACTCCACCCACACCTATTGAACAGGTGAAGAGGCTCATCCCTTGTTTCCTGTTTAGGATGTGGTTTCTGGTTTTCTCTTTTCTAATCTTCTCACTCTTATGTAGCCCCCTGTACATTAGTGGCATTACTGCCTTGCTTGCGGTGATATGATTAAAAAATAAAATAAAATAAAATAAAATCCGTTCATACTCACGGATAATCTTTCGCGTATTACAATCAAAAGATGTCAGAAATGAGCTGTAACGTTGACAGATGTTATTTTCATTATTTTTTTAAGTTACCCAAATACTTTCAACCTCTTTCCGAAATCATCTCCAGCGGTGGGTGTTATGGTAACAAATGTAATCAGAAAACTGTGTTGCTAAAAATTACTGTACATTTTTCCTGCTTTAAATATAACGGTTAACAAATTGCTAACCTTCATTAGAACTTGAAAATTATCTAAAATGGAATTTATATATATATACCTATATATATATATCTATATACAAACATTTTTCTTCGTTCATTTTTGTATTAGTGTGTGCGTGATTATATATATATATATATATATATATATATATATATATATATACGTGTGTGCATATATATGTAAATGTGTCTATTTATGTTGTCGTGTGCATTTTGTATGTGTATACACTTCGCTTTTATCATGCTTGTTTCGACCGGAAAACTTTATATCTGCCGCCCTATCTGGATATTAATAAGGCCTGTATTCGTAACCCAAGTCAACAGTTTTGTCTACACTTATGAAAAAAGGGTCGTGGCCTACTTAGCACAGCGTCCAGTACAAAGAAGCACACCTAAGTCAATGAAAATATATAATCATGTATTTATACGTATTTATACGCCGAAATTCTTTTCCCTGAAAATACAGCTGCGTAAATTTAGACGCTACTAATATTTTTAAAAGTTTTCTATGCCTTTCAATATAGATACGAGAAAGACTAAATACGCCCATCATATATATATATATATATATATATATACACGTCATTGTCTTTTCATTTAGTACAGACTACTATTAAAGGCGTTTCTCGTAACCTAGAAATATTTTTAGATTTTAGTCGGGTGCAGATTTGGATAAGAGCGACCCGCGTCCACGTCAGCTAGTAAAAATATTTGTAAATATTGACATACTTATCTACAAGATCAAAAATTATACAGACTTGTGCTATAAAAAGAAAACTACAACAGATATCAATTCGGCATCTAATCTCCTTCGAAACCACACACATCTAATCTCTCTTCGAAATCCTTCGAAACCACCACATCTAATCTCTCTTCTGAAACCACACACTTTATCCAGCGTCGTTTCTATAAAAAAAAAATCCCATTTTTCCTCGACGTCTTAAAATCGTGTTGCTTTCGAATGGGATTTAATTTTTGAAGAGAAAAAGCTGTAAGTGGCGAGTTTGGGGGCAATAAGTTGGTTGCCAAATCATTTTTTAATCGGTTTCATTCCATGCAAGGCAGTAAAGCCACTACGACACACGGGTTACAGAAGCACTAATAATAAGCTGGAAGAGTAAACAGTAATCAGTAGGACTGTAGATAACGATAAACATTGCCCCTAATCTTTTTTCAGATAAAAGTTGACTCAAAAGTATGGAGCCGGAAGAGAGTTCCACAAGCGATAAGTGCGCGGAAAATAAACTGTTAGCATAGAATTTACAGTTACATTTATCCATCTCAATTCTAAATTGATGAGATCTAGACAGCAGTCTAGTCCTTCATTTAAATTCAAAATTTCTACTTACCATATCATCCAAAAATTATCATGAAAGTCTGTGAAACGTTGGGCTTGGACCTAACCTATTGCTCAAGCCATGGTCACTGATGTCACCTCTGTGATATGGTGAGACGCCGACACTCTACACACTCTCCTTCCAAGCAGTGCTTTAGACAACTTAAATGGTCGAGAACGTTATAAGTTAGTGTGTATGCGTAACAGGGTTCAAGTGCAATCTACATCAAGTTAATTCACTCTGCGTCACTTAGCGTAACTCAGTGGTCGGCAATTCATTTGACCCCCGCGGGCTGGCTCGTGTTATAATGACGGTTCGCGGGCCGGACGAAGACCATTAATGAAAAATTAAGGAAAGTTACATGTGCAGACCCCTGTCAACCTAAATATTTAAACCATAATGAAAATAAATATTGAGAAATCAGAAAAACAAAAGAAAATCTAAAATTAAAAAACACCTAACAAAAATTACTTTTCCTCAAGGAACGTCAAAATAATTAAAAGTGAAAAAAATCAACCGAAGTGAAATGGATGAAATTATGACGTGTAGGTTTGAAACTGTTATTGAAAATTGTACCACAAACGAACCACACACACACACACACATCAAACAAAAACGAAACACATATACCCATACATACGAGTACAAACAGTCGCAAACATGCACACTTACGTATGATAAGATAAAAACATGGCTCTTTGAAAGATTCCAGCAACTTACATAGGGTAAGTGGCAGGGGTAAGCGATGGTGTGTTGGAGGAAAAAAAATAGAAAGCCGACTGAGACAACATTGTCTCTTTGAAGGTGTCCCCGCCTAATATCTGTCGCCGGTCGGTCGGTCAGATCGGCTCACAGTTTTTGTTTTATGTTTATTTTTTTATATTTTACGCAGAAATGGAGGTGATTGGATTTTGATCGTGTTTTTGTGGTCATAGTATTCAAATTCGGTTGGGTGGATCAGAGGAAGATAACAGCAGGCCATTTGTTTAATTCGAAACCTTCTTTACTCATGTTAAAAATAGAGTCATTGGTAATCAGGCTCGCGAGCCAGTTAAAATGCCTTCGCGGGCCGGATCTGGACCGCGGGCCCTAGGTTGCCGACCCTTGGCGGAATTGATAGTAACAGTTCCTTTATTTTTTTATCAGACTATATATATATATATATATATATATATATATATATATATATATATATATAGACGAATAGGCGGATGACGTATCAGATACCGTGGCAGAAAACAAAATCAGTGAACAGGGTTCAAATTTCGACCTAAACAGTAGCATTCATTTTCGCAATAATGCTGGAGGAAAAGGCGGGAATTCCTACCTTCCCCACACCCCCCACAACTATTAGATACAAACGATAGAATGGACTCTCAATTCTCGAGTGGTAACCATTATATGAGAAGGAAAACACTAAATGCCAAATCCTGGTGAAGACAAAGGTAAACAATTTCACTATCTTTCCCAAGAATTCATGGCAATTCACAAATTATAAACAAAAAGAATCTGTGATGAGCCACAATAGTCTACGTCTTGAATTGGACATGGCATTATCTCTCTCTCTCTCTCTATATATATATATATATATATATATATAATCGGCCATAATTATTAGCCCCCCCCCCCAGTGTTTTAAAAGAAATGATGTATTTCATATTATTTTTTAGTATTTATTGCCAAGTGAATAATCGTAAATGAAAATAGAATGATTTTTTTTTTTATTACTTTGTAAAAGCCAATAAGAAAAAAGTGACTAGCATGGGGAAGAGAGCACAAAAACTGGACACCAGAACAGTTAATTTTATGCACATGTTATTGTGCTTTATAACTGGTTGGAAAAGACGGATTAATACCTTTGCTTAGGGTATTTGTGCGTAAGTGAATGCAACAAGTTCAACTGAAAATCGAACTCGGCTCCCCGATTTTTTCTTAGAGTCGATATCCACTGCACAACAATTCACATGCAATAGTGCAACTCAAAAGCTAACAGGTTTCGATGCTTTTTTTCTTTGGTATCTCTCCCAAACCCTACTCCACCATCCTGAAGCCAATCAAGTATGTTTCGCGTCACTTTCTGCTGTCTCCCCTCTTTCCCTCTATCCACCCAGTTAGTATCAGTTTCTTCAAGCCTTCCTTCCTCATAAGTGTCCCAGAAACTTCAGATGCCTCTTCTTGGTGTTAACTTTTCATTTAATTTGCATTTTCTCTAAAACCTTGTCGTTGCTCACCTGTTCGGTACATCGTGTCCTCAGCATCCTTCTGTAGAACCACATTTCTGTTGCTTCGAAGCTCTTCTTCATCATTGATGAGCTTATCCAGCATTCACCGTCATACAGGAGGACAAATATCACATGAGAGTCCAGTACTCTTTTCTTTTATTCCAATTTAATCTTCCTATTTTTTGAACCCTAGAAATTAAGCCTGAATTTGTCATCGGAGGCCACAATTTAAATAATCTAAGGTACGCAGATGATAGAGTGCTGACAGCAGATACGGAAAGGAAACTCCAAGATCTCCTACAGAAGGTAGCTGAAGAGAGTAACAAGAAAGGACTACAAATAAACTGCAAGAAAATCGAATGCATGATCATCAATAAAAAGGGCAGCCCAATGTGACAAATACAGATCGGGGATATTAAAATCAAACAGGTACAAAAATTGGAATATCTAGGAAGAAGACGGAAAGTGCGACACAGAGATCCGAAGGCGAATTGGCATGGCGAAGGAAGCATTCCAGAAGTTCAGTAAAGTATTAAGAGACAGGAAAATTTTACTAGAAACAAAGAAGAGAGTACTGGCTTGCTATGTGTTGTCAGTTCTTCAATATGGCAGTGAATGCTGGACAATATCATCAAAGATGAAGGAAAAATTTGAAGCAACTGAAATGTGGTTCTACAGAAGGATGCTGCGAATATCATGGATCGAGCATGTGAGCAATGATGAGGTTTTGGAAAGGATGGCATCGAAAAGGAAATTAATTTTGAGCATCAGGAAGAGTCAACTAAAGTTCCTGGGACATGCAATAAGGAAAGGGTGCTTGGAGAACTTTAAACTAACAGGCAACATAGAGGGAAAAAGAGACAGGGGAAAGCAACGGATAACATATCTGAATGACCTAATCACGTGGATGATGAAACTAGGGTTGCGAGGTGGGACAGAAGAAAGCGTGCTAAGAGCCACCAGGGATAGGGAGACGTGGAAAGCCATGTTCGCCTACGTCACATAGAAGAAGATATATGCCAACTGTTTATTAGAAATTATAATGTGAATATATATTAAGTAGGGGATCAAATCTATGTTATAGTCAATATATAAACTGATCCCTCATTTTGTGTCCATGCTAGTTTCTATACATTTATATTCTAGATTTATGGGCTTGAGCTAGTGGATGAAAGAACGAGGGTTGCATGGTGTAACAGGAGAAGTCGTGCTAATGTAATATAACAATCTAGGCCCACCCGAGGAAGTGAGGAAGCGGGGGCGTTTTCCGGTCGTTGAAAGGAACGGATGTTTGTTTGACCTTATTTCCGGCAGTAGCGAAAATGGCTACAAGAGGCAGACAGAACAGGTGTCCCTGAGAATTACGTAGGCGTCGCGTGGGCGTCGCGTGGGCGTCGCGTGGGCGTCGCGTGATCAAGGCAAAGCCGGAAGAAACAAGTCCCGGTTTTGGAAGATATATAAAGACTGCGAAAACACGGATTCGCCAGTCAGAGAGACAGAGTCAGGCAGAGAGCCAGACCAACAGATACGACGACACTCCCCCGTCACCCCGTCAACCCTTAGAAGAGCGCTCTCTCACTCTCTGTTCACTAGGCTACACGGTCCATCGTCATTAATAAAGATATCACTTGATATATTTTTATATATATGCGTGTTTGTCTGTTTATTGATATATAACAGACTTATAGCTACTAGGGACAGGGAGACGTGGAAAGCCATGGTCGCCAACGTCCTGAAGGGACAAGGCACATAGAAAAAGAATAAGAAGAAGAATATTCCTGTCTCTCAGTACTCTCCTTAGCTTTTGAAATGTGTCTTTGGCCATGTCAGTACTCCTTTGGATCTCAGTGTCACCCTTTGTTAGAACACTTTTCATGTATTTAAATTTATGCACATGCTTAATTTTAATATTCCCGACCTGTATTTGGTACCCTAACTGAAAAGTATATAAAGTCTTGAACTCTTAGACGATCTCTACTGGTGGTTCCGAAACTGTGATCATAGACTCCCTAAGGTAATTCTTCAGAAACTTAATATAATACGATACATTTAAAATTGGTTAATTGGGGTCAAACGAGAAGCCGGGCAGCCGAGTTCGAATTCCGGTTGAATCCATTGTATTCACTTACATGATTCACTGGTCATAAAGTGGGGGATCAGTTCTATATTGTTATTAAGTACTAAACTGATCCCCCACTAATTACTGCATAATAATATAATACATCTCTTCTCCCTTTAGCTATGAGTCAAATAACAGAACAGATTGGGTTCTATAGCCTTGGCTGGCAACCAGTCTACGGCAGAAAGCAATGGCAACCTACTGCGGGATAATCTTCTGCCCAGTCAGTCATGTCTCTTTCGAGACATGATCGCCCAAGCGTGTATCACGTATGGCACTTAACTGACTGACTGACTGAACTCGTCAGAAAACCCGGCGCCATATACCCAAATCTGACTCAGTGCGGTTAATGTGAATCAATGAATCGGCCATCCGGTGGGCTCCTCTGAGCAAGTCATCAGGGGTAGTCGCTCTCATTTCAAAAGAACAGACACAGTACTAACAGTTGTCATGGAAAACCGATATTTTACCCCAAACCATGTCGTTGTTCTTCTCAGTTAGCTAGCGCTTTTTGTCTTCTCCGATTTTCATATTTCATCTTTATTTTCAAAAGAACTCACACCCTCCGCGGTCACAAGCAAGAAAGATAATGACAATAATCACAACAATAATAACAATAAACTAGATAAAAGCAGGCATATGATATTAGATACCAACTCCTGAATATTTACTATTAAAAACAGTTTAGCCAATCTGTACAGTATCAAAATAATTACAATAACACCCAAAACTATTCTGGATATGACCACAACCAAAATTACCCATAACAGCAATAACCCTGAAACAATTATACATGGAATAAACTACCAGAGCTGTTCCTTCCAAAACTTTAGGGAAACTAGCATTTTTGTTTATGGTTATAACACAAAACTATTTCTTACATAACATGTAATGAGGAAGGAGAGCTTGGAGAACCCAATACTCACAGAACGGATAGAAGGAAAGAGAGGCATGAGAAAACAGTGCAAAACCTACTTGATGGGCTTGAGCAAGTGGATGGCGGTGCGGGGTTTAAGAGAGATAACAAGAGGAAAATATTAAGAGCAGCAAGTGATAGGGGCAGGTGGAAATACATGATCATCTACGCCCTGAAAGGACACCACACATAAAGAAGAAGAAAGATGACTAGACTGGCATCTAGGTCCCACCCTTTGTTGTTTGACCATGGAACACAGTTGTGATCAATTAAACAAAGGGAGTCGGTATCAGATAATCCACGGTCGTGGTAAGGGTTAAATAGCTAAATGAAACCGCCACTTCTGCTCCAACAGTTACCTTTCTCGCACTTTCCGCCAGTAGAAATTCCTTCCGTGTGTTTGCTTCCCTGATAACTAACCTCTTCAAAAATTTAAATGCAATGTCAATCGCCATATTCCGTTTTGAATTCCTGTCATCTATTTTTCCTTTCCTCAATCCTCCCTATTATAATTTTTGGGGCACCTCCATGTGGTGTACCGGTTAGCCATCTTGTCTCGTCGTCGTCTTGCGGCCATTGACCGAGATAGAACTCACTACACCCAGTATTCCCTGTGCATTTGGAACCTTGGCGCAGTTTGCAGTAAAATTCATAATCTTGTCAAATAGCTGAATACTTGATGCTTCGCCAGGGCTACCAAGCGTGTTTTTTATTGTGACACCAACACTAGATGGGTTGCCTCCAGGCCCTATCCTGTTATTTAACCCATAACTGGAGGGAAGAGACGGATTAATACCTTTCCCAAGGGTATCAGAGCTGAAGTGAATACAGGTTACTCAACTGGAATTCGAACTCGGCTCACCGATTTCTCTTTCTAAACCGATATCCACTGCACCACAACGTACATCCGTCACTAGAACCTATTAGAATTGAGTAGTGAGTTTGATTCTCACTGGGTGTCACATACTTTCGGTCTTGAGCTACATCTAAAAAATTAACCCTGTATTATCAGTCTTTTCTTTCATTTTCACTTCCGTAATTTCCTGCATCCTAGTGGCATTCTCGCCTTGCTCGGGTGAAATAATAAAAAAAAATTTAGAAATTTACAAGGACGGATCCTGAAACTTTCACGGACTGGTTTCACCCTCACTTCTGTATTTTAAATGTCCAACAGTAACAGGATTTTTTCAAGAACAATTTAGTAAACAGAAGTTCAATAGAATGCCAGGCTTTTGCAATTCAATTAACAAATGTTCAATAGAATGCCAGGCTATTGTAATTCAATAAACAAAATCCTGTAAATTTAAAAACAAGAAAAAATCTAAGATTGCACTCCTCTAGGACACCTTGGGAGAAAGATTTCCTGGTTGAGAATCCCAGGCAGAAATCAGGGGATAAAACTCTAATTTTTTTCGAAAAACAGAGAAAGGTGTGAATCGGACGATAGACAAACCTGTTGAATCCTCTTTTGATTTTTTTATAATCATTTCACTTCATTTCTGGTGTGTAGTCGGTTACAGTAAAAGATTATATGTGCAGGAAATGTCGAAGAAAAGACAAGAGATTGATGGAAATCAATTTGATAAAAGATGGCAATTGATGTTGTATTGAAACTTTTAGAGATATTTAGCTATGAGGGAAGCATGCAAAAGGACGTGCGTTCCACGAACGGAAAGTGCGAGAAAAGAATTGATTAAAGTATAAGAATTTGAAAGAAAGGAAAAAGTAGTAAATATGAGTTTACGCGGAGGCATTAGAAGAACATATTGTTAAAGTGGACTTTTTCATGGTTAGTCACGTTTTCTTAATCGATTCAGTCGATATACGTTTGGGTGATCATGTCTCTTTCGAGCCATGATTAACTAAGCAGAAGATTTTCCTGCAGTAGGTTGCCATTTCTTTTTGCGATAGACCGGATTCCAACCAAGGCTATAAAACCAAATCTGTCCTGCTATTCAAATCTTTATCCAGATCATTCGATCAAGTGAGACACGTTTGGGTGATCATGTCTCTTTCGATCCATGACTAACTAGACAGTAGATTTGCCGCAGTAGGTTGCCATTTCTTTCTGCTGTAGACTGATTGTCGACCAAGGCTGTAGAACCAACTCTAGCCTGCTATTTAACCTTTAGCTGGAGGGAGAAGCAGCGGTTTAATACCTTTCCCAAGGGTATTTGGAATTCGAACTCGGCTCTCCGTGTTCTCATATCATTTTTATTTTTATAGTACAACGCACATAAAACATATGCTACAAAAATTGCATTTCGGGATATATATATATATATATATATATATATATATAAATCGTGAACATACGCCCCATTAAATTATGGTCGATTAGATTTTAATGAAGTAAATATTTTGTAGAGGAGAAATATTTTAGCGAGATTTAATTTGAAAAAAAAAATGATTTCACTGGAAAGTTAAAACGGAAATAAAATATATGAAAAATGAGATGAAAGAAATAAAGACAAAAGACAAAAGACAAAAAATAGAAGTGAAAAGAAAGAAAATCTGGTGTTTTCTCAAACGGAACCATAGCACTCGACATTGACTGGAGTCGATAAAACTGATTGGCGGCACTTGAATATTTATTAGCTTTAGAGAGAAGAGGTGAGAAATTAAAAAAAACGGAAGAATGAAAAAGGCACGATAAATTATGCTACTTCCTGGGTTTTTTACTTAGCAACGACAAACCGACAGACCCATTCTCCATTTAAACTCCATTTATTAAATGTACCGTAGATTGCTGGGGCGTATCTATGGCAAATAGGGCCCACGGCAAACACTGAAACTGCACCCCGGTCGAAACGACTGACATAGTAACCTCTTTGCACAAATTTTGATGCTATTTCACAATATTCTAGACTACTACCCTAATTTGAGCGGGAAAATTATATTGCTAACAGGTAACGCTAAGCTGAGGTACAATGAAGTACACAGTTATGTCGCACAAAACATTTAATTTTTGACTTTTCTTCTTTTTTTTTTAAGTTAACTCTGTAAACTCGCTGTTGGGGGATAGGCCACGGTCTCAATACACTGCGTTTCTACTGTAACAAATATATATATATATATATATATATATATATATATATATATATATATTAACGGAAGATTTTTTACTTTTTCTTTGGCAGGCTACTCGTAACCGAGGATGCCCATTTACATAATCCCCGTTGCAGATGATTGCTCAGGCACATTTGCGTTTTTTCAACACCAACAGATCTAGAGTTAGAGTTTCTTGGAGAGAGCGCGTTAGCTGACGTTATCAACATGGCCAGAACGCTTAAACACTCTGTCACGGTGACTTGCGATTTCACGCTAGCACAGACAACGACAGCTCGTAAAGGATTCCCCCCAGTTTCGTTCACAAGGCTTCGTTCAACCCGTGGTATAGTTTTCAGGTTCTTTCCGCGAAACTAATAATATCAAGACGTCATCTTCTTAAAAGATCGACCATGGTGAGATTCGAACCCGGGCTTCATGGTCAGAAACCAAACGTTCTACCTATTCGGTCACGGAAGACAGATGTCAGCGTAATGCACACCCTAGAGTTACTTTTTTTCTTTTTTTTTTTTAATCATCTCACCCCAAGCAAGGCATTCCACTGCCACTATTGCGCATGGGGCTACATAGGGGAAGGTAAAGAGAAGGAGTGGTTAGACATAGGGAATGTTAGGAGGAATGAATGTTAGACATAGGGAATGTCAGGAGGAATGGGAGCAGGTTAGTGTGTTAGGAGGTGTCTATTGACCTTACATTTAAACTCCTGGAGATTGTATCCGTCGGGGAAGCAATCGTGTGGAAGGGAATTCCACAATCGGGAAGTGCGAGAAAAGAAACTGTTGGAGTAGAAGTTGCGGTTGCATTTTATCGGTTTCACTGTAAAAGGGTGGGATCTAGTTGCTAATCTAGTATCTCTTGCAAATTCGTATTTACTGCCAAAACAAAGCTAGAGCGTTCTGTTTACTTATTGCTTAACTCATAATTGGTGTGTGGGGGAGAGGATATGTAGTCATATATTTTCTAAAGGATTTTATATACAACCGAGAGCAACGGTCTCAACTGGAATTTGAACATCATTCACGAATCCTACTTTATATGAGCACATTCAGTTTTACATTAATGATTTATACAAGCCGAAAACATATCTTGCAAACATTTTAAAAAATAAACTTATTTGTATGTAAGATGATGAAACTGTGAGCGGCATGCGATGTTTACAGGTAACTATCCGAAGTCGAAGTGGCATGGTGAAGGAAGCATTCCAGAAGTTGAGTAAGATATTAAGAAACAGGACAATTTCGCTAGAAACAAAGAAAAGAGTACTGGATTGCTACGTGATGTCCGTCCTTCAATATAGCAGTGAATGCTGGACAATATCATCAAAGATGAAGGAAAACTTGAAGCAGTTGAAATATGGTTCTACAGAAGGATGCTGCGGATATCATGGATGGAGCATGTGAGCAATGATGAAGTTTTGAAAAGGATGGAAAAGAAAAAGGAAATTAATACTGAGCATCAGGATGAGACAGCTAAATTTCCTAGGACATGCAATGAGGAAGGAGGGCTTGGAGAACCTGATACTGACAGGCTAGATAGAAAAAAAAAGAGTCAGGGGAAAGCAGCAGATAACATATTTGAAGGGCCTGATCAGTTGGATGACAGAACGAGGGTTGTATGGTGTTACAGGAGAAAGCGTGCTAAGAGTACCAGGGATAGAGAGACATTGAAAGCCATGTTCGCTTACTTCCTAAAAGGACAGGAAACATAGAAGAAGAAGAAGAAGAAGAAGACTATTTTTCCAGTATCTCGGACGTATGAGTTGCGTTTGAAGCTTGGGTTGAGTTAAAATCGCAATAGGAGTTTGAGTCACTGAGCTCAAACTGAGAGAACACCTGTTCATAGCGATAGGTAAAAGTTTGGGATCTCTAGGAGGCTCACTTGGAGTTTGAGTGATCTTCAGCCCCAGTAGACGTTTCAGGCAACGGTCCTAATTGAGAGTAAAACTACAAAGAAATAAAAAAGAAGTGATTCTAATTTTGACGAAGTCAAATAATAAATCAAAACCATTTTGAGAAGTAAAATAAATACGAAGCCAAGAATTAAAAAAAAGGAGTTTAATTTTTCAGTTAAAGAAGGTGATGTGAAAAAGTAGTCAACAAGCAAATGATTGTTAATTATGGGGAGTGATTTAACTAGGTAAGAGAAAAAAAGAAATAACGATCAAAATGATTTATCTGTCTGTCTATATATCTGTCTGTTTATGAGGGTGCATCTATAAATTTGTAGCATAAAAGACAGTTCATAGCTAAATTATTTTCTGAAGTAGTAACATAGTGATGTTCGACATACGGGATTAATAAATACCAATAAAATAAGTGCTTTGACAACGAAAATGAATATACGAAAAATATGTAAAATTAATGTTTAGTATTTGAATATAAAATGATTCAGATGCTCACCTGTATATCTAGCTAGCTAGCTGTATATATATATATATATATATATATATATATATATATATATATATATAGTTATGTATCAATTGTACATTGCGACACAGAAATTTCTATGTTTCGAGATAGATTCTCATCATTAGGCAATGTTGATGTTAGTTGTGCAGATGATTTACATTTAAATAACAAAAACATTTGGTTTGCTCTGTATGTATGTGGGTGTTTCTTGTGGCTAATCAGAATTTGAGATTCATTTTGGGATTTGACCCCAAAGAATACATACTTACCAAGTCTTCACCTGGAATTATATATATATATATATATATATATGTGTGTGTGTGTGTGTGTGTGTGTGTGTGTGTGTGTGTG
This sequence comes from Ascarosepion bandense, assembly GCA_037127315.1. Lineage (NCBI taxonomy): Eukaryota > Metazoa > Mollusca > Cephalopoda > Sepiida > Sepiidae > Ascarosepion > Ascarosepion bandense. The sequence continues at coordinate 1,021,590 of JBBBDQ010002154.1, read as the reverse complement.
TGTTCATATCTACCTCAAATATATCTCTATCAATTTCTATGTATATGAGCATATAGAGAGATACGGGCAAATAGATAGATAGATAGATAGATAGATAGATAGATAGATAGATAGATATGCGCAGATAGATAGATAGATAGATAGATAGATAGATAGATAGATAGATAGATAGATAGATAGATATGATTATGGACAACCCTAGATAGATATGAACAGATTTAGATAGATAGATAGATAGATAGATAGATAGATAGATAGATAGATAGATAGATAGATAGATAGATAGATAAAATATTAATGGTGTACAACTCAAACTAACGTATAAACTTTTCCTTCTCATATTACATTCGCATTTAATTTCTGTTTTAGATTCATTCAGCTTTTTTACACGTGCCTTGCGCAACTTCAAGCCAACCATGTATGTACACGCCCAGAAAATGCTCGCACCTACCAGACTTCCCTGTATCACGTTGGTGATCATGACGCTAAATCTCACTGGCTATTGTCAAGGAACTTGTTTATCATCACACTGTGAGTGTATAAATATGGCCTTTTGTGTCATAATCGACTCCGTTCAACAATAACAAGATAGCAATACATATGTATTAGCAGCCACAGTTAAAACTTACCTTATATTCCTGTCTATATAAGTTTAATTACACGTATTCATAATTTTGTACACACGCAATTCATAAACAAATTTATTCGTTCGCATTCAGAGGTATAAACAACCCAGGCCGGGTGTATATCTCTCGGCCGGACCAATAGGAAGCAGGAGTCAGAATAAAACAAAAAATAAATAAATAAATAAAAACATCATACTTTATTTTACTTTTCATGCGTCAACGTCGCTTTTTAACTAACCCGGATTTTTTGTTTGCAAAAAACGATGGAAGAAGTTGTATTGGAAGGCTTCGTTCAAACAACAGGTCCCATAGTTGGTACCTAAAGTTACTTAAGTAAATATAACCACAAAAAAGAAAAAAAAAAGAAAAAAAAGAAAAAGAAAAAAAAGAAACAATCATTTATGAAAAAAAAGAAATAATAATAATTTCCTCTTTGGCAGCAGCAGCTGTTGCATTGATAGAAGCAAGGATCCCTGTGCTACAGATTATTTGCGCGAGAGATTGGCATCCACCGATGCGTACGTGGGGTTTAACTATCACCGCTTGTACTTCCTAGCCCTCTCTTTCGCTCTGGTTTTGCCACGAAGATGATGGGACCACTGCTCAGGCTGCTGGTTTTTCTAGGGTTTGTCGTAGCCCTAATGGATCGAGGGATGTTTACGTATGGATCTGAGGAAATAATGGAAGGGCACTTAAGGTAAATACTGTCTGATACTTAAACGCTACGTTTCTTGCCGTGATTTTCAACATTTAAAAAGAAAACGAAACGAAACAAAACAAAAAGTCACAACAATAACAATAACAAAAAAATGGAAAACATGTTTCTCGATTGTTCTTTTCTTCTTTATTCCTTGAAAGGGTAGGCGTCGAGACAGGTGGCAGAATATTTTCTGCCTTTCTTTATTTTACAGCAATCAATCAGTTTATTTTAAACTGGCAATTTCCGTGTTAGTTGGACACGATTAATATATGTATATCTATCTATCTATCTATCTTTCTATCTATAATTTTTGCTATTATCCCATCTATCTATCTATCTATCTATCTATCTATCTATCTATCTATCTGTTCATATCTTTTTTTTTTTAATCATATCACCCCGAGTAGGGCGGTAACGCCACTGATGTGCAGGGGGCTACGTAAGAGTGAAAAGATTGCAAAAGAGAAAGCTGGAAACCACATCCTAAACAGGGAACAAGGGATGAGCCTCTACATCAGTTCAATAGACATGGGTGGAGTGTGAACCGGGCGATACCCATGTCTATTGAACAGATGTAGAGGCTCATCCCTTGTTCCCTGTTTAGGATGTGGCATCTATCTATCTATCTATCTATCTATCTATCTATCTATCTATCTATTACTTATCATGAGGTTGTTTCTAGTTGCGTATATGTATATATAATCGATCTTTTAAACTAACAAAAATATTCAATTCGTTGCACAATGTCTATCTATCTATCTATCTATCTATCTATCTATCTATCTATCTATCTATCTATCTATCTATCTATCTCAGCCTGTTAATATCTATCTATCTATCTATCTATCTATCTATCTATTACACATCCTGAAGTTGTTTTTAGTTGCGTTTATATATATATATATATGTGTGTGTGTGTATAATCGATATTTTAAACTAACAAGAAAGATGGAATTTGATGCACAATGTGTATCGATTTATTTAATATTTCAGACAAATACATTCGTATGTTACCACATACGATATGGTATGTTATGATAAATGATTTATCGGCAATTAGCAAATATCAAATTGAGAACATATATATATATATATATATATATGTGTGTGTGTGTGTGTGTGTGTGTGTGTGTGTGTGTGTGTGTCTGTCTGTCTGTCTGTCTGTCTGTCTGCGTGTGTGTGTATGTTGAGGTATTTGTGCTTGATTATATATTTGCATTTATGTGTGTGCATGCATGTGTGTCTCTTTGTATATGAAAATACCCATATACTTTTTCCGGTCAAAATATCTTTAAATATTTTTGCATAAACCCAGTTAAATTGTATATTGATATATACATACCATATCATGCATTTACATACACACACATACACACACAGATATATATATATAGTATGTATGTGTGTGACAGAAGCATATACTACTATCTATCACCGTTCATATTTATCCTCCTCGATGTATTCAATATCTATCTATCTATCTATCTATCTATCTATGTGTATGTGTGTGTGTGTGTGTGTGTGCATAGATGCATTTACATGCAGCGATATACGGCGAATATGAAATATCTATAATGAATATATATTCATATCTCATCATTATTTGCAATTATAGAAAACCTGATCAAATACTTATTCACACACATACATACACCCATATATATATATATATATATATATATATATATATATATATATATATATATATATGCGTGTGTGTATAAATGCTTACATGAGATATTTTCTGCTCAGCGACCCGTGCTTAAAACACTACGCATGACATATATACGTGTTGTACTTTTCATAGCCATGTGAGATTTCCCTTTACAAGAATGACGGTAATGGAAACATATTTTGTTCTGAGTTGTCGAGTGTGTGTTGCTGTGTGTGTGTGTGTGTGTGTGTGTTAAAGAACTGAAGCTTAAAATGGTCTCTTGCCAGTAAAGTAATTCAAAACTGATGGCTTCTAATCTTACTTTTTAAAAATTTTCTTGACACGATTTTCTTAGCAAAATCATTTATTTTCATTATATTAGGCTTGGTAGAAACATTGGCTCCCGTAGGATCACCGAGATTAAGCACCGTCAGCACCGAGATGGGTAACCGCTTCGAAAGGAATACCAGGTGCTGTTTGTTTGGATAATCGGGTGCCGTAATGGACAAGGGTTCGGAGATAATCATCGGCAACGCCGAGTTCTAATTCACGTTGCGTTCGTTATATTCACTTGGGAAAAGGATGAATGCTTCTCTTTTCCTTCCCAGCCATGGGCTAATTAACAGGTTTTTTGTTCACACACACACACACACACACACACACACACACACACACACACACACACACACACACATATATATATATATATAGTTATTGTCATCCACAGACATATCTGTTTCGCTGTATCACAACACATCAATACGGTTAGACTCCGATTGCTACACAACCCAGGCTCGAAAAAGAGACATAATGACATATAAAAACAGATTAAGATAGATAGATAGATAGATAGATAGATAGATAATGAACAGTCTTAGATAGATAGATAGATAGATAGATAGATAGATAGATAGATAGATAGATAATGAAGTCTTAGATAGATAGACAGATAGATAGATAGATAGATAGATAGATAGATAGATAGATAGATAGCTAATGAACAGTCTTAGATAGATAGATAGATAGATAGATAGATAGATAGATAGATAGATAATGAAGTCTTAGAGAGATACAGAGATAGATAGATAGATAGATAGATAGATAGATAGATAGATAGATAATGAAGTCTTATGTAGATAGATAGATAGATAGATAGATAGATAGATAGATAGATAGATAATGAACAGTCTTAGATAGATAGATAGATAGATAGATAGATAGATAGATAGATAGAATAGATAGATAATGAACAGTCTTAGATAGATAGATAGATAGATAGATAGATAGATAGATAGATAGATAGATAGATATGAATAGACCATGACTGATATATAGATACAAACAGATATAAACAGAGATACACAGAATATGTCACTGTACATAGTTAATGGTTTGTGTATACAGACACACGCTTTACACATACACTACTAGCCACAATTATTAGGCCACTCCAGTTTTAAAAAATGATATATTTTATACTATTTTAGTATTTATAGCCAAGTAGATAATTCTAAATGAAGATAGAATGGTTCTTTTGTCATTACTTTGCAAAATTTTACAAGGCAGCCAAGAAAACTTTGCTTCGTTCAGCGAATAAGAAGAAGAGACTGGCATGGGGAAGAGAGCACAAAAACTGGATACACAGAACAGTTCATTTGATGTACAGGTTATTGTGCAGTTTAAACAAAAGAACCATTCTATTTTCATTTAGAATTATCCACTTTGCAGTAAATACTAAAAATAGTATGAAATATATCATTTTTTTAAAACTGGGATGGCCTAATAATTATGGCCGGTACTGTATTGCGTTCTATAGCCTTGGCTGGCAACCAATCCACCGCAGAAAGCAATGGCAACCTACTGCGGGAAAATCTTCTCCCCAGTCAGTCATGTCTCTTTCGAGGATGTATACAGGTTGTAATAAATATTTATTTTTTCTGATCTGGTGCATGCCGGCTGTTTGTTTCTTTTTTATTCTATCGACTGCACTGTATAGCAGGGTCAGTTGGGCCACGTCTGTAAGAAAAAGATCACCATGAGGCAATTCACTCAGCCAGAAATTTGGAAATGGCGCCGGAAACTGCAATACGAACATTTCAAGTTGTTTGGGTATCTACTGGAGGACAGTGCAGAGGATTCGGAAAGAGTTGGATGAGTTTAATGGTGATTGCGAAAGTGTTTGGAGTCATCACTTGTGATAGTGATGCTACTTACGCCTCCATTCGTCTTTCCACACGGACGCAGGACTAAACAGTAATATCAAGTTCTTTGAGGAGGTAGTACTGACCTAGGTCAAGAGGGTGGCTGCTGGAAGATATTATGTCTAGTAACATAACTCTGCACCACGCCACAGATGCAGGAAAACCTAGTAATGGGTGTCAGATAATTTCTGAGACTATATCACCTCTCACATCTGCTCACGTAACCCTCCAGACTGCAACCCCCTTTAATTATTATGTATGAGGCGCAGGGTTTAGCGAAACAAAACGCCTTGAGACACCAATGATGAACTGAAGGCGAGGGTTTGACAGCATTCACCAGCTTCAGAAGGAAATCGTCCAGAAGAGTTGCAGGTGATTCCGAAGTGGTCTGGGGGGAGGTCGTGGTTGAAACTAATGGTGATTTTATTGAATAAATTTACTCGTTAGTATCTAAAGATATTTTTGTTTAATTTTCCTAAATATATCTGTTAAAATGAGATGTCAGTGTTATTTTCATTTTTGCGTAATTTAGACGACAATTCATCCATCGCGCCCTGTGTGCAGAACGTATATAAATTTACATATGTATATTAAAAAGAATTTAATTCGCCCATATATCACTCACTTCCCCCTCTCTCTCTCTCTGCCATTTTTTCTTAATCTTTCTTTCTCAATCTCTCTGATATTGTTTCTTAATCATTCTCTCTCTCTCTTTGACATTTTTTTAATCTTTCTCTCTCTCTCTCTTTGACATTTTTCTTAATCTTTCTCTCTCTGCCATTTTTCTTAATCTCTCTCTCACTCTCTCTCTCTCTCTCTCTCTCACTCTTTGACATTTTTTCTTAATCTTTCTCTTTCTCTCTGACATTTTTCTTAATCTTTCTCTCTCTGCCATTTTTCGTAATCTCTCTCTCACTCTCTCTCTGACATTTTTTCTTAATCTTCTCTCTCTCTCTCTCTCTCTCTCTCTCTCTCTCTGCCATTTTTTCTTAATCTTTCTCTCTCACTCTCTCTGATATTTTTCTTAATCTTTCTCTCTCTCTGACATTTTTTCTTAATCTTTCTCTCTCTGCCATTTTTCTTAATCTCTCTCTCACTCTCTCTCTCTCTCTCTCTCTCTGACATTTTTCTTAATCTTTCTCTCTCTGCCATTTTTCGTAATCTCTCTCTCTCACTCACTCTCTCTCTCTCTCTGACATTTTTCTTAATCTTTCTCTGCCATTTTTCGTAATCTGCTCTCTCTCTCTTTCTCTCTCTCTCACTCTCTCTGACATTTTTCTTAATCTTTCTCTCTCTGCCATTTTTCTTAATCTCTCTCTCTCACTCTCTCTTTCTCTCTCTCTCTGACATTTTTCTTAATCTTTCTCTCTCTGCCATTTTTCGTAATCTCTCTCTCTCTCTCTCTCTCTCTCTCACTCTCTCTGACATTTTTCTTAATCTTTCTCTCTCTGCCATTTTTCGTAATCTCTCTCTCTCACTCTCTCTCTAACATTTTTTTTAATCTTTCTCTCTCACTCTCTCTGATATTTTTTCTTAATCTTTCTCTCTCCCTCCCTTTTGCATTTTTTCTTAATCTTTCTCTCTCTCTCTTTGACATTTTTTCTTAATCTTTCTCTCTCTCTGCCATTTTTCTTCATCTCTCTCTCACTCTCTCTCTGACATTTTTTCTTAATCTTTTTCTCACTCTTTGACATTTTTTCTTAATCTTTTCTCTCTCTCTCTCTCTCTGCCATTTATTTCTTAATCTCTTTCTCTCTCTCTCTCTCCCTTACGTACCCAAGTTTTGTCAGATGCATATTACCACGTGTTTGATGCACTATAGAATTTACCCCGACATTTGGCACAGGAGATAACAAACAGGAATTGCAATGCTAATTTTCAAAGCCGTCTGTTACATAATATCAGGAACGGGTGCAGCAGAACTTTCCACCATTTATTACTTGTTTGTGTGTGTATCTTCTCCGCAATTTTCACCATTCTTTGTCCGTCTCCGTGATTCTTCCCTATATAAATCCCCACAAATCTCATAATAAAAAAATAAAATTACTTTTTGCTGACACACACATTGTCAGCCCCCCATTACTAAAAGCGATGTCTTCTGACTCACATAATACGTAATGATACTCTATGTGACATGTCCCTCCAAGACCTCCACAATTTCCTGTAACACTGCTGTTCTCATTAATGCTATGTTTAGGATTTCTGCTACGATTTCTTTTACAAAAATCGTAGAACTACTAATACGACTTCCATTAGCAGATTTATTTCATTTTTTGCAGCCATCGTTATAATCTTCATCCTGACTAGGTGGTGCCTTTTTATGAAATTTAACTATGAAAATAACGTTCATTATTCTAACAGGTTTCCACCATTTTCTTCGGAGTAGTCCTGTTTGGCATGCAAAAACGTATGTCTAAAAAAATGCAGCAGCAAAAGTATTAGTCGCCAAAAAAGGGGTGGGGTTACGTTCATTCATTATTTTTTTCCAACCTCACCGAGTTTATGAAACTATTTCTTTGATTAATTTCGCATTTTTTAAAACCTTCAAATAATTTCCCGCCTTGTCTTTTATTTAAACTTCTCGTTTACTACGCATTGATAAAATATTCAGATCTCCTTTTGAATAGTTTCATCCCAAAAACTGCTAATTTGCGGCTCCCGAGGGGAGGCTTTCTCTTATCAATAAAAACAAAAGTTCTTCAAGTCTTGGGTTAACCGTTATCTTTCTTATATATTCTTTGAACCGAGGGTTTAATAATTGTTTTTTTAAGATAATAACGATTTAGTTCTACTAATTAACCCATAGCCAGGTGGAGATACAAATTCTACTAATTAACCCATAGCCAGGTGGAGATACAAATTCTACTAATTAACCCATAGCCAGGTGGAGATACAAATTCTACTAATTAACCCATAGCCAGGTGGAGATACAAATTCTACTAATTAACCCATAGCCAGGTGGAGATACAAATTCTACTAATTAACCCATAGCCAGGTGGAGATACAAATTCTACTAATTAACCCATAGCCAGGTAGAGATACAAATTCTACTAATTAACCCATAGCCAGGTGGAGATACAAATTCTACTAATTAACCCATAGCCAGGTGGAGATACAAATTCTACTAATTAACCCATAGCCAGGTGGAGATACAAATTCTACTAATTAACCCATAGCCAGGTGGAGATACAAATTCTACTAATTAACCCATAGCCAGGTGGAGATACAAATTCTACTAATTAACCCATAGCCAGGTGGAGATACAAATTCTACTAATTAACACTTAGCCAGGAAGAGATGAGTTGGATTCGTACCTTTCCCAAGGGTATTTGCGCGTAAGTGAAAATAACGAACCCGTCTGGAATTGGAACTCGAAAACTCGAGTGCCAATTCCGAGTCGTTAACCATTACAGCAGCCGCACATTCAAGTTTACAGCATTTGGTGTTCCCTAGTATAATTCTTGTTAATCACATCCGGTCGGGTGCCCCTGCTACTCTCCTCGGGCTTCTTGACAAAATACAACGCAGAATATGTAACGTGATCGATACTGACTTGGCAGACCGGCTGCAACCACTCTCTCACCAGCGTGACGTGGCTTCCCTGTGCCTATTCTATAAATACTTTCACGGCTTCTGCTCCGATGAACTTAGGTGCGAATTTACACGAGATACTAGATTAGCAACTAGCTCCCACCGTTTTACAGTGTAACAGATAAGATGTAACCGTAATTTCTACTCCAACAGCTTCTTTTCTCGCACTTCCCGCCAAGGAATTCCCTTCCTCATGTTTGCTACAATCTCCAGGAGTTTAAATGTAAGGTCAACAGACTAACTCGCATCCATTCTCTCAAACACTCTTCCCATCTGCCCAACACTCAGCCTCGGTATCCTAACCCATCTATCACCCTCCTTTTGACATTTCCTATATCTAACCTTCCTTTCTCACTACTTTTCCCCCTATGTAACCCCCTACGTAATAGTGGCAGTGGAATGCCTTGCTCGGGGTGAAATGATTATATAAAAAAATATTGGTATTATTGTACTGTTACAAACACCTGTTTTTGTTATTATAAAACATTGTTTAAACAATTTAACCTTGATTTTAAAAAATGCGAAGGAGACGCTTTTAGTGATCACTTTCGGACGGTTTCCCTTGACACAAATATAGTCAGTCAGTTAAGTGATACACACTTGGGTGATCATGTCTCTAAAGATACATAACTAACTGGGCAGAAGATTATCCCGCAGTAGATTGCCATTGCTTTCTGTGGTACACTGGTTGCCGACCAAGGCTAGATAGAGAACCCAATATGTCCTGTTATTTGACTCATAACTAGAAAGGGAAGAGATAGATTATATTAAGAAGTAGTATTTAGTGGGGGATCAGTTTATTACTTCATAACAATAGAAAACTGGTCACCCACTTTATGCCCAGTAGAAGCCTTAATTATGTTTCCAACTATTATATTCAGTCAGTCAGTTAAGTGCCATACGTGATACATGCTTTGGGTGATCATGTCTCTAAAGATACATAACTAACTGGGCAGAAGATTATCCCGCAGTAGGTTGCCATTGCTTTCTGCTATAGACTCGTTGCCAGCCAAGGCTATAGAACCCAATCTCTATTATTTAACCCATAACTGGAGGAAAGAGACGGATTAATACCTTTCCCAAAGGTATTTGTGCGTAAGTGAATGCAAGGAATTCAACTGGAACTCGAACTCGGCAACCTGATTTGTCGTTCCGAGTCGATATCCACTGCACTACAACGAAATAGAAGCGAGCGGTAACACTGAGTCGGAGATAAATAAATATATAAAACAAACAAACAAAAAAAAAGCAGGAACAATTTAAATTCAGTGTTTGTATAACATATTACTTTTTAAAACCCGTTTTATTGTACAAATTAATTGGTCAAAAATACTTATTTATCTGGGTTATAAGAACGTACACTCTTGTGCAAATGAATTAAAACAGAACGAGTAATGTCTTCTTAGGATCTTTCACACTTTTAATGATCACACGTATACGTCATCTCTTGGTGTTGTTTTTTTTTTCTCGCATTTTCCTTTACGTTTTGGACTGATGGATCCACTTTGTTTCTTCGTCTTGATGACACGACTGACAGTTAAAAGACTGACACCAACAATATCCGCGATCTCTCTGTAAGAATTGCCAATTTTCGTACGCCTCCTTGGAGTAACATTTATTTCAGACAATGTTCGTAGGACTACTAAGCAATAATCGAGACAATTGTATCTGGGCGTCATAAAAGTCTGATGCAATCACGGTTGACACAATATTTTTCAAGGCCAAAGTTCATCACCCCCAAAATTGATTCATATTACTGCACAACACTGCAAATGGCTTAATATGAAGTAAAAATAGAAATCGATTACACCCTGTCACTCCAGTAGGTCTAAAACTAACCATATAGTTAAAAAAAAAAAGAAACTAATGATCTCCCTGATGTAATCACTTCACGAGTAGCCATCTATGCAGATGACACGACCACTTACTCTCGTCTCAAAAAGAAATCTGTTAGAGTTGACTAAGTAAACCTTGCTGCTACTCTTGAAAAAGACCTCTATCCTGTGTTGGAATAGGGTAGGAAATGGCTCGTAAATTTTAATGCTTCCAAAACAAAGCCGCTCTCCTTTAACCACCATAGAGAAGCATTTCTACCCTCCACTAGTATGGATCACGCTAGTCTCCCTGAAATACACTGCGCCTCCTCGGCCTCACTCTCTCAGTCGACCTCAAGTTGAGCGACTACGTCGAATCAATAGCTATATCCACTGCTGGGAAGGTTGGATCAATGTGTCGGGCCAAGAAGTTTTTCTGGTCAGAATCCATCTTGTATATATACAATTCTACCATTGTCAGTGCATTAAATAATGTTGCCATATCTGGTCGGTTGCTTTTGCTATTCATCTCGGGTTCTAGACAAAATTGAAAAGAGGATCTGCAATGTAATCGATCTCGATTTGGCAGCTCGACTTCAATCACATTCTCACCGACGGGATATGGCTCCCTCTGTCATTTCTACAAATGTTCGTCCGTGCATTGAATACTGTTGTCATATCTGGTTGAGTGCTCATCTCGGTGTTCTCGGCAAAATTAAAAGGAGGATCAGCAATATAATCAATCCCGATTTGGCAGCTCGACTTCAATCACATTCTCATCGACGGGATATGGCTCCCTCTGTCATTTCTACAAATATCTTCAAGGCTTTTGCTCTGACGAGCTTATCTTCCTAGTGCTTTGTCTACACAAATTTGCTCGAGGTACCAGATTAGCAACTAGGTCCCACTCTTTTACAGTCGAAACAGTCAGATGTGACCGCCTTATCTACTCTTCCAGCTTCTATTCTCGCACTTCCCTCTCTGAAACTTCCTCCCATATACTTGCTTTCTAGATAGCGACATCCTCCAAGAATTCAAGTGTTACGTCAATTGCCATCTTCTATTGCTTCTCATCTTTCTCTTATTTGTTCTCCGACACCCCCTGTATCTTGTCCTTTTTTTTTTTTTGTTCCTCTCTCATGTAACCTTCTGCGAACTAGTACTGACCTTGTTGGGGTGAAATGATTATATATACACTACCGGCCATAATTATTAGACAACCCCAGCTTTTTAAAAGAAATGATGTATTTCACACTATTTTTAGTATTTATTGCCAAGTAGAATGAAAATAAAATGATTCTTTTGTTATTATTATTTTTGCAAAATTTTACAACGCAAATAGCGACAATTTACCCATCGCACACTTTAGATTTGCTATATATATATATATATATATATATATATATATATATATATATATATATATATATATATATATATGTATACACTACCGGCCATAATTATTAGGCCACCCCAGCTTTTTAAAAGAAATGATGTATTTCACACTATTTTTAGTATTTATTGCCAAGTAGAATGAAATTAGAATGATTCTTTTGTTATTATTAGTTTGCAAAATTTTACAAGGCAAGGAAGCAAAGATTAACTTGTCCGAATTACCCTAAATATTTTTTATTCTTACATTGATGAAACTGCAATATAGGTAATTATTAAATATTTATAAATTCATTTGATGCACATGTTATTGTGCAGTATTAACAAAATACTATACGGTAGTGAATACTGAAGATTCTTCTCAAAGATGCAGGAAAGACTCGAAGCAGCAGAAATATCGTTCTACAGAAAGATGTTGAGGATGCAGTGGACCAAATATGTCAGCAACGACGAGGTTTTGGAGACGATATAAACGAAATGGTAACTTACATTGTTTAGACTGTGGTCTTCAACTTTATTACCACCTTTACAAGGTTTCGGCCGTTGTACGCTCCGGCATTCTTCAGATGCTAACAATCTGGAACCGAACCCGTTATTCTCGTCCCATGCGCGATGCTACTTATCAGATATCATTTAGTTATCAACCATTAATTTATCTCTCTAGGTTATTTAAACACTACTGCTGTAACTAGATCTTGAACTCAAAACGCTTTGGTTCAAGTCACAGAAACTAATCAACACCTATATCCACTGGGCCATGAGTCCTTGAGAGGAGATAGCTACGTAGCATCCAGAAGTGGCATCTCTCGCGAAACGAGAACAATCTACACTAGTGATTGAAATAAATGGTTCGGTTAAGAATTTCTATCATCTGAAGAAAACCGGAGCGTACAAGGGCCGAAACGTCGTAATAACGATGAAGACAACAGTCCCAACAATAAACTAAGTAATACCTCATCTCAGAAGTATTGGAAAAAACAAAAAAAAGGAAAATTACCCTTAACATCTAAAAGAGACAACTGAAGTTTCTTGGACACATAATGATGAGGAAGGGAAGCTAATACTCACGGGATAGACAGAAGAAAAAAGGGAAGGGAAGCAATGAGAGACATACTTGGTGGCTTGAACAAGTGTTTGGCGGAACAGGATTTGGGAGAGATACTAAGAGAAAAAGCGACAAAGGAGAGGGGTTAGTGGAAGTCCATGATCGCTTCCGTCATGAAAAGACACGGCATATAAAAAAAGACTGTATTAAAATAAAATCAAATGTCTCTTGAGTATATTCGTTTTTCTTTTTTGGTTCAGAAATAATTGATGGGAAGTAGATTTGTGTTTGAGTTTTGTTTAACCGCATATCAACCTCTGTGGGTTATTTAATGCCAAAAAGGTGGAAGTTTAAGTTATTTTCTAATAATATACGGTTATAGTAAAAACGTTGATTTAGTAAGATTTTAAATGATTTTTTTTTCTTTATTTTAGAAAACTCAAAATCTCTTCTAGTTTTGTATTTAAAAATGTTTTGCTGAGAAGAATTTTTTTTTCCTTCAAAAATAATTTTTTTTCAAGAATGTATTATTCGTAATATTTTTCTTTCAAAAATGTATATATTTCTATAAAAGTGTATTTTTATACTTTCATAGTGTTTTGACCCCAGTTTGGGGGTTAACTATTTGCCCATAACTGGGACCCTAACAGGTGCTACCGATCCGGGTCAGAGTGGACCTGGGAACAACAGCAATTAAGAGGTGATTCCATACTCTTCACAACCTCCCAGTTAGAGGCCTTGCTGCCGGATGCAATTTACCGTCATACCCAAGACCTTATGGGAAGTAAGCTCGAGAAGTCCTCCCATGACTTGTCATTGGCGGTTGCAATCTGAACAATATGCAGAAGATATAAGTGCTGATAGCAGATGCAGAAAAGGAAATTTCAAAACCTTCTACAGAAGGTAGCTCAAGGAAATGGAAAGCAAGGGTTAAACTTAAACTGCAAGAAAACTAAATGCATGGTCATCAGTAAAAAGTGGAACCCAAAATGCTAATTACAGGTCGGCGATAAAACCAAGCAGGCACAGAAATTTAATTCCTTGGAATTTAATCTAACAGAGGACGGAAAGTGTGATGCAAAGATCCGAAGACGTATTGGCATGGCCAAGGATGCATTCCAGAAACTGGGTAGAGTATTAAGAGACGGGAAAATTTTCGCTAGAAATAAAGAAAAGAGTACAGGGTTGCTATGTGGTGTCTGTCTTTCAATATGGCAGCGAACACTAGACGATCGCATCAAAGATGAAGAAAAGACTTGAAGTAACCAAAATGTGGTTCTACAGAAGGATTCTGTGGATACCATGGATAAAACGCACGAGCAACGACAAGGATGGACACAAAAAGGAAACTAATACTTAACATCAGGAAAGGACAGCTGAAGTTTTTTGGGACAAGTGCGTTGTGGTGCAGTGGATATCGAGAAATCTGGGAGCCGAGTTCGAATTCCGATTGAATCCGCGCATTCACTTCCGCGCAATTAACCTTCGAAAAGTTATTTATTCGTTTCTTCCCTCTAGTTATGGGCTAAATAACAAGACAGACTGGGTTCTCTAGCCTTGGTTGGCAACCAGTCTACGGTAGAAAGTAATGGTAACCTACTGCTGAATAATCTTCTGCCTAGTCAGTCATATCTCTTTCGAGACGTGATCACCCAAGCGTGTATTACGTATGGCAGTTAAGTGACTGACTGAATGATGAAGGAGGTCTTCTAGAATCTGATGCCCACAGGACAAATATAGGGAAAGAAAGACAAGGGAAAACAACACCATACTTAGGTAGAAAGATGGTGGATTGAGTGGGATAACAGGAGAAGAGAATGGAAGAGTATGAGGCTGAAAAAACAAGGCACAAAGAAGGAGAAAAAGCAAAAGGACGAGGAGAAGAAGAAGGAGGAGGAGAAGGAGGAGAAGATGGAGGAGAAGTAGGAGGAGAAGAAGGAGGAGGAGGAGAAGAAGAAGGAGGAGAAGAAGAAGAAGGAGGAGGAGGAAAAGGAGGAGAAGAAGAAGAAGAAGAAGAAGAAGAAGAAGAAGGAGGAGAAGAAGTAGATGAAGGAGGAGGAGTAGAAGAGACGGAGGAAAAGGAGGAGGAGAAGAAGAAGAAGAAGGAGGAGGCGGAGGAGTAGAAGAAGAAGGAGGAGGAGTAGAAGAAGGAGGAGGAGGAAAAGGAGGAGGAGAAGAAGTAGATGAAGGAGGAGGAGTAGAAGAGGCGGAGGAAAAGGAGGAGGAGAAGAAGAAGAAGAAGAAGAAGAAGGAGGAGGCGGAGGAGTAGAAGAAGGAGGAGGAGATGGAGGAGGAGGAGAAGAAGAAGAAGAAGAAGGAGGAGGAGGAAGAGGAGGAGGAAAAGGATGAGGAAGAAGAAGAAGAAGAAGAAGAAGAAGAAGGTCTTTCGTCGAAGTAAGGTGAAAGGTTTAATGGGTTAGATCGTACCAGCAGAATTAAGCAATCCTTGGCTGGAAGAGGCGCTCACGTGCCCCTTCATAAAAGGCGTTATGTCAAGTAAACAGAAATTATCTCCTGCGGAATTTGAACTCGGCTGGTTGACTCAGATCTTCGCATGTGTACCACAGATAAGTGCATTCGGCATGAATGTAATCAATCTGCACTTGCTAAGCCTGCAGTTAAAGTATGCAGGTATAATATGGCCACCGCCTGACTGATAAGTAGTTGCATTTTTTCAAGCTTGTTTATATAAAACACGTGGGAATTTAATGACAATAACAGTCTACAGAGGACCGGCAAACAAAGAGATCTCGCTGATCTCGGAAATGTGCGATTTTTAAGTTCGTTTTTCAACATTTTATTTGTTATGATCACAACTGTGTTTGAATCTACGTATATACGTGAGTATGTGAGCACGCCAAGAAGAATATGTCAACATTTACGTATCACGATATATATATATATATATATATATATATATATATATAGATAGATAGATAGATAGATAGAATAAAGATAGATAGATAAAGAGATAGATAGATAGATAGATAGATAGATAGATAGATAGATAGATATGATAAATAGATAGATAGATAGATAGATAGATAGAATATAGATAGATAGATAAAGATAGATAGATAGATAGATAGATAGATAGATAGATAGATAGATAGATAGATAGATAGATATGATAAAGAGATAGATAGATAGAATAGATAGATAGATAGATAGATAGATAGATAGATAGATAGATAGATTTGCCTATCACCGGTTAAAATATATTTCTTCTATCCTTCTAATGTCTTGGCTTAAACTGTTTATTCCTAATTATTTAGTTTTTTCTCCTCCATATAGGACCAGATAAGTTTTGCTATCGCGCGGTTGATCTTCTTCTTGGTCCTTCGAACGGCAATAAAGATTTATCACTTGTTTTTTGTTTAAGGTTTCTTGTTTAAGATAGCCTATTACAACTAATAGAATTGCTTCGAACGAATTATTTACAAACACACACACACACACACACACACACACACACACACACACACATATATATATATATATATATATATATATATATATATATATATAAATATGAATTAAATGTACATTGCGACACGGAAATTTCTATGTTTCGTGATAGAATCTTATCACCGGGCAATGTTGGATGTTGGTTGTGAAAATGATTTACATTAAAAAAAAACGTGTTTATATGAAGATAAATGCTTGTGCATCCGGCAGCAAGGCCTCTGATTGGGAGGTTGTGAGGAGCATGGAACCACCTCTAAATTGCTGTTGTCTCCAAGTCCACCCTGACCCAAAATAGTAGCACCTGTTAGGGTCCCAGCTATGGCCAAAATTTTAACACCCAAACTAGGGCTAACACAATATAAATGTTCAGAAATACAATTTTATAGAAATATATATATATATATAAAACTTTTCTAGAAGAATATACATTTTTGAAGGAAAAATGTTACCAACAATATGTCTTTGATGAAAAAATTATTACCATAACGCATTTTTGAAGGAAAAAAATTATTCTCAGCAAAACATTTTTGAATACAAAACTAGAAGACATTTTGAGTTTTCTAAAATAAAGAAGAATAAAAACAAAAAAAAAAACCATTTAAAATCTTACTAAATCAACGTTTTTACTATAACATTATTAGAAAATAACTTAAACTTCCACCTTTTTGGCATTAAATAACCCACAGAGGTGTTGATATGCCGTTAAACAAAACTCAAATCTACTTCCCATCAATTATTTCTGAACCAAAAAAGAAAAACGAACTCAAGAGACATTTTATTTTATTTTAATACAGTCTTTTTTTTATATGCCGTGTCTTTTCATGACGGAAGCGATCGAGAACTTCCACTAACCCCTCTCCTTTGTCACTTTTTCTCTTAGTGTCTCTCCCAAATCCTGTTCCGCCAAACACTTGTTCAAGCCACCAAGTATGTCTCTCATTGCTTCCCTCCCCTTTTTTCTTCTGTCTATCCCGTGAGTATTAGCTTCCCATATCTCATCATTATGTGTCCAAGAAACTTCAGTTGTCTCTTTTAGATGTTAAGGGTAATTTTCCTTCTTTTTTTCTTTTTTTTTTTCCAATACTTCTGAGATGAGGTACTACTTAGTTTATTGTTGGGACTGTTGTCTTCATCGTTATTACGACGTTTCGACCCTTGTACGCTCTGGTTTTCTTCAGATGATAGAAATTCTTAACCGAACCATTTATTTCAATGACTAGTGTATATTGTTCTAAATAACCTACAGAGGTTGATATGCCGTTAAACGAAACTCAAACTCAAACTCACACCATAGAAAACACCTAGCCGAGAACTAATAGCTCTCTTCAGTAATATAAAACTCGCCGGTGAGACAATAAATATCATTAGTTTTAAATAGATAGATAGATAGATAGATAGATAGATAGATAGATAGATAGATAGATAGATCAATGAAGAGAATGAGATTGATATCAATGAAGAGAATGAGATAGATAGATAGATAGATAGATAGATAGATAGATAGATAGATAGATAGATAGATAGATAGATAGAATAGAATCAATGAAGAGAATAGATAGATAGATAGATAGATAGATAGATAGATAGATAGAAACAGATTGAAGTAGATAGATGGATAGATAATCAACATACTATCGCTATTGTTTTAAACGATAACTTTTGACTTTAGAAGGGCGGTTATTTCTCGTTTCTCTGATAAAATATAAGTAGGAATATGTATAAAGATAAAATCATAACAAGCCGGCTTGAGACATCTTTTGTACTGTCGTGGATGTTTAAGCGTCCTTAATTACAATTTTAAACCTGCTATTGACCCTGATAATTCTTTTGAATTCCAAGCGGAAGTGGGCCACCTGTTCCCGCGAAGAAAAATTTCAAGTATATACTGAACTACACGAAAGTATATACTTTGTATTCGTCTCTCAAATATGTGGGACCGACAGATAACATTAAGCGATTCCAATCACAACAGTCAGTCAGTTAAGTGACATACGTAATACATGATTGGGCGATCATGTCTCGAAAGACTGACTGGGCAGAAGATTATCCCGCAGTAGGTTGCCATTGCATTCTGCGGTAGACTGGTTGCCAGCCAAGACTACAGAACCCAGTCTGTCCTGCTATTTAACGCATAACTGGAGGGAAGTGACGGATTAATACCTTTCCCAAAGCTATTTGCGTGTACGTGAATGCAACAAATTCAACCGGAATTTGAACTCGGCTTCCATAGTTCTCATTTCGAGCCAATCTCAACAGAAGACTTTAAAGTCTTATATATATATAAACAATATGTATAACTAACTAGATATATATATATATATATATATATATATATATATATATATATATATATACACTTGAAAAAGTTTTGGATATTCTACAAATCCATGGGTAATAAATATTTCGCAGCTAAGCAGGCGGTATTTTCTGGATGATTTTAAACATTAACTGTTATATAATTTGGGTTTGAGGAGCGGCTTCTTGGCTGCGAAATATCTATTACCTATGGATTTGTAGAATATCAAATATTTTTTCAAGCTTTTATTACTCTGTTAAATTTAATAAAAAATTGAACATTGAGTTCTTTTGAGTTTGTCTATACTGGAATTTACCTGACAAAAATATTATATATATATATATATATATATATATATATATATATATATATACATATATATATATATATATATATTACATGATCCAGCAGCCCAACACACCATCACCACCTTGAAATATATAAGAGGTAGAAGAGGTAGAATCGCCGACTGAGGCCAATTCGGTCAGGTTTCAATCCTGTATTGGTGGAAAGCGATCGGGGTCTCACCGTACTGATGAGCTGTGATACAGCGAAACAGATCTGTCTGCGGATGACAATGTATATATATCATGTCTTACGTTGATTGCACTACTTGGAGTTTCATGCGTTATGTAATCAACAGGTGCATATTACAAACAGTCAATTTAATAGATTTGAATTTAAGTTCACTTGATGTTCATGGGAGTCGAATCTTATAAAGTTAGGTTACTGCTTTTTAATAACAAGTGTAAACATTTAAATATACTAAGACTGTAGAAAAAAAATTAAAATAAAATTTTGAAAGTAAATTTATAAAATTAAAATATTAAATTATTAATTAAAATGTTAAAATTCAGGGAGAAAAAATCGAAGTGGTTTAATGACTACAAAAAATGCCATAGAAAATATATTTTATTTTTGGGTCCCGATTGCAACGGATTCCTCTCTACGTTTGCCTCTTTATTAGTCACTCCCTTACTTTTATCCTTTCTTTCTTTCTTTCTTTCTTTCCTTCTTTCTTTCTTTCTTTCGTTCATTCTTTCTTTCTTTCTTTCTTTCTTTCTTTCATTCTTCCGTTCATTCTTTCTTTCTTTCTTTCTTTCCTTCTTTCTTTCTTTCTTCCGTTCATTCTTTCTTTCTTTCTTTTTTCCGTTCCCTCTTTCTTTCTTTCTTTCTTTCTTTCTTTCTTCCGTTCTTTCTTTCTTTCTTTCTTTCTTTCTTTCCTTCTTTCTTTCTTTCTTTCCCGCAAATATTACTATTATTAATTATGAATTACGCCACTTCTTAAGATATCGATTCGGAACGACAAATCCGGGAGCCGAGTTCGAATTTCAATTGAATTCCTTCCATTCACTTGCGCATAAATACCCTTGGGAAAGGTATTAATCCGTCTCTTCCCTCCAGTTATGAGTTAAATAACAGAGATTAGGTTCTATAGCCTTGGCTGGCAACCAGTCTACCGCAGAAAGCAATGGCAACTTACTGCGGGATAATATTCTGCCAAGTCAGTTATGTCTCAAAAGAGACATGATCGCCCAAAGAAGAAGAAGAAGAAAAAAAATGTCATTGTGTAATCTGTTGACAGAACAAGGATAAAAAAAGGTAGCAAAATGACATAATTCACTAAAAGCTACAAAAGACAGGAAATTGTGGAGAGCCATGATCAACCATATCCTGAATGACCACGGCACATAAAAATATGCTTAGTAGGAGTTATCTTTTTTATTTTAATCATTTCGTCTCAATGGAGACAATGCCACTGGAGCAAAATGGCGAGTTGGAAGAGAGTGAAAGTGAAAGTTAATGAGTGAACAATGTATTTTTTTTTTAATCATTTCACCCCGAGCAAGGCGGAGATGCCACTGATGTGCGGGGGGTTACATAACTGAAAGAAGATTAGTTAGAAGGGAGAGAAAGGAGTACAAACCAATTAGAAAGGAGCAATAGAAAGCTGAGAATGCAGGTGCGATGACAGATACATAGGTGGAGAGAAAGGGAAGGATATACGGGGGTGGGGAGGGAGCTAGAGTCCAGTGGTTAATAGATGAGTATTGACATTGCATTTAAATTTCTGGAGGTTGTAGCCATCTGGGAATCAAGAGTATGGAAGCGAGTTCCACAGGCGGGAAGTGCGAGAGAAGAAGCTGCAGGAGTAGAATTGTCGTCTGCATTTGGCTAACCTGACTGTGAATGGGTGGGACCCAGATGCCAGTCTGGTTGCACGAGTAAACACCTGCTGAGGAGGCACCAGTGACTTAAATTCGTCCGAGCAGAAGCCATGAAAGTATTCATAGAACAGACAAAGGGAGGCCACATTTCGTCGTTGGGGAAGTGGCTGCAGTCTAGCCGCCAAATCAGTACCTGTCACATTACAGACTCTCCTTTGGAGCCTGTCGAGAACACTGAGAAGAACGGCAGGGGCGCCCGACCATAAATGGCAGCAGTGCTCCATGCACGGACGGATGGTTGACTTGTATATATGCAGGATGGATTCAGGCGGAAAAAACATCCTGGATCGACAAAGTGACCCAATCTTCTTAGCAGTAGATTTAGCTATGGATTCGATATAGTGGTTCCAATTGAGGTCTGAGGAGAGGGTGAGGCCGAGGAGGCACAGTGTACCGCTCTCAGGAAGAATCGCTTGGTCCATGCTTATGGGAGGCAGGAGAGGTTGCCTGTGATGATTGACAGACAACAGCTTCGTCTTAGACGCACTGAAGTTGACAAGCCACTTCTTGCCCCAATTTGCCGGAGTATAATATGGTGTCATCTGCGTAGATGCCTACGTGGCCCTTGATCTCATCTGGGAGGTCGTTGATGAAAATAAAGAAGAGCGTCGGGCCCAGGATAGAGCCCTGTGGAACACCAGCATTCGTGCTGTAGGATGAAGAGGCATGTCCATTCAAATCGACCTTCATTTTGCGGTTATCTAAAAAAAGATTGGATTAGGCCAAGCAGGCGACCGGTAATACCGTAACCTCGTAGCTTGCCTAGAAGGCCAGAGTGCCAAACCCTGTCAAAAGCTTTGGAGATGTCCAGAGCAACCGCGCGAGCCTCGTCAGACTCATCGAGGGCCTGGAGCGTGTAGACCGTTACAGTTGTTAGCAAGTCGGCCGTGAACCTGGCAAAGCGGAAGCCATATTGCCTGTCGGAGAAGAGTTTGTGGGCAGTGAGATGTTGAACTATTTCGGCATTGATTATGGCCTCGAACACTTTCCCGAATATCGGTAGAAGACTGATAGGGCGATAGTTTGATGGGTCCGAGGGTTCACCACAATTCTTAAATGCAGGAACGACTGAAGAGAATTTCCAGCATGCAGGAAAGCAGGAAGCAGAAAGGCAGTAGTTAAACAGCTTAGAGAGGACAGGGGAAAGTTCAGGAGCACACCTCTTAAGGACTATCACCGGGATTGTATGGGGAGGATTGGGAAAAAGACAAAGAAGCAACAGGGCCCAAGAAGACAGAAGATGGTGACTGACATTAAATTAATTTTTTAAAGACTAATCATCAGACAAGCAAAAAATCGTAAAGAAGTTCCACATGTGGGAATTTAATAAAGAATGTTAGAGTACAAATGACGGTTGCATCTAGATAATTAAACGGTAAAAGGATGGGTCTTAGTTGACTATCGAGTGGCACGCTTAAATTCAGTTTAATAGGTCAACCTCATCTCCATATTTGAGTTGGTCTGTCATACTTTTCACCTTCTAAAATTTATGTCCCGCCTAATTCGATAAAGAAATACTTCAACGTAAAAAGTGTCAGACTTGCAGGGATATTCGAGCCGCTCCTCGTGTTAAAGAGAGTGTGATCCTTTAATGGCCCGTGCATAATCTGGAAGTATATACTAGAGAGCTTCATGTGCTATCATATACGTTCACGAAATAACATTCACAAAAGTAATTGTGGCCAATTAGACAGAGCTCACACAGCATAAAAGACATCTAAACTTATTTATAAATAGAACTTTGTCTGTGTGTGTGTGTGTGTGTGTGTGTGTGTGTGTGTGTGTGTGTGTGTGTGTGTGTGTGTGTGTCCGTTATTGATAGACTCAGAAACGACTGGACCAATTTTCTTGAAAATTTACACAGTTGTACTATAAGCATCTGCGAGTGTTCTTGGCTAGGTTTTGTGTAGAGGTACCCCCGATAAATATCGAAAATCGATAATGGAAAAAATCGGGTTATACAAGGAGTGGTCCGATTTTAATCAAATTTGATACACTCATAGACAAAGACATAAGAAACGATATTCAGATGTTTCAAGTTTGCAGTTCTTACATTAATACAGAAAATCGATAATATATATATATATAAAGGAAGATGTTTGTGTGTGTGTCTGTTTACCTGTCTGTATGTCCTTTACACAAATCCACAATTTTTATCCGATTCTCAACAAACTTCAAAATTTGACTTGCACCCATTCATTTTTTTTTTCAGTCTACGGTTTCGCTTTAACTAGAAACAACTATTGCTTTTTAGTCTTTCGTGCCAACGTCCAAAGAGTCTGAGCTCCAGGACCATGGAATAGTTTTAAAGCTTTCATTAAACCCGAGCAACGCCGGGTTATACTGCTAGTCCTTAATAATAGTGATATTAGTCCTTTCATTATATTCGGCATTCTTTGACCTAACAGCCACTGCTACTTTCTCTTGGATTTCCTGAAATATTTCTTTAAAAACAATTTCACAGAAAAACGGGTTTCACAAAGATTCTATCTAGTTCTTTTTCCTTATCACTCAGTTAAGTGCCATAATTAGGCGATCATGTCTCGAAAGAGACATAACTGACTGGGCAGAAGATTATCCTACAGTAGGTTGCCATTGCATTCGGAAATAGGTGAGAAAATGCAGCAGAAGAAACTGTTACAATAAAAGTGGTATTTAGTTAATTCAACACTAAAACGATGGGACCTAATTGATAATCTAGTAGCACGCTTAAATCCATGAAGCTATAGCACCAGAGAAAAAGCTCATTACGCCAAAGAAAATTTGAAACTTGTTAAATCTTAAAACATAAAGTACCTAGTGAGGATCGAACTTACTATTTAGTTTTAATTGATCTAGAGAGATATATTTATTTTAATTGTTTCACTCCAAGCAAGGCGACAACGCCCCTGATGCGCAGGAGACTACATAAGTGAAAAAGATTAGATAGGAGGAGAGTAAAGAGAAAGACGAACCAGTTACAGAGGGTGTCAGAGAAAGGAGCAAGAGAAGGATGGGAATACAGGTGTGATGACAGTTGCAAAGGTAGAGAGAAAGGAAAATATATACAGGCTGATGTAGAAAGAACTGATGCGC